>JAHDVE020004323.1:0-397374 GCA_022606495.2 Halesus radiatus
AAATAAAGAAATTACTGAGCGGACAAGACTGTTAAAAAACATGTTGATTATCATTTAAGAAGGCTGGGGTTTTCTTTAGTGTATTTCTGTTGTAACAAAAAAATATTGTTTGTTTCGTGTGTGTAGAATAAATTTGCGTGTATTCGTAATAATAATCTTATTCAGTGAAACGCATTTTAAAAATACATTTTATTTGCGTTCTTTGCTGAAAATATATCAAACCACAGGAGGTTTATAAATTTAATACTGAAACCAGGTAGATTTTCATAATCCCAGGTTGGCTTGTTTATATTATCGGATTATTTTCCCGCGTACTATGCACTAAACTGGTTTATCCACCGCGTGTTTTCATAAATCCGCGATATTTAAATTCACCTTTGCGTAAATAATTACTTAATTACATACCTTCGACATTTGAGGCTCTCGAGGAAGATGTAATATATATAATATTGAGAATGTGAGCAGTGCTGTGTCGGGATTCCACTGCACCATTGGCCAGCCATGGAAATACTCTGCCAAAGCATTGTCCTGGAGCACCAGGGCGGGATCCAGCTGAACACTTGCCTGATAGATATAGTTGGAATCGGTCTGACTGCTGCCTACTCCTGCCTGCTGTTCTGCCTGGCTATCTACATCAGTCGCATCGGATATCAAAAGTAAGTGCAAACATTCGATCTGAGAGCGTATTAAACTGGTTTTGTATGGGTGTACCCATAAACATGCGAGTATAATTATTTTGTAAATTATTTATTGATAAACAACGAGGTATGCAGTGGCGTTGCGATCAAGACACACCACTCCGGGCTAGTCTGGTGATTGAAACCAATCTACGAGTAGATACAGAAATAAGACGTGCTAGTCAAATTCCACTTAATTATTAACATCCAAGATATTTTATTTAGGATTTTAGCTGTTTTGTTTTTGTAGGTTGTAGTTTATACACAATAATAATATAGATAATAAAAGTATACTTTATTTCAAAATGTTCAATATTTTTCGGGACTATCTAAAGAAGAGTTACTTTTTCAAAATCAACGTAGGTATCTTATTTTTTTTAGGTTTACGCCAATTGTCATTGAGTGGCGTCATTGTAAATTGTCACTTATTGATGTAAAAACATGTAATTGGAATTCGGCCCCATGTTTATTTTGGTATAGAGATAAGATGAAGTTATACAAAGCATCTTCAGACAGACAAGCAAACAAATGAAATCCCCAGCACGATAAATCAATGAGGATATCATTATTTCTTACCTTGTTATAAAAAAAGAAGGGGAATAAAACAATTATTTATTGTTTTTATCCTCCAGATATAATAATGCCGCAGGTATAATTCTTTAGTAATTTTTACAAAGTTTCGGGCATTTGCTTGCCAGGTCAAGGTCAAGGCCCCCCGGGCGGCCACCCAAGCCGCCCGGCCGGTTAAGCCACTGAGAATAATATACTAATATACGCATCTGTGGTATTTTTTGGTATGCTATGTCCGTATTAAAAAAAATGTATAATTAATTACAGTTGAGTTTGTATAAGAGCGTCTCACTAAGATTGGTTTTCTCTTTCGTTTGATACAACTATAATATCTTATACGCGAAAACGAAAATGATCCAAAGAGCAAATAAATTTTATTAGCTCTCCTAAAACAGGAAAATCTTCCTCGTTGAACAGTAACAACTTATTTTCCTAAAACTAAAATGTAATGCTTTTCTGTACTAAATATTTACTTGAATAAATCTATTATTACTCCAATGAAAAATATTACGGTTTTAAAAAATATATTCATATGGATCAACAAATGCTGAATCTTATATAATTACACTTAGATTTAATAAATCGTTGTTTAAAAAATCCCTTACTGTTAACCGTGAAAACTATGTACGTTTAACGTCACGCGTACCTTACGAGGTTTCGAGCGTTTCGGCAGCGGGCTTTGAAAAAAAAAGGAGTGGGGGTAAATTAAATCTATAAGGGTTTTTTTAGCACCCATCACATTTTAAACGCAAATATTGTTATGCAATGTATTTTTAAATTGCTTAGTTATTTTTACACGGTGTATATGTTATACAGAAACTGTTACATATTTCGCTTTCCCTAAATTATTAAATAGTGCATTTTATTAAAATGTTTGTATTTAAAATTATCAATTTCCTTATTATTAAACTTATGCCAAGTGTGTCCATTGTTTCACCAGTGACTCTCACCATCTGCCTTGACCGTATCTAAATCAAAACTAATATCCGGCCGTTATCTGGAAAGTCCATGCGAGTCATGACTCATAATCACAGCAGGCCCGAATAACTCTCCATTGGGAGGTCTATGGAAGGTTCTCGGAAGGATGCTGTAGGTATGTGAGATGTGTCTGACATGATCTCTGTAATTTATTGTGCTAATAAGTTAAATGGCCTGAATGTGAGACGCTTTTCCAGGAAGTTATCAATATCGTATGTGTTGGTGTTATATTGTAAAAAATCTATAAATTCAGACTAGATAAATAGAAAAAAATCCCCAACATCTGATATTATGTAAATGAATTAATTTTTAAAATTTTTATCTATAATGACTAACTCCAATGAAAAATATTACGGTTTTAAAAAAATATATTCATATGGATCAACAAATGCTTAATCTTATATAATTACACTTAGAATTAATAAATCGTTGTTTAAAAAATCCCTTACTGTTAACCGAGAAAACTATGTACGTTTAACGTCACGCGTACCTTACAAGGTTTCGAGCGTTTCGGCGGCGGGCTTTGAAAAAAATTTTAAAAAATTAAATGTAAATCAAATTTAATAATGTTATTATTAAGTTCTGCAAGTATTTTTAGTTGTTATTATTGTGACAGCTGTTTCGGCGTTTAAGGCCATTTTCAAAGTGTGGTTAATCCACATTGCGACGACTTATTTATATGATTTAATTTACCCCCACTCCTTTAAAAAATTTGGATGGATGGGTAATGATTTATTATCGGTAAAACCGATTTAGTTAGAAAGCAATTAAAATTCTGAATTCTGTGAGGTTTTCACATTTATAATGTGTTTTTACTCGTATTTAACTGACAATGTTTTCTTAATTGATTTATTTAAATGTGTTGTATTGTTTTGATAATGTGAACATACTGAGAAGGTGTGAGTATATAATTTTCCTTACTTTATTAATTAATGTTATATTAGGGTCGTTAGTTCGTTTGTTAATTTCCAATTGTTCAAGTAAATTTAATAATAATTGTCACAATAATAACAACTAAAAATACTTGCAGAACTTAATAATAACATTATTAAATTTGATTTACATTAAATTTAAAACCAAAATTAAATGGAGTTCTACGAATTAAACACAATAACAATTAATAATTTGAAAAAAATCTTACTTTAAAAAAATATTTTAACTATGAAAACGATATTAAAAAAAAAAGGTAATTAAGTTAGAAGGTGAATATTCACAATACATATTATTTAATTCACTGGAGTTCCTTATTCTTTTACATGCTTTTTAGTACGTTCTGTGAGTTCGTGCAATTTATGCAACGCAATACTAAATACGAATAATACAATAGTTATTGTACAAATGTAGACATATTGCAGTGGAAATGAGATCCCTGATGCTTAAGTTTGGTAAAACCATATGCGTGTGAAAGCGTAATGATTAGGAACGAGTTTTTTAATGGGATTCTTAGATGGTTTGGATATGTGGAAGGAAAGAGAAAGGAGTGTCGGGAGAATGCACGATGCGCGAGTGGATGAAATAGGAAGCTGGGAGCTCCTCAAACTAGTTCCCAGAAGACTTGACAGACTTGACACGACCAAATCAATCGAGTCCCGTCATATCGACCGTCGGAATAACAAAAGAATATTTATGAGATACTGTGTGAATGTGAGTGAAGCTAGGGGTGCGTACTAAGCCAGAGTTATATTAAATGCCGGCACATGACCCTTGTATTATATAGATATTAAATAAATTTGACAGTTTATTTGGTTAGTACGGTAAAATTTCTCTAAATACAGGGTGGCATAAATCTACCGTTATGGTTTGAATGTTTAATAACTTTTTAAATTTATTTATATTTTTTATTTTAGTTCAGAATTTTGTGAAGAAAACTTTTTGAAAGGGGAATTTGAAATGGAACGCTACACAACAGAACAGCGATCAACAATTGTTGAATTTTATTTTTAAAATCAACGGTCAATTGTTTTGACGCAGCGCGCTTATCGTCGTTTTTTAATGTGCGTACTGGACCTTCAGCACCAACAATAAACCGCCTGGTTACAAATTTTCGACAACAAGGTACAGTAGGACACCTTCCATGTACCGGAAGACCACGTACGGTCCGCACGGAAGAAAATATCCAACGTGTTGTGGATAGGTGCAGGACAGTCCAGAAACATCAACAAGAAGACGTTCGGCATAACTGGGGCTATCGCGGAGGTCCGTTCAGAGAATTTTGGCCACATTGCACATGTTCCCGTATAAGGTTCAGCTTGTGCAAGAATTGAAGCCGATAGACTACCAACAACGGCTTGATTATGCCATTTCATTCCAAACCATAACGGTAGTTTTGCGCCACCCCGTAGAAATTAATTGCATTTACTTATTCATTGATAAAACATAGCTGTGGAATACAACACGAGCTGGTAATTTTAGATATTCTATTTTGTGTTGTTTTGATATCAAAACTCGCTTTAGAGGTATACTCGTATATACTAAAAAAAATTCACGAAAAGTGTGAAAAGATTAATAAAATATGTATAAGAGAACCAACAAAATTATTTTCATGTATGCGGTGGTAAAACCCGTTATGTTCATCTGTTCAAACAGAAAACCTTTTCTGGGGAAAATTATATTTGCTCGGTTTTTACGAAAGATGGGGGGAACTCTTCGGCTGGGATTTTCATTGTAAACATATTTGAACAACAATTTTTTTTTAAAGTTTTTAAATAAACGAAAAAAATATTATCTCCCAACAAACGATAATCATACAGCAAGAAGCGTGATTATTCAGATCGACCAAATTTTATTCTACGGTCGACGGGATGGGAGCCCTTCGTCTATAGAGTAATTCTGAAAAACTAATAACTTCAAAATATTTTGAATTGAATTCTGAGCGAAGTTTTTAAGTGGGCCTTTTTAATATTAACCTATTTGATATTTATGCACATATGCTATAATAATCATTGCCAAGGAGACTCAAGTCTGAGCATCATATTTTGAGTCGTGAGATTTTGGGTTCGATTCCTGACTAGAATGTCTTTCCCATAGTAAATAAACAAATGAAAATCATTTTAATAAAACGTTATATTAAAAGTTGTACAAGTGTTATCTTATAATAAAAATCAGCAATTTCTTTAAATTTCACGCGTACATTATAGTGGGAACCTTCCTAGAGATCCGCTTTCGCAAAATACGTCGTAAATTTGAAATAATTTTTGTGGTAATTTGTGACTCCATGAGTATAATATAATATTGTATTCATAGTCACGATTCTCGCATCCTGACGTAAAAGCCGTATCATTCTGCATTGTGTGTTTCTGGCAAGAATTTAATTTCGACTTTCCGTGCCTTTGCGTGTACACCGTACAAACATCCCAACAAACACGCCGAGCCAAACAATTGGTTTTATTAAAATACATTTATTATTTATGTATCTGCACAATAACCGCCGGTCATTTCTATAAATTTGAAAATTCCTTTCTTATCGAACATGAAAAGGAAAATTACGAGGGCTATCGAAATTCAAATTGAATCCCTATAAATTAAACCACCCTTTCTGTTCCTTTACAAAACCTTTTCAGGAGATTCAGGACAATTTCGCGACGCTGAAAATTCCGGTCGTTTAAAAAAACTACATTTTATTTTTTTCAGTTTATGATTTTTTTTTCGGTGGAATGCTTCCATTTGTTCGGTTTTCTTTTGAAAACGGCTCGATCGTGCACAATGCGTATTGTTGAATGTTATAAATTAATTTTCCAGTGTAAATGTTTATCGTAACGTATTATTGACATCGGATAAAAACAGCCGCACAACTGTTTTAGTATTTAGCACGATCTGGGAATTATAATGCTCGTGCACGCTGATGAGTTTATTAATTCTTTTTATAGTATTTTTTTCCATATGCGGCACGTTTGTGCACAAAGCGGATTTTATTAGATACTAGCTGATGTGTACACGGCCTTGCTTGGGATTTTTTTTTTTGGAATAAAGTTATGAAGTTGTGCATTCTTGCTTGTCATATGGGTGCCATAATTGTTTTGGCAGCGAAAGTAACTATCTCCAAATAAAGAAACATTCATTTGAATATTTTGTATCATTCCAAACGTTTATTTTTTTCAAAACATATCTAAATCATAAAGTTCTTAAGTAGGTACCTACTCGTGTTTCATTTTGAAAATATTCTACCTAAAATAACCTTCTTTTGAATATGCAATCTGTGGCTAACCAGAGTGTTATATCTATGGGCTAACCTAAATAAAACATGGCGGGTTCAATGTTTTTCATACTGATTTTAAAACGTTATAGCAACAGTTTTACATATTGGATTTCATTCAAACTACTTTCTAAACCTTCCCGGCACTAATAAGAACAAACTGTGCTATTTTCAGCGAAACCGGTTCAAAATTTTTCGAGATAAACGAGGACAAACAAACAAACAAACTTACGTTGATTTTTATATATATAGATTGTATTTTTGATACCATATGTACATTTATTAGATGTAAACAAATACATAACAAAAAATTACATTAAAAAAAAATGTTAAGAAAAATTTAAATTTAAAAAAGAAGGCACTAATAAAAGCAAACTGTGCTATTTTCAGCGAAACCGGCGGAGTAATTTTCGAGAGCATCGAGATCAAACAAACAAACTTACGTTGATTTTTATGTAAATAAAGATGTTAAACTTGTATTAGTAGTTTATATAGACTTTTTCCGAATCTTTTTTTCTTGTTGAAAAATATTGAACAAACCAAAGAATAAAGAACAACATAAGAAATGTGATGTGGGCGAGTTTCGTGATCCAAAGGACTGGCAATTCGCTCTCTCAGTAAATTTTTTTTTTTTTTTTTATTTTTTTTTTATTAATTTTTAAATAATTTTGACACTTTAAGATAAGGTGTAAAAATAAAAAAAATCATATATATTACATATTTTTTTTCATAGTACTGCTCATTATGGTATCCTATGCTGAGGCGAAGTAGGTTTTGAATAAGGGGGTTTCAGCGACTTCTATATTTCAACTTTAAGGTTTGGGTAGGTTATTTCCAGTAACTTCCATGACGTTGTTTTTATAATACTAGTCTCTTCTTCTTCTGTTAATTCCTTAAGCCAAGTTTTGCTAATTAAGTAATGCAATTCTTTATTGAATTACTTTGTTTGATACTAAATGGATTGGAATATACGATGTCAGGCAGTGTAAGATAGACAGAGAGCTGCAATTTCATTGGCTCTCTCGAAACTAGAACCATATATAAGTCAGTGAGTACATCGGTTTCCATTCTAATCTACAAGGAATGAATTTCTAGCGCGTGTTATCTATTCAGTGGAATAAATAGTGTGGGGTTCCTGTCTCATGGAAATGACATGGAGAAAAGTCTAACCGTTCGAGAGTTTGCTGAGACAAACAAACCGATTTTCTCCTTTGTCACTACAAAATAACGATAATTTACCCCTGTTGAAAGTAAGTACTACCTTTTTATAGTTTTATAGACAACAATATATTTTATTTTTTTATTTGAGTAATTCAATATATTGCATGTAATAATATATTTAATAATTATTTTGTTTTTGTGAAAATACAAATGAACGAATAAATCATGGTGTTTAATAAAATAAACTGAGGACTCGAATCATTCATACATTCTAATTTGTAAATTAATTTCATTGGAGACCTTATGTAGGTACCTAGTAATAAGAATAATGAGATTTAAATAAAATGTGAATGCGAATGGAAGAAGCCGGGGACGCCCTTTAAAGACATGGCACGATCAAGTGATTCAAATACTTGAGTCAGAATAATAGGAGAGCATGTATGAGAAGAGGTATTAATGTGAATGAAGCAAGAAATGCGTGCCAAGACCGAATTGTTTGACGATCCTTTATCTATGCTTACCCCTGCGGAGAACCAGCGTGATGGTTAGTTAGTTGTTTAGAAAGAAAATCCTTTTTTTGACGAGTTCCTGAACCCCAAAAGCCTATCTAGGCCAATCTACAGATTTAATTTAAAGATCACAAAGACATAACCCTTTTTTCTGAAACGATTCTTCATATTTCTGAAAATGCGATGCAGAAGAATGGGAGCAAAGGACCAAATTAACAGGATACCATTTGTTTTCCAATTTTCATTCATGTTCAGATATTTCCCAAAATAAAATCCATTGTATGAAAACAGTATTAAACTTTTTTTTATAAATACGTCTACACCAATTATTTTAAACGACCTATATACTATTTTGCTTTCCAGATACATAATTGTAACTGATGCCACTCATAATAAGTATATAGCAAACCTTAGAAAGCATATCTTACAGTATTAATGTCCTAGAGTTCTATGTTAATCAACGTGTAGACGCGAATAGTAGAAATGGTAATTTCCCCTCATATGCAAAAGAGTCTGCAATTCAATTTATAAACTGTTCTATTTTATCAGCGCAAGGCAGTGCAATATCAAAAATGATGCAAAAACCCGTGACAGAGAGTGTTATTCTACTAGTTTCTTATTAATATACCAAAAAAACATTGATAAGTTTTCAATAAATAAAAGTATTTTTTACAAATTTTATCCAAAAATCCGTATCTGAAAATAGATTGGTAGTATCCAAAGGCTTTATTGGAATAACTATTTTCAATTCGCATCGAAATAAATACCATTCGTGTTCAATTTTCAAGACAGCGATTGATGTATTGGCGCAATCTTTACATCATTACATTGATTACCGAAAACATTGTGCTTCCTCCCTTCTCAACCGCCCGAAATAATTGACGAAGGTTCACTTGTCACGCAGGGAAAAGGAGCAACACCTTTATTTACAATCCATCGCAGTTTCCGGCACTTGGAAAATATTATAGGCTTCCTAGAAAAATGCGAAATATAAAACTGAACAAACAGCCAATATTGCTCGTAGATGATTCAGTCAGCGCCTGAGAATCCACAAAAGTGCTAACTTGTGCGTCGTGCGGATAATGAACAGCATTGTAAAACAAGGAGGGAGTTAATCATTGAAGCGTCGTCATTATCCCGAGAAAATAAACATTATTCATCCTATTTAAAAGTACCTACGCAATTTGTATGCAATTTGTTTGGTATTTGCGTAATTGAATTCAAGCCAATTTAAAATGACGCTGCTAATGGGTATTCTCATAGCCAGGGAATCCCCGATGAGAGGAGACAAAGTTCAACAAAACATCATGTGTTTATTGTTTCAGTGTTCAATTTTTACTTTTTATTTTTTTAAATTTTTTTTTTATTTTTTTCATTTTTTTTTTATCAATGTCATCTCTTGTCAAATTGACAGAGCTTTCGAAAGGCAAACAGCTGCCTCTCGTAAAAATAATAAACCAGAAATTGTTCCAGGCCCTTGTTTCCATTGATGCAATGGAAAGCTATATTGATATTGAAAAATCGTATTTGATTTAAATAATAATAAATAGTGACATAACAGGTCGCAAAACAACTGGCAATCGTTACAATCGTTAAATATACCTACATACTTTGTTCTGAATATTTTATAAACTTCATTACATATTGGAAAAAAGGGGTTTTACACGTTTAAGTTATTATTTTAGAAAAGGGGTGTTATTTTTCCGTGAAATTCGCGTTATTTTTGTGAAACTTTGGGGAAACGGGTAATATTTTTCAGCAAAATCGGTAGTATATTTTGCAACAAAGTAATATGAAAATCAAAAATGATGACAGTGCACGTCGTTTTCGACGTGAAGTTAGCTGCGTTTCACTTTATGGTTTTTCAAGAAGGTCAAAACCATAGATATAGATTTTTTTAAACGTATGTTAATACTTGCTTATTTTGTAATACCCAAAATTTACGATTTTCGCATTATTTGCGTGAAAAATATTTAGAATAAATGTTTTTGTGGGAAAATGTTTGCCATTAGCCTCCCATCTTCATAATATCTCTAATTAACGTTGTTCAATACCCTGATCTTTATGTAATTATGTACATTATTCCGAGTACCTACCGCATGTTGAATAATCTATTCTAACAAGTTCGTTGAGCGGGTTTCTGCACAGCCTTCCAGTAATTTCTTCGCCGTAAAGTTGATCAATCATAATTAAATGCTACTTTCGAGTAGGTGCTACCTCCACCGTTTGGCTGAGAGTTGCGATGCCGTAGAAAAGCATAATATGTATTGTAATGTACCTAATGTGTAGCCAGTAGTGGTGTAGTGTGTACAACAGTTAAAGCAATGAATGTGTGTTAATACCCTGATAAATATGTCCTTGTTACACTTAAAGGGAAGGTTTATGGTTTACGCCTGCCTCCACAACACGATATAGCGTGAAATGACCCAGTTCATCTCTAAGTAATGGAATTCCCCTGACTTTATGGCTGCATCCTTAAAATAGTCATCATTACAGTAGGCTCTCGATTTACCAGGGTAAAAACGGACCCGGAAAATCATTCCGGTTAAATAGGGTTCTCCCTCTTTGTATTTTATTTTCAAGGTCTATGGTAAACTAACAGAACAGGAAACCTTAGTAAGGAGGACTGTGAATGCTGTGACTTTGTACTTTTGTTATAATAATATGCTTTACTTACTTGCTTACTGTTCTTATAATTATGCTTTGTACTTAAAAATTATTACTAAAGTAACATACATTTAAAACCTTTAAATAGAAACTAATACAATAATAAAAAATAAAAATAAATGAATAAAATAAAAAAATACCCTTTTGGAGAATGCTGTGAGATCGGAGGTAGTGGGGAGGGAAAGGGAAAAGGAAGGTTGGGAAGTGCTTGACTATTTAAATATGGTCACTAAACACCAGGCTTAAGCTATTTTTACCAACGTTCCGAACCTAAATTGGAGAATCTACCACTCCGAATATGAAAACTGAAAAACTCTGAACTCCAAACTGATTTTCCTTAATATGGTCACTAAGTTAGGTATATAATATTTTCAAAAAAGCGCGCAAAATACTAGTGTCCGATGATACACAAACACTCCTCACTGGACAGGAGATTACTGTAATCCTGTGTCTTGTGTAGAACACATCAGTTGACGAGGCGGCGGACATAAACAAACAGTTAATTCGTTAATAATTTATTCAAACGATTGGTATTCACTTTGTGGCATCATTATTAATAAATTAATTAAATAATATACTTTGTATTCGCCACTTTATTAATACACAGATATCTACATGTTTCGAAAGTGAAGCTTTCTGCATCAGGAGTATGTGGAAAACATGTAGATATCTGTGTATTAAGAGGAACGGCTGCGTGGCCTGTTTCATACAAAACTTAATTTTGGATTTGAGGCCAAAATTCACTTAAACCTAGTGATCTTTTTTTAAATCAAAAAGTATAGTAAATATCTAGTACGGATTAATTACGGAAATAATTTATTTATATAAATATCTACCGGAAAATACCTTTTTTTATTTGCTTTTATATTTTTATGTGCATAATTATATTTACATAGAAAATAGGATAATCTAAAAAAATAAATTAACTCGCAATTAATTTTCTAAATTGCCTCTAAAATTACGAAAATTGATTTTATTTCATGGCATATCCGGGACTCTATTCCGATTGCAATTGAGTTCGGGATGAAACTTTGCAATCATCATGAGGATAGCAGCCAATAATATGGAATTTATAAAAATGGAGGATAATATTAACAAATCTTGAACTTGTAGTATGATATCGGTGTAAATGGCGTAAATTTAACTGGTCTCATTAGCTAAGTTGGTTAAGCGGTTACCCCGGATAGGTAGAGGTCCTGGGTTCGAGTCCCAGATGCGACTGAAATCTTTTTAATTTCTGTTGTTATTTCGGTTTCGTGGTTCATTTGGGATGTGTTAATATTATCTTCTTCAATGACAAAGTATATTATTTAATTCATTTATTAGTTAATTCAGTATTTATATTATTATGATCGACTTGAGTATTTTTAACTTTACAAAGCTCTACGTCTGTTTTTAAAACATCCCGGTTAAGTCAAAGTCGGTAAATCGAGAGTCTACTTTATTTTACATAAAACCTCTCGGAAAAGCGCTATTTTTGAGAATTACGGGCAGGGGAATGGTTGCGAAATGTGTTTGCTTTTACGACGGTGAAAACAGTATAACGATACATTCTCAGTCTTAACAGTGACCGCTCACCTATAAACCAGATAAACCTATTAATAGATTCAGTCAATGTATGGATGCGGTTAACGTAAGGGGGTTTTCCCCATAGAAAGCAAACACTCCCATATTAAATTATACAATTACGTATATTTATAATAATGATCGGACAATGAATGGCGTCGGTCAGTTAAATATCGCCTCTCACAGGTGCCCCTGTTTTGTACATATACTGAAACTTTAGGATAAAAAATATTTATTAATTGATAAACTAAAGTTTTTAAGACAAGATTTTTGTGCATAGCGCAAAGGGTAACAATTATTTTTATAAACAATAATTATTAGCCTTGACAAGTCAAAACATTTTTCACCAATAAAATGTAGACATAATTTGTCTCGACGCCATCTATCGAGGGATTTAGCCGTTACAAGCCTTCCTCATACTAATAAAGTTTGTTGTTTACAGGTGAAATATAATAAAAAACAGTAATTATTGAATGAAACACTAGTATATATTGATTAACTTGGCGGGTTTGCGATAAGCCGACGTAGCTCAACGGTAGAGCATCTGACCGGCAATCAGAAGGGTGCAGGTTCGAGTCCTGTCGGCGACATTTATCTTTTCTCGGAAGGGTTTTTTCAATTTGGATGAGTGTTTCAGGCTAATAATTATTTTTTTTTTAAATAAATAATATTGTTGTGTTCTTCATTTGCGACAGTAACATTATTTGAAGGTGGGTACTATCATTAAAGCAGTAATATAACAGTGTAATTTTTTTTACTAGTATGCCATGAAAAGTTCACGTTTGTAAATAATTGTGTACAAATGTCTCATTTTTTTAAAGCGCAAAAACAGCAAAAGAATGCTAGTTTCGCGAGATTTGCAACTCGCCGACGTACGAGTATAAGACAACATAGATTGCTCTATAAATGTGTACTAGCAAACGGCATCTAACTAAGTAATTAACTAACCATCACGCCATTTCTCCGAATGGGTAGGCAGAGAGGACGGAGCGCCAAAGAACTCGATGTTGGCAAACAGTTCTTGCTTCATTCACATTCATGCATCGTCTCATACATTCTCTTCTATTATTCCGAATTCTGACATGGCCCGACTCAAGTATTTGATTCACTTGATCGTGCCATGTCGTCCTCGGGCGTCCCCGACTTCTTCCATTCACATTCGCGTCATATATTCTTCTTACACTCCTTTCTTTGTTCATTCGCTCTACATGTCCAAACCATTTAAGCGTCCCTTTCTTAATCTTACTCATTACGCTTACGTCAGCCTTGCATTCTTTACGAATCTCAATATTTTTCACACGATCATACATGGTTTTACCATACATTCGCCTCGGAGATCTCATTTCTACGGTATTCAGTTTACTCTCATCCTTCTTCTGACAATTTCATTCCTCACTGCTATACATCAGGGTTGGTATCAGCACTCCGTTGCGGACTGCTAGCTTCGCTTCTTTGGACAACTTTTTGTTAGTGCCAACCGCGTTCAGTCCTCCGCTAATGGAGTTTCCTGCATTCACCATTCTTTCAATATCCATATCAGTATTTCAATCTCTCGTAAACGTACTTCGCAAATATACAAACTCATCGACCTGCACCAAGTATTCGTCATTCACAACTATATTGCACACTGTTTTCGTACTCTCTCTTTCAAACATCATGACTTTAGACTTACTTACATTCATCATTAGCTCATTCTTCATACATACTTCGTTCATCCTAGATACGAGGGAATGTAGATATTCCATGCTGTTAGCGATCAGCACCGCATCCTCAGCATACAACAGGCGACATACTTCGGATTACTCATTTTCGGGCCCATGCCCACCTCTTTTAATTCAACGCTATCTAAAATGTGATATAACGATGGTCTGTTTTCATTTTTATAATTCTTCTTCCCTAGTCTTCTTTAAAGTAAAGTATAAAACGTATCGAGAGCATTCCCTGTCCCGATCCTATCTTCCGCTTCCTCTCCACCTTCCTTCTTATTTTGTTTTTTCTAATAAAATATCTGTACTTAACCAGTGTTAGCACAAGAAACTTTGTTGGCTTAACCTTTGTTAAATTTCCTCTGTATTTAAATTTGTATTAAAAGTAGTTTGTTTCTTACAAATAAATAAATGTTAAAGAAATAATATATGTATATATATATTATGTTTTCACAAAAGGTTTGAACTAATGCATATATTTCTATGAACAAAGAAAGGTATTTTAATCGTATGTACTCTTTTATGTCTCAACTCTGGCTAAGAGAAATACCTGACCCTAAAGGGTGACCCGAAGCCTACATACTTAAAGGTAATAGGTACGGGACATAACGTTTATGGCAACCCAATGAAGAACCAAACATTATTTTATAGTTCTGACCCACGTAGAATGCTGGATGGGGATGGTTCACCTGTGTGTATAATGCGAAGGTAGACGGTAGATCGGTGGCATCTCTCATTCATGTAGCCCGGGAGCACATGGGCTTTCTAGGTACCTACTTTAGTTTTCCACTTCGTACTTAATGTATTTGGACCTACTACTCTAATGCTGTGGGCGTAAAAGAAACCCTTGGTGTTTATTGCGTATAGCTCTAGACCTGCGCTACGCTTTTTTATTGTTAATCTCTTTATATAAAAAAATGAATGTTTGTCTGTCTGTCCTAGATTTTCTCGAAAAATACTCGACCGGTTTCGCTGAAAATATTACAGTTTGTTCTTATTAGTGTCGGGAAGGTTTAGAAAGTAGTTTGAATGAAATCCAATATGTAAAACTGTTGCTATAACATTTTTAAATTAGTATGAAAAACATTGAACCCGCCATGTTGTATTGGAGTTAGCCCGTAGATGTGCCACTCTGGTTAGCCACAGATTACATATTCAAAAGAAGAAGGTTTGTTTGGGTAGAATATTTTAAAAATAAAAAACACAAGTAAGTACCTACTTAAGAATTTTTTATGTATATATGGTATACAATATTTTGGAAAAATAAATGTTTGGGTGAAATAAAATTTTCAAATTGTTTCTTTGTTTAGAGATAGT
Source organism: Halesus radiatus (assembly GCA_022606495.2). Lineage (NCBI taxonomy): Eukaryota > Metazoa > Arthropoda > Insecta > Trichoptera > Limnephilidae > Halesus > Halesus radiatus. Next base: position 15,344 of record JAHDVE020004323.1, read on the forward strand.
AATAGTCATCACAAGGCATTACTACCACTGGCAATTCGATTATGGTACCCAAACGATAAGCCAGAATTCACAACTTCATAAATTTATTACAAAAAAAAAACGAGCAAGCCGTGTTAATATCAGCTAGTGTGAAATAAAATCTTTTTAAATAATATATTGCTAAGTAAAAACGTGTGTTTTATTAGAAAAAAGTTACAGTTTTTTTAAATATGTGATGATTATCATAAATATTTATATAAAAAAATATCGATTTATGATTTAGGATATTGACGAAAATGGTTAAAAATTGTTAATTATTTATGTATTTCGACTTTTATAAACATATAAAAAAACATGGATATTATACCAAAAAATTGTTTCAGGTATAGATTGATATAGATTGCATGGAACTGTAAAAGATTGAATACTACCTGGGTCCTCATTTAAATAACACGAATAATCTCAAACAACCAATAACAAATAATTATTTTTAAACAAGGACCTTCGTATAATATTCATTCATAAAAAATCAAACCTCTTTGAACGCCATATTATCAAAGTAACAATTTTTTCTTCTTTTGTCCTATTTTCCTGTTTGCTATTTTTATACACAATCAAATATAAAAAAAAAAATTAAAAAAAAACATACAAATGCTGTTCCCATTTGAATGTAAAATGTTTTCATTATATGTATTATTGTCCTTCCGGTTAAAACAATATTAAATGAAATAAATGTATTATGTATTCTCCCCTGCTCTCAACACAGGATTCCTGGCGAGACAGGCACAGTACATCGCCCTTATACTAATGCGTTTTTATAGAAGATTAAACAAATAAAAAATTAAGAATCTGTACCAAAAGTAACATTTTCCTACCATCCGTAACACATATTATTTTTTATTTAATTGACAGGCGATCAATCAACGGCAAGAAGTTCTCAGGGCATTACTTCCGACACCTCCTCGTCACGTTCCTGATAATCCTTCACATCCTGGAGACCGGAGACTGCTTCGTCACCCTGGAGAGACGAAACATCTCCGTCCGATACTTCTTGGTTCCACTGATCTCTTTGCTGGCCATCTTTGCGGATATTGGTTTCCATTGTGCCATTGAAAAGAAGGGACTGGAACCATTTATCGGTTTGGAAATCGGATTATGGATCATGGCTGCCATCTGGAGGCTGCTGAGATTATTTAATCTGACTTCAATTAATCTGAGTTGGAACGATGCAGTGTTTTCTTTGGCGGTGGTGTTTTGCGGAGTTTTGATCGTTTTAGCGCTGGGAGATGCGTTTACTCTCTACACAGAGGTGAGTGAGATTTACTTACTGTTTTTTTTTTAATTCATTCTTTCCGTGCTGTTTTATATTTAGCACGAAAATAACAGAATTTTAAATGGTGAACGTGATCATTCATAATCTCGTCCCTATTTAAAAATTACAATATCCAAACTAATCATAAATAATAAGAACTAATATACCCGCTTAACCATTGATATAATTGGTGCTGTCAGTGGACATGTGAAGAAATTTTATGTTCGAAATACGCCATGTAAAATTTGATTAACAGTCGATTTAGCAAATTCTACCTGTTAAAACACGCCTATCGGATTACACCTTGTATCATGCCAAACATCTCTGCTAACCTCCTAATTATACTTACGAAACCAATGTATATATAAAGACGTAGACGTTTGATTACTTTATGAGAAAGCGCGTAGTTTAGAAATACATAATCTTGTTTACAGGTTTCATTTGTTTACAATCATAAAAATGTATTAACCCACACTTTCACAAACATTTCTTGCTACACATAACTTTCGTTTTGATATGCCAAAATACAAGTTTATAAAACGTTTTATATACGGCGAAATCTTGTTTGGCATACCATTTGGTTTTAATGACAAACAAGGTATTAGACATTAATCAATATTTTTATTTACTAATTTTGTACCGTTGTTTTCTTGCTACATAAAGTCTTTCTTTAAGAATGGAAATAGTTGCTACTGAAAAGCCAACTTATGAGACGTATGACTCGCATTAGGCGGATAATCTCCATTAAGGGCGCTTTGTTCCAACAGCTTCGCTAAATGACTCATTAAAATGTTCAACGATCACAGCATCACTCATCTCAACTCGGCGCTTTAATCGGCCATTCGCTAAACAATTTTGAATCCACTAGAGTTTGTACTATGATGCAGGCATGGGCGAAATATAATGAATGAATCAAATGAATAAATTCAATCTCATGACATACTCGATCTAATTCCCAATTTGATAGGGAATTAATTATTGATTCCTTAGACTCGCATCCGTATTTCTAATGAACGGCACAATAATTACGGCACCGATACTATGGGCGGCGCCGCAAAGTCAGGTCTTACGTACGCGCCGTAATCCATGAAAACTCGTAGGCTATCGTTCGTCCACAGTACGCATATTCCCGAGCACCCAGTCTGTAATTCCGAGTTCATCCGTATCCGCTATCGCAGACTGTATTCCCTAATTAAAAGAATTAACAAATTTATTCTGAAATCAGTTGTTACGTCGTAGTCACCACGTCTTTGGTTCGTTGATATCGAGTCTATCCCTAAGTCCGCAAGGCGCAAGTTCTTCAAGTCACTGTAAGACACTAGTCGCAAGTTCCTAATTAATTTATCAGTGACCGCGGCGAATCCGTTCGTCTTTAGTTCCAGCGCGGCCAAGCCGTCAGTTTCGGTAGTCGGGGGAGAATGTTCGAAGTGATCAGTAGAGTGCATCGATATTATACTTTGTCGATGGTAGGGACTTTAGGGTGTGATGATAATAACAGTAAAGTTATTTTGTCCTTAATTTTCTGTGAGCGTCGCTCACTTTTAGTCGTTTTTTTGGGGAGTAATATTGTGTTTAAAAACGAAACCATTTACTACATTGAGGTGTATATATCAACATTTTCGTATTATTTATTATCTAGTTGAGAAAGGCTGTTATTTTCGTGATATTTTTATATAATTTATCCAACAATGAAGTATTGTGCAATGCAATAATATCCTAATCGTTAATATCCTTCTTTTTTTTAATGAATTAAAGGAATGAATACAATGATAAATTCACAAGTTTGGGGGAATTAGACTGAATTGATTCGCTAATAATGATAATAATAATAATAAGGATGATTTGTAGATACAGAAATCTACTTACATACTGCTGAAACTGCCCATGTCTACTACGATGTGCTTCGTTGAAATAATTTTGATAAATTTACCAAAAAAGGCTGAAGATTACATGCATGGTTAGCAAATACTTTAAACTATATTGGCTGGTCACTCACTCATTCATACAGATTTAATGATAATGTGATAACCGGCGACAATTTTTTAGAACTTTTTAGATAACAGCTACGAATATCTGCCGTGAAATTATTAGAAAAATATATTTTACTTTTCCCAGAAAATGTTTGTAATTTTCGTTCTTCTTCCCTTCAACAAAAACATTCCAACGTTGTGTATGCAACCGGTAGTTAAGCGAGAACAAACTAAAAGTAGATTTCAGCGGAACTAATTTAGTTAGACCTTAATTAAAAAAAAAGTTGTAATTATATACCTACGCTCATTTCTATGGAATACGATATTAGATTATTCTATTTTTATGGACCTCAAGCACGCAAATTGCAATTTACTCGGTTCTATTTTAACTTAATAGCTAATAGCCCCACGGACCTGAGCAAGGGGCGGGTTATGACCCAAATTTACATTTTTAATGTCATGTTCCGCAAAGGTCAAGTTTTTCCATTCGAAGCCACAAACTTTACACACGCCACATTGACTTGTCTTGGAATTTAACTGTAGAATAATTTAAACAGACCGGAACATGCATGATGGATTCCTGGGTTGGTTATTTCTTAATAAATTTAATTAAATGACCCTTTTCAGTCCGTATTCCACAAAAACACCTTCAATATACCAGAGATGCCCCCTACTGAAAAGATTCCCGAAAAGCCATGCTACAAGCATAATAAGGCAAATGCCTTTTCACAAATGACCTTCTGGTGGTTAAATCCCCTACTTTGGAGAGGGTATAGGGATCCTATAGAAATAGAGGACTTGGGAAGTCTTCCCGAAGAAGAGTGTGCTCATCTGCAGTTTAAGAAATTCAACGAAATTTTCAAACATGAAATGGTAAGTTGTATGAAAGAAATAACTGATTTATTTTTAAATACTTTTCGTGTCAGAACGTGTCGGTGGCTGAGTTGGCATCGCGTTTGGGTCTCACCCAGGCGTCGTGAGTTCAATTCCTCGGCTGGCTAAGTCCTCCATTTACGACACAAGCAACATCTTCCGCTTACTGTGATTGTAGTAGGAGATTTTCAAATATTGTCAGGTTATTCGTAACCAGGGAATATTTGTCTTTCTTTAAAAATATATATATTCGGTCAAGTGAATCGAGACGTCATAGAATAATAATGAATTCAGGTCGACTTCCTGTGTCTTGTGTAATCTCAAATATGAACTTATGGCACATATCTTTCCTAGAGGCTTGAGGTAAACACCGACCATTGATCTTCGGATGTGGTAGAATAATACAAGCCTTCGAGGAAATCGAATTATCGGTCAAATTTAAGTTTCATAGTAAAGCAATGTACACAAGGCAAGATGTCCTCAAAGTTGAGATTTGTTGCCTTGCTCACTGTTTACAGTGTTTTCATCATATCAACAAGTCACATTTTCTTTTGTTATCTAAAAAAGATAATACAATAGTGTATTACTTATCTTTTTTCTATTTTGATATTGACAAGGATAAACATAATCATAAAAATAATATATGGTTTATAGACATACTCACGTGATATTTATACATCTTCTAGATTAATTCAAAACTACACTACAGAAAACCATCGCTGTGGAAATGTTTCTTTGAATTTATCTGGCCAAATTATTACTGGGGTGGACTGTACAAGCTGTTGGGAGATTGTGTTGGACTCGTTGGTCCCTTGGGTATATCTGTTATTATCGACTACACGGTCACCTACAGCGATGTGAATGGCTTACCAGTAGAAGAAAATTTCTTTCCAACCATCAAGCAATTATTGAGCAATGGATACATCATGGGAGTGATTGTTTTCATAGCTGCTATTGCACAAGGAACTCTTTCTCAGTGTTCAACTCATCTGGTGAATATTGAGGGAATTCGTCTGAAGTCTGCATTACAGGTACATTATTATTTAAATATTGCACATCTCCATAAATTAATTGGTTATCAATCCATCGTGCATGGTCATCATCAATAAATCGTTTTTTTTTATTGCAGTCATTAGTTTACGACAAACAAATGAGAATGGCATCATGGTCAAACAATGATTTATCAGCAATATCAATGCCCATAGAAGACACCGTTAAAATTGCGGAAAAATCGCACTTGAAAAACGCTGAAGATAAACCAAAGAAGAACCCCCGTGAAGAAGAAGGCGTTGATGGAAGCGTCATCACAAATTTGATATCAGAAGACTCATTCAATATAATGTCATTCATATGGATTGGACATTACATCTGGGCCATACCACTCAAAGTAGGAACCTATTGTATATGCATTTACCTAATAATATAATAATAAAACTGTTGCACGAAACGAGACATAAATCAAATCAATGTATTTACTTAATATAATTTGGGCACATGCCAACAGTCATAGATTTTATCAAGTGAAATTGAATTCAATTGAAGTGCATTATTTGTGACGTTATCTAATTGGCTACTACGGGCATTCAATTGCCGATTTAAATGCGATTTCGGTAGATTAATGGTGCATTTTCCAGATTGGCGTATTGATGTTTCTACTATATTTAAAACTCGGTATCAGCGCAATCATTGGAGCTACTGTATGCATTTTTACGATGACTCCACTTCAGTTTTACATCGGTAAAAAGATGTCGGTAAATTCCAAGTTGACTGCAGATAGAAGCGACGTAAGGATGATGAAGGTCAACGAAGTATTCCAAGGCATCAAGGTTCTGAAGATGTACGGATGGGAAACCATCTACAGAAACAAGATCGTAGAAGCGAGAGACAAGGAGTTGGAACTGCTGAACAATGAATCCGTTTATTGGGCACTAATCAGTAAGTTTTCATTTTTATTTTTATTTGTCCCATTTTATTTTTATGTGAATACCCCACAAGAGTCCCAACTGTTTGGAATATGTTTTGAGGTTGAAGGTAGTGTGGGTAGAGGAAGGAAATGGACAAGTAGAATGGAAGGTGGGGAAGTACCTAGCTATTCAGATCTGGTCACCAAACACTGCTAAAGCTATCTCACGCAACGTTTCAATTCTGAATAGTGGTTTTACACCAAGGCGATACTGAGAGTATCTTACACCCTGTAACGTGCTGCAAATATACTTTATATTATCTTTAATAAATTTATTGTGAAATGTACACAAATTAATATAGTAAAATTTTCTTGCGTACCTCGGATTTTAAACCGGCGTCCTCTGGATTTGCAGTCGAGAGCTTTACCTTTCGACCACGGAGGCCGTCAAATTTGATGGCCGATGGTTAATTTGGTTAACCTAGGCATATAATAAATGTTATGTATAAAGTAAATTTGTAGATCAACTGATAAATATACGTTTCAGTGGAATTTCCATGATTTTTTAAAACTTAAATTTAAAAAAATTAAATATAATTATTTTTTTAATGTGACGCCTCACAAGAGCGCCCCTGTATGTACGAAGCACATACGGGAAACTATATCGCCACCCAGTTGGGCCACGTTGCGAGGCAGCTCAAGGAGGGGGCTGTAGGAAGAGATTTGTTAACGCGGGTCTTGAAGAGGCCCGGATTAAATGTTGGAGGAAAGACAGATGCCGGTAGCTCCTTCCACATACGAGCTGACTTATAGACTATAAAAAATAATCGGTGATACAAACCGGTCTCATGAAGCCAACATTAACTGTGAACGTTTGTCATTTCTGCGCTGACCGCCCCATATCAAACTCCGCATGTGAGGATAAATCTAAGATTATCTCTCAGGTAGATTAAATTACATTTTTGTACATATGTATTTTCATTTTTGCCATATTTTAGTTATTAACCTACATAAGATTTTAAATGTTTGCAGGATTAGATTTTTTTTTCACGGTTAGATTCCATCCACAGCTCAACAGTGCGCCGGTACTCAGAGACGTGCGTTCTATATATGCACACAAGCACTGCCTACCCTATCTTACTCACATAAAAATATAAATAATATTAAAATTGATAAAATTATTGCAAGAATTCAATCTAATTGCGCGCGAAGTTCCAGCTACGGATCGCAGCACCGCAAGCGCCCCACTGACTGCCCAACTATAACGTATCAAAAGCAAGAACTAACTATGCAAATTGATGCACATGTCAAATTTAAATGTTGACTGTATTCCACACAAAAAATATACATATGTAAAATGCGCATTCAGGGGAAGACTCGTTTGTGTTAGTGTTGAAAAAGGCAATTCCTATCGGTACAAATCATAAATATAGCAATCAGCGTCATCTTTGTTCGTAACTCTATTTTTGGTACAACTCTACTAACGAAATAATTATCATATTATGTTCGCTTTTTTCATACGGTAATTTTTAAAATTTATCAGTGATTTCGCTGTTTTTCCTATTGCCGGTGATCTGGTTAGCGGAAAGTCCCATTGTCTAAATCTCGGTCGCGGCAATAACCCTTTCTATCGTCTAATAATAAATATTGTTTTAATATTTAAATATAACTAAGTAAGCAAGTAAATAAGCTAGCATGCGTAAAAATCTGCGATGTTCATCGAGGTAGGAATGTTTATAAATGTAAATGAGTTTTTGAAATACTGCAAAAGTAAAAAGTTATGAAAGTAAAATGTTTTACGATCAGTATATCTTTTGGCGGTATATATCCCCCGAGCTAACGCGGAAAGCAATTTTCTTCTTCGCCGCTCATCCTACTTTAGCACCACATAAAAATGAAAAATACGACTGGAGTCAAATTTTGAAATCTCTAGGCAATAAAATTTAAACTTGAGCTAAAATTTCGTATTATTTTGCCATAAAAAAGGTCGTGTATTGTTTAGCGATGTTGAAAAAGAAAACTTAAGAAGAGTAATAAACCATCCCAAGCCCTTTCTAAAGGTCTTGACATATACATATATAAAGGCATAAATGGGGATACCTTTAAATTTTCCCCTCTCTGATCATCCATTGTATGTATTTGGGAAAGGTATAGAAAAAGTGTGAATATTCAACTATTCTACCGTGCGAAGGGAACCAATTAGAAACGAAATTATGTTTAAAATTGCTTTCACAAGGTATGATAACTAGATCTGAATACTCAAGTTCCTCACAACCTTTCTCCCCTTTCTTCCGGTACCCATTTTTCTACTTCTCTGAAAATTTCCCAAATTGAAGAAATTTATCCAGTTTATACATTAGTGTAATTATGATATATCTGCAGATACAGTATTCATAATTGGTCAATCAGATCAAATACAACGGTGAAACTAATTATAATTATGTTAACAATTGAAAATTATTAACCGTTTTCCTGAGAAATATCATATTTGCTCTGTTTCATTTTTTGACCTTGAACTACAAATACAAAAAGTAGATGATATTAGTAAGTTCAAAATACCAATTTTTATAGCGTTTTTGACCCACGCCTCCTCGGTGCTCATTACCCTGGTGACCTTCGGCCTGTACTTCATCCTGGAGGAGGGCGAGATGACCCCGGCCAACGTATTCGCCGGACTGGCCCTCTTCAACCAGCTCACAGTGCCGCTTTTCATCTTCCCCGTCACTGTTCCGATCGTCATCTCGGCGCTGGTAAGTCATGTTTAAGTCATGCTGGTAAGTCATGCTGGTAAGTCATTTTAAGTCATGCTGGTAAGTCATGTTTAAGTCATGCTGGTAAGTCATGCTGGTAAGTCATGTTTAAGTCATGCTTGTAAGTCATGCTGATAAGTCATGTTTAAGTCATGCTGGTAAGTTTTAAATATTTAATTAACAGAATGTTTATGTCCTTTAATGTACATTATTACTATTTACGTTCTTACTTTATTGTTATTTTTTATCGCACGTTTCTAAATAAGATTACGCTATTGACTCCTCTGTTGACTCGCAAAAAAACTACGTGGACATTATTTGAGCATTTTAACGCTCAGGGAATATTTATCGTTGAAAATAAATGGCTTAACTGAAAAATGGTCTGGGTTTTAAGCTACACAAAATGTTTAAAATGGAAACTTATTAATAATTGTAATATTAATTATCCCCCACAACACATGTGAACTCCTAGCGTGGTGGACAATATACATTATCTTGTAATTAAAAAAAACATCTTAAGTAGAAAGAAAAAAAAATTATGTTGTTTAAAATTTCTTTTTAAAAATCACCTTTCCCACTATTTCGAGTACCAAATGTTGAAGATATATTTAAGTAAGTTCCTATTATAAAAATGTGTAAAGAAAAAAATCTTAAAGAAAATTAGGAAAATTACAAACTTATGAGATATGGAAATCAATTTATGACACCTAATTCTAAAACAACTCAAATGCAAAACCATCATATTTATCAAGCCATAAAAAAATGTAATAACCTTCCCATGGAAATGCGCTGTATTAATGACCAATCAGAACAAATTAATAAAATTAAACTCTTCTTTAAAAAAAACTTATATACGTAAATATTTAAAAAAATAAAACAATATCTTTGTTCACATCACTTTTATTTGGTATATACTTTAACCGACCGGTTTTCGCCACTACCGTAGCTTCTTCAGGGCAGTATAATACTAAACTATGAACTAAGATACACATGTGTTATAGATTGATAAAAACAGCCGAGTGAAGGGCCAAGGGTGGGAGGGGAGCAGGTACCTACTGACTGGGAAGGACGTGTGCTTTGTTTAGTGGGAATATTTTAAGGATGGGGCTTTTATTTAAATTTATTTGATTATTAATGAGTCTACTATTAGTGTTTTTGGCTTTCCTTATTTCTAAAGCTTCTAAGTTATCTAGTCTGATTCCTATTCCATTCTTATGTAGTAAATTAGTGTCTGTATTTTTATTGAATATGTAGTCTGTTTCTAAGAGATGGTAGCCAACCACCTCTTAGAAACAGACCAGAATTGTTTTTAGTTTTTAAATTATAATGTCACATCACCAAGTTACCGCTTCATATGAAAATATACGTAAATATTTCATACAAAACATTTTATTAACAGAAGCAAATTATATATTATGTACCTACTAAATTAAGAATCGTGGCTCCCTTATCAGACACAAGGACTCCTCTTTTCTGGTAAGGTATACACGACCAAGAATACCCTTTAATTAAATATTTTGTGAAATACTTGTAATTCAACTTCTAAGGAGAAAATAAAAATTTATTATAGTTCTCTAGATGATCGGTGATAATAAAGGTCTCTCTCATTCTAGACTTATGTTCCACATTCATTACAATAAGAGTTTTTTGATTACCGATTTTATAAAAAAATGTACTGACATTTCCAAATTCGCCACACTTTTTGACAAAAATCTTCTTCCTTTAGTAATATTGGTCATGCAAGATTGCAATGTGTTCTAACACTTGTCATTGTGCTTATCGACATTGCGATAAGAAAGTTACACGAAATGCAACCTTGATAGCCTGCTAAAGGTCATCTAAATGCGACTTTATTACACAATTTAAAGAAAATCCGGTACATTTGATCTGAATGATGATGAATTATTATTGTGTATTTTCCCACCGTGGGTTATTGCACCGATACTGGTTTAAAAATAAATCAAACAATATTTCCTTTATTCTGCTTTACTTTTTGAAGAACGATGTGAATGACTTGAATATAATATAAAATTATACAGTGAAACAGTGTTATATTGGGCTGACATGAAATTATGCCTTCACATGTTTAGGTCAGGTATAATTTTGATTATCTGTCGGTCTGTCCCACGTGGGAAAATATTATACACCAGTAATTCTGTTTGCAGGTTGACATGCATGTTTTTTTTATGATTTATTGATCAATTGCGTATAAATAGGTCTCGAAAAACAAGGAAATTGACGATTGAATTAGTCAATTTACGACATTTCAACATTTCGAATTCCACGTGGCTGCGGTAATATATATATAATTTAATAAATGACAATTTACTTAAAGAATTACAAAAATTAAAATGCTCGCATAGTTTCTTTGACAGTTCTAAATTATACCTGTCCACTCAAATGTTTCAACGTCATTGCATACATATGAAAAATTCACTAATAAAATAATGTTTGAAAAGGAGAATAGAATACCTACGTATATATTTTCAAATGATTTTTATTACAAATATCTTTATACAGAAGTACAAACTTATCTGTGATGTTGGCGTTGTCGATTCTGTAGATATTTATTTATTCTTAAATGTAAAAAACAAAGCAAAAACATTAGCCACTCATCACACTTGAACAGTACTGCGTTGAGATGAGCGGCTTTACAATTTTAGTGAAACGATAAATAATAAGTAAATAATATTATAATGATTTTTTTGTTTATTAAAAAAACCTTTGTAACTTTTTTCACTTATAATGGATACTTATAAGTGGAAAAAAGTTACAAAGGTTTTATAATAAATAAAAAAATCATTTTAATGTGGAATTCCTCCCTGAATTGACAATTTCAAAATTATAAATAAATAAAATGATGTAAATAGTAATAAGTAAGTAGTAATAAGTAAGTAATAATAAGTAAATAATAATGATACCATTGAGAAAACATAAGATTTCAAAATTGATCACAACATAAGGGAGAACGTGGATAAAGCGAAATCACCTATATGGTTGGTTATACCACCGATATCACATCGATATATCACCGATATAGTTAGTTAGTTCACTGTGTAGCCACATAGATAAGTTTAACAAAAAATAAACCGCAGGAGTCTCTAAATCAGTTCAGATTTTGACGATTTTATAATTTTTTTTTAAATTATAGTTGTAATTTTGATATAATTTATGAATCCCTAAAATTCCTTATTAATAACATTCTTCACTTGCAAAAAGTCAAAATTGAAATAGGTACATTCCCCACGTCTTATCAGACATGCGATATCTTTACATGTAATCGTCACTTTAGACATGAACTACACGAGATAATATGTACATTTACAAGATTGACATGCTGTTTTCATTTACCCCCTTATCTGATATTATATATTTGCAATCAGAGAACATGTAATCATCTTGATTTGAAGCGGTGCAATGCGTGGGCTAACTGCTATAACTGGTCAAAAAGCAAGCAACTTATACTCGGTAATAATTAATCGGTCAATTAAATAATTTTTAATCATTGTAGAAAACAATATTAACATAACCCAAATGAAACATGAAAACGGAAAAAAAATACAGAAAATAAAAAGATTTCAGTCGCATCTGGGATTCGAACCCAGGACCTCTGCCTATCCGGGGAACCGCTTAACCATGAGACCAGTTCAATTTATATCATTCAATAATATCATTATACCAAAGATTGCTTTTGTGGTCATATTTCATTTTGATCCCTCTGATCACCGAAATAATAATTGTACCTCAATAATTTAAATTTTATAACAGAATGAGATTATTAACATTATATGAATAGATTAGGTTAAGTTACCATTATTTCTGATTACAATACAACCTTATAAGGAAATTAATTTTTAAAAAATTACCTAATTTTAACTGTTTGTGTACCTGCCACCCTACCAGTAATTATATTATAACGGTGTTCTAATTCTTACATACTATGATTGCTGGTGGGAAGATCTTCTGAAGATTCGCCGCGGGAAAGTCCATCGCCTGCTATTCACCACGGAAAGTTCACCGCGGGGAAAATTATTTGCCATTATTTGGAAGTGTGTGTTTTTTACTGAAATAATTTAGTACAAATAATAAGGATTAGAAAGAAATAAATTAAATAACAGTTTTGCTAGGTTAGGTTAGATTGTATTGGATTAACTTGTTACTATTAATGTAATACAAATAGTCCTTACCATTCAGAAATTTTATTTTATCTATTGTGTACGGTGAACTTCCCGCGCGGTGAAAGTTCCGCAGTGAACTTTCCGCGGTGAATTTGTGTGCGGTGAACTTTCTCCGCACGGTGAGTTTCGCGGTGAAACTTCCGGGGGGAATTGTGGACGGTGAATGTTTCTATAACCGATCTTAACATTGAATTCCAGCCAATATTTTTAAAGGAATCGATAATCTATAAATTTCTGCTTTAGGTGCTCAAATATTATTTTGTTGTTAAAAAAAAATTAGAACACGAAATCGCAATTAATTCTATACCAGTTTCAATAAAATCCATTTCTATTAAAGGTTAGCACAAGAAGGCTTGCAGAATTCCTGGAACTACCCGAGATAAACCACACTCGTGATGAAATACACAGTATCAGTAGGACGTCTGTAAGCTCCCAGACTCCACGCAATCATCCTGACAGGGGATTCCAGTCGGAAAATATCGACAATCCCTACCCCTTAGACAACATAGAAGAAACCGAGGAAATTGAAAATGAAGACGTATTTAAGGAAAATATATCGGACAAGGACAGCTCGGCTGGCTCGGTGGAAGAGTATCAAATAAATAACGTCGAAAACGTTTTTGTATTTAGTAATTCAGTGTTTGTATGGGGATCCGGAGGCGATGCATTACCCAGAATTACTATTACAGAATGCTTGAAAATTCCAAAAGGTAAAAAAACGTAAATAATAAATTATGCTATAGTGGTTGAACATTACACAAATTAGATTTATTAATTTTTCGGATTCGGGCAACTGTCAACTTTGCGGTTTGTTCTTTTTTAGGAAAACTAACAATGGTCGTGGGAAAAACTGGAAGTGGAAAGTCGTCATTTTTGTCAGCTTTAATTGGGGAAATGAATCTTTTGAAAGGAAATATGACAAGAGCCAGGTATGTAAATATCAGATTATTTTATGTAAACCGTCCGATTCAGAGATTGTGAAACTGTGGTATCCGCGTTTTGGAAAATTTGTAAAGCTGGAGAAAGTAGGGAGTTGGGGAGGGGACGGAGAAGGAGTAGAGGGCGGTTGGGATATTCAGATCTGATCAGTAAACACAACTAAAGCCATTTCAAGCAAAGTTTCGATCTCAATGCTGGTCTTTCACCGGGTACACTAAGTGTACCCAACCTCTCAGGAAAGTAGTGCTAAATAGTATATTTTTATTATTTTGAATTATATGTGAAATAACACAAATAAATTTAGTTATTTTTTAAATAACTTTAATTTGTGGAAAAATTTTAACTTTCGTCTACGCACCTATCCTACCACTATTAAACATGTTTATTTTTCAGCAATGAATTACTAGCCTACGTTTCGCAATCACCGTGGATCACAAACACGACAATCCGTGAGAACATATTATTCGGTCGTGCTATGCGTGCCCGCCGGTACAGACGCGTGCTGACAGCATGCGCTTTGCACGCAGACCTGGGGATGCACACGGCACGCGACCAGGCCCCAGCCAGCGTGCTTTCGGGCGGCCAGCGGCAAAGGGTCGCACTAGCCCGTGCGCTCTACTCGCATGCTGGAGTCCTTGTACTCGATGACCCCTTCGCGGCTCTAGACCACACGGTTGCGCAGAAGGTGTTTGAGAAAGGGATTAGAAGGGCCTGTGAAAGAGATAGCAGGACGGTTGTCATGGTGACGCATAGGCTTCAGTTGCTGGCACAGGCTGATCAAGTAAGTTGTTTTAAACCTTTTTGTCTACAGAACATCGTAACGTTAGTAGCAATTTTAATGTAAAACGGATTTGAGCAACGTTACTACAACAATTCCAATAGTACAGTGAATGGTGTGCGTGTGCAGTGCTTTGTTGTGGGATGTGGGATAAGTGTGTGATTAAATTACTGTTATTCATATTAAAATGATGTGCGTGTAAATAAATAAATAAAACAAATATTTAGTTATATGCTTTAGTTAAAAGCATAAGAACTTTGGATCTACGCGTTGTTTTAGTTGTATTTTATTTTATTATGATGTAGATAAATTGAGAACCTAGTTTTTGATTTTTTTATTGTATAATATTAATCATATACAGTGGGAACTTATACCCGCTAAGCCACCGGAAGTAGCTTGTCAGCAGGAGTTTATTTCAACGATATTATATAATACAACAATAAACAACAATCATCATACAAATGTAGGGCAAAATTAGGATATAGAGGCGTATGCATGTTGTGATCAATGTACATAAGTTGGAAAAAAAAAAAAAAAAATGGAAACAGCATTACAGTTTTGTTATTGAGATACTAGAGTTCAATTTTATAACTCCGATTTAAATAATATTATAAAAATGTCAATATCATAAAAAATATCAAATTTATAAAAGTACCAATATTATAAAAATATCAATATTTTAATAATATCAACATTTAAAATAACAACATTATAAAAATATCAACATTTTAAATATCAACATTATAAAAATAAAACGTGATATATGTGTTTGTTCAACAATGAAACGTGATATATGTGTTTGTGTGTGGATGTTTCAATATGGATGGCATGTAGTTGATAGCTTTCTCATAAACGATACATATCAATCAATGGATGACTCCGTAAACACGCAAATTGAAAATAGCTTCAAAATCAATACACTCATGTGTCATATTGCAAAGGAGTGTAATTAAATCATCACAAGTAAATTATCTGGTATAGAAATACTACAAAAATTGATAAATTTATTCCTAATATAAACAATCTTGAGTTAAAGCCGGGCATCATAGTGTTAACGGAAACGAATAAAAATAATGACTCACTGCAATATAAATGAGGTAATTACACTTACGAGTATTTTCAAACGAACACACACATTAATAAAAATAGTGCGGTATTCGTAAGTACAGCATTGTTACAATTTCAGAACACACTGTAGATTCAACTAACTGCATACAAATCCAAAACAATTATAATAAATTTAATTATCATTTATTAGCAATCTATAGAACTCACGAATCAAATGCAAATTTATTTATCGAACAAATGCGACACATAATATCAAAATTAATCACGGGAGAATTCAACATAAACATAAACATATAAAATAGTCACACGCGAATATTTAAAATGTATGACCGAAAACAATATAAAATCATGTATAAATGAAAATAAGCATAAAATTCAAGGACAGAAAACATTTTGTCGAAATCATTTTTTGACAAATATTAACCTAAAATATCTTCATGAAATAAAAAAAAAAACATTATTTGGAAAAATAATATCACCGATCATCACAGATGCATATTTTCGTATGAAAATGTAAAACAATTAAAAACAATTCAGTGAAAAAATCATATACTAAACCAAATTTGCACAAATTAATTGACAACTTGAAAACTGAAGATTGGCAACCTATAATTAAAAGTAAGGACGTTGAAATATGCTCAAGGACGTTTGAAAACATTTTGTCAACACATGTAAAAAACTCATCAATTGAGATTCGTAATCGTAATCTGACTCAATATAAATACCTGGAACCATGTATCACTCAGGGTCTATTAAATTCAATCAAAGAAAAAAAAACTTTACAAAAGACAATAAAATTCTCAAATTACAAAGAATTAAAGTAGAAGTATAAGAAATATAAAAATAAATTGACACGCTTAATAAAGATCGGTAAAGATGTTTATTAAAAACAGAAATTAATAAACTTCGAAAACAATCCAAAAGTAATCTGGCAAACAATAAACTCTACAATAGAAAACAATTAACAAAACCATTTTATTAAAGAAATTGAAGACGAAATTAACGTAATACAAATGCCAAAGAAAATAAATAAAAAGTGCTAATGTATTCAACTCTTTCTTCACAAAAGTCTATACCATTATATTTTACATTTGCATTAACATCAAACGATGTTCCCCAAAATAATGACATAACTATACATTTTTTTTGCTTTAATGTAAATCAAATTTAATAATGTTATTATTAAGTTCTGCAAGTATTTTTAGTTTTTATTATTTGTGACAGCTGTTTCGACGTTTAAGGCCATTTTCAAAAAAATTAAACGGTGTTCTACGAATTAAAGACAAAAACAATTAATAACTATACATGACACTTTTAAAATACATAATAAAAGTAGCTGTACCATAAACTGTTCCACGTTAAAAAAAATAAATGTAATTAAATGCTTGGATATGATAATAGACAAAAACCTAAACTGGAAAGATTAAATCAATGTGTTTATAAAATTAGAAAAATAATTTACACATTTTTAAGAATCCGAAACTTTCTCTCATTGGAAAATTTAACATCTGTCTATCACGCTATAGTATAATCAAATCTCCAATACGCTATAATCAGCTTGGGAGTATCATACAAAACTAATCTACTCCACGTTGAAATTGTCCAACGTCTAAATATAAGATTATTAAAAAAAAACAAGATATTATCCAACAAACCTTATTCTTGAAGAATTTAACGTATTAAAATTTAATGATCTAATGTAATATGTAATTCAAATAATAACAGAAAAACAAAACGCCAAAAATACATATTCCCACCACAGAAATGTAACAACCCATGGGCACAACATCATTACACATATCTAGGGAAAAAATACTTCAACAGCCTACCGGAAAACATCAGAAAAATTGAAGACGACAAAGGCCTAGTAAAAGCAATTAAAGAACTATTCAATTTAAAAATAATTAAACGTCTTCTAAATTTGTACTTACATATATATTTCTTAAGTTCACACTTCTTTAAACCAAATTAATTATAGATTTAAAACATAATTTTCATCATGATGCTCACTCCTCTTCTAAACACAAGCGTCCGCTTCTATAGAAGAAAAACATAAAAAAAGTGAAAACAAATTTTATAATTATTGTTAAGATACATACTCTGTAAACTGATTAACCGATTAAAAAATATGAATATATCAGAAAGCTTACAGCGGAGCTCTCCGCAGCAGGACAACATAAAGTTTAGTCATGTGTTACTTAGAATGTCTTTGTTTTCATACGGCTTTTTTTTCAGATAATTCACGTAGACAACGGCCGAATCCGTTCAGTGGGCACGCTGTCCGAGGTGGAGACCTCGCAGCCGGCACTAGCACGCGAGTGGCGCATGCTGTTCAGCAGAGTGGGTGCGCCGGACGAGCTCGGGCCCGGGGACCGCACGGCGCGCTGCCGCTGGCAACTATTGCGGTGGGCCAGTAAGGTGAGCCGACGGCTGCGGGAGAACAACGAGGAGCAGGATGAAGGGGATAATGGATCTGTCGTGAGTTTCAAGTCTTCTAATATTTAAAAAATATTATTTTAAGTGATACCGCACAGTTCTAACCGCACCAAACCAGAAGAACAATCGTCCACTTCTGGTGCCCTGTAGACTTCCGTCAAGGCAATGTAGCCTGTAGTCCGGAACAAGTTAGGAACTATACCATCCCCATTTGGGAAACTATGTGAAGCGTAAGAAATTGGAGGGATATGAAGTAGAAGGGGAAGAGGATGACTGGGAAGTATCTGGCTATTCAGATCTGTACACTCTCTCCATTCCTTATTGTGGTATCTCATTAGGGCAATAAATAGTTTATTTTCTACTATAGAAAATCTCATGTTCTTCTTCTCTTTCCCTTTAGGATCTTATAGCATCAATAGGGCTCGTACAGGTATGGGTTATGGATTCCACACAATCAGTATTCCTCAAACAATAATTCCACTTGCTTCTGCCAGGCGATGGAAAGAATTTTGAGCAATTAAGAAGATGTTAATATTATCTTCTTATTCGAGACTTTGTCAATATTATCCTCCATTTTTAATCCCATATTATTAAATATTACAATGAGGTTTTTAAACTTCAATAAATAATTAAAAATAGAATTTTAAGAAATAAGAAATCCGACATATTTTAACCATCAACTTATACTGGAATGCCCCACTTCACATTACTCCTATGCATCCAATGGGCCACTTCATATTAATCATATATATCTAAATATATAGTCGAATTCATAGGAATACCTCTTTACTAGAGATGGGTACACTTAAATGCAAAGTGGCCTTTGGCACTTGATATGAACCGAATTGCTTGCACAAAAATTCCTTCATTATCACGTTGACATAATGTAAGTGATCTATTTATTATCTTATAAATATTACTCATTTTACACGAACAGTAGAACAGGTATTTTTTTTAAATTAGCGGCAAAGATAAAGACGACAAGTTAGGCCACTCAGGTAGTTATTCACTTCAATTAAACGATTGCCCCCCGTTTTGTGTCTATAAGCATTACGCCGTATCAAAGAACACTTAGGATGTCTTAATGATAACGAGCTCTCTGAATTTGCCAAACAGATCACACTCTTAATAATAATACTGGATACTGGCATTAGTTTACTACATACAAATGAAATAGGTACTCGTATTACACTAGATAATTTGGAAGTATTAGAGATAAGGAAAGCAAACAACACGAATATTGGACTCATTAACAATTTAAATAAAAGTCCGATACTAAAGATGCTCACAATTGACAAATAACACTTCCTCCCCGGTCCTCTACCGGCCCTCTAGGTCTCCGCCCACCCCTTTTCTCAATCTATAACACATGTATTAGGTATAACATACTTTAGTGCCCTGTACTTAAACTGCCCTGAAAAAGCTACGGTAGTAACGAAACCCGATCGGCAATAAGTCTAAAAATATTTTTTTTATTATTTTAAATTATAATGACAGTTTTTCCGCTTCATTTGAAAATATATTTATTATCCGATTCTAGTATTTTCTTTTTCCACAGCCATCGTTCATTCCGCTGAAAAAAAGATTCAGCGCATTCCAAGGGTCGAAGTATTTTACTCACGACCTGCTTTTACCGACTGACGAATGTGACGATGAGATGTTGAGAAGTTCAGCTCCGAAGAGGTCTTCGACAAGAGTCCGAAGAGGCCATAACTCTTTGAGAGTTGGATCCAGGAAGCACAAGACTGCAGAAAGATCATCGTCCTTACAAGTAACTAAGCACAAAGTGAAACCCGCTCCCTTACTGAGACAGTCGTCATCTCCGACGATACAATTCAATTCGGCGGGTGAAGTTGATTCCATGAATAGGTACGAGTATGTTTTGATTTTGTGCTCTAACAATCTTCTCGTATTATTTATTAGAAGTGGCCTACTTGTGACTTTGATTTTATTGTGTTAATTATTAATGATTCTGTATATAATACATAATTGATATTTAGATTTCTTTACCAAATTACATTATTCTAAATATTAGTATCTGTCGTCGCCCGAGTTTCAAGAATCGTTTTTCGAGATCTTCTTTCTTGTTGAACAAACTAAAAATAGGTAAGAATCAAACTATAATGACATCATGAACAGAATATAGTTGGGGTGACCGAGAAATACCAGGCAGAAGGAATTAGATAAATTTAATAACACCCAGACGTTTCAAATATAATGCATATTGATTTTCTGTTTTTTAAATTTTTACATATATTTTCAGCTGTACTAAGCAACAGGGTGATAGAATTCAGCAAAGATATTTACTTCGGAACTTATTCCCGATGGCAACACAAAAACTAATCGAAACCCCCACAGATGGATCGCAAATTACGAGACAAAAGAGTATTATAAAACGTTTCCTTTCAAGATCATCAACCAAAAGAAAGTATGTACCTATCCTTTGTCCAATTCAATACAGCTAACATGTAAAATACTTCTCTAATTTATTTATATTACAAAATTGGACTATCTGCCTATTTTGATCGGATACTTATTTCATTACGGTCCAGAATAAATATAACAAGAAGCTATTCAAAACTCACATTTTCCACTCCAAAACGTTAAATCTTTAATCAAATTACAATGGCACAGATATTTCTAATGTAGACACTTGAACACATAACAACATAAAAATACGCATATACAGTAATTCATCTACACGCTAACCTTACACTTTTCAACATTTTTACAAATTAATATTACCATAGATACGATATTTCAATGATCTGTGTTGTTTACTGTTAATAAGTAACCTCATACATTTGACAGCACATTAAGTCAAGGTTCTTTTTCGCTGTTTATATTGTGTTTTATTTATCTTCATTATTATTTTTTGTTACGTACATTTAATGATTAACTTAATTATAAACAAGCTCTTTTCTTAAGACGTAAAAAAAATTACATATAGAGAAGGAAAAAAATAATGCAGTTAAAATTAGATATATATTATTGTGTGAATACACTAAATAGAAACACTGGGAGATAGGGCATGGAAGCGTGCCGACTGTCGCGGAGCTACAACCAAACTGCGCGGACTATCAAAGCGGCAGAACAAATAAAAGTGGAGCGTTTGTTAGGTAAGATAGAAACAAAGGTGGGGCGCCGTTGTGTGTGGATGCGGTATGCAGTAGTATTTCGTAGTAATAATGGTTCATGGTCCATCTCCTTTGTTTCTATTATCTATGGTCGTGAACTATAGGCGTACCATTGATGGCTCCGTTGCAACCTCTCCCGCTTTCTCATAAACGACGCATGTTTCACGAAGGGAGGTGACACGTTACAACGGAGCTCTCAGCGGCCGGACCAAATGCAGTTGGCTGGTGTTTAGTTCCCATACCAATCAGTGACACATGTGCATGATTGCAGATGCGCCCACGCCGTGCCCTCGCCGGATCGCGAACATCCTATCCGGAGAATTATCTCCACCGACTCGGCCGCCAGCGATGACTTTATGGACAACGAAGACTTTTGTAGGTCATTTTGATTTATTGTTGTAAATATTATATTAACATTGGCCGCATTAAAGGCAAAGGACGGGACAAAATAAACAACATGTCATTCACGTTTATTGAAGTACCTAGCAGATAATTGTAGTGTCAACAGTGATAACGACGTTCTTTATTATTTCGCAAGGATTCGCGATGTTCGCAAGTGCCACAATAGAAATGGAAAACTTATCGCTAATTTTTCTTATCTTATTTTTCTTAGGAAGCGCAACACGGCAAAAATACGCGGTTTTCTTATATTTTTTAACAGTTAAACGGAAAATTCAAAGCTCCATAGCTCATGATGGATTGATAAATGTGATTGCGACCTGAAAATACTCTTGTAGATCTAGAAATTACTGACGAAAAATCTAAGCAATTTTCATGACACCAGAGCTCACCGTTCGAGTGCTTTGTTTGTGTCGCATAATCAGATTTCTCTTTTATGGATCAGATTATTGATATCGAAATCGGTTTGCCAATGCGCTTTATTTGTTAGCCTGGACACTTGCAAATTATTGACTTCATTATTTTGTCGTTTGATTTTAATGGTAATCCCAGTTTCGATTTGTTATTGTTAATTACATAATTTGTTTTTAACATTTCTCGTCTTTCTAACCATTCTGTGACTATTTTAGCAACGGACAATTCCACCACTGATGGCCTTATGACTGACGAGCAAAGGGAATATGGAACAATTCCCAAAAAGGTTTATCTGGAGTACTTCAAGTCCTGCGGGATCATCGCTGGAACCCTTTACCTGGTTTCCTCTATAGCCTGGCAGTGCCTGAGGGTCTACACAGACGTGTGGCTCAGTGAATGGACGGGCAATGACTCAGAACCTACAGAGCAAGGGAAGATAAGTAATGACGTAAGGATTTGTAATATGCAAGCAATTTATTAGCCACAAAGTTTATTTTTTTCTTATGGTAACCCTTCATTCAAATGACAACCGGCCGACTTTCTGTTATCCACAGAACAGGAGAATGATTCACTTTTCTGCTTCCTGCTGCTTCGGTCGTGTTGTCGAACTTACTAGTAACTTGTAGATTTGCATAATGCATCACTTCTAGTCTTTAAATATTCCTTCTGATCTTTGTACGCGTGAGAAATAAATCAAACAAATAGTGAACCTTCTTTCATTTAATATCTCCGCGACAATCATTAACGTAAGCGCTCTGGTGAGTATTGGTAAGTATCACAATACACTACATACCGCCGAACACATCTAAGACAGATAACCTCAAACGTTAAAAACATTTAGTTTTCAGTCCTCTAACATTTTGGTAAAAGAAATGTAGAGTATTACGGCGTCAACTTGGTTTAATATTGGGTAGCCTTGGAGCTATTACCTTGTTGACCCATTCTTTCAAGAATGTGTGCTTTGGCCAGAGTTTTGATTGCAGCAAGTCTGCCACTGCTGACCCGGGCACACCGATTTTAAATGATGCATATTCTCCCTTCGTTTTAATTTTAGATACCTTGAATGAGGAGGTGCTTACAGTTGGTATTGTTTTGAGGTATGACGTCATATCATCTAGCGAAGTATCAGGATGCAGAGGGTAAAGGTGAAAGTATTTCACTTCATCTCGATTCCTTTGGCTGCCTCGTATGGCGATAGGGCGCCTTTTCCTGTTGATCAATGTCCAAGGTTGACTCCCCGAAGTTTGATCCAGAGGTGGTACATCTACTATAGTTTCATCGGACGAGGGCGGTGGGTCCCTGCTGGGTAGGGCGGAGGAAGACGTAGCAGAAGTAGATGCAATGTCGATAGACACGGCAGAAGTAGATGCAGCGAGGGTAGATGTGTCAGAGTTATCAGCCAAAGAACTATCACCGGCTTTTTTCCCTCCTTGGGAGCCTTTCGCAGCCTGCGAGCGGGTTATTCTCCTGCCGGTAGCCATTCTTGTGGGGGCTTGTACGACGGGAGCCGGCTTAGCGGGCAGGGGGGCAAGCGGGGGTACTAGAGCGGAGGTAGCAACGGGCGGAGCAGTGGTGGCGCCAGTGTCGCCCGCCGTAGTAGTAGATACAGCGAAGGCGAACGGCGCGCTAGTGGCGCCTGTGGCGGAATCAAAAACCAGCACTTGTTTCATGTGTACATCGCTAGCACTCGCACCTGTTGATGTACTTGCAGTTTCACTATCGATAATATTCAAACTACCGACGTTTGACGTTTGTAGAATATTTTTGACTACATTTAAATCACTTGTCAAATGATCGATTTTAATTGAAAGGCGTTCAATAGCCGTCGTTAACAAACGAAGCGCACTTGCCTCGTTATTTATCGTTTCCATTTGGAGACAATTTAATCAAATTATCGTAATAATTTAAAAATTAACGGCGCGGCGAAAAGACGTACGTCCTAACGCAGAAACTCGAAACTCACTCAGTGTAACTACCGCTGCTCTGTATTCTCTTTTATCGTATGGGATAAGGAAATTACTGATATGTTAAAATCCAAAAAAAATTGACAAATGATATAGTAAGCCATATTTGCAACCATTGATAGTACCTAATTTCTAGTACTTAATATTCATTATTTATATAGCCCTGTTTATTATGATTAACTATGTATTCTTATTGTTATTAACATGTTTAACTCCTACACCAAAATCAAGAACCATTTCTCTTCATTGGCATAGTAATACTTTGAAAATAATATGTTTAAAATAAAAAATAAATTAAAAAAGGAACACTTTGGAAAATAGAAAATAAAATATTATTTACCGTTTTTTGGTGGTCATTTTTCTTCTTTGAAGACTATTTTTTTAATCGGTTTCCCTAGAAGCAGAGACAGTCAATATTACAAAAATGTATAAACCTACCTATACGTATTACAACAATTGTTTTTTTATTATGCAGGTAGATTTTTATCTATTTTAATAAACCGAACAATTATATTGAATCTCTTTTTGTTTGGAAGTTTTATTTATTATGTACTTTTGCTATTTTTGAATTATTAAATTCGCTACCGGTTTCGACACTATCGTGCCATTCACTAGCGTTCTTAAAACTTTTGGTTAAAAGTTTTAAGAACGCTAGTGAATGGCACGGTAGTGTCGAAACCGGTAGCGAATTTAATAATTCAAAAATAGCGAAAGTACATAGTAAATAAAACTTCCAAATAAAATGTCTAGAAATCGCTATATAGTGAATGCCGAAAAAATACAAGAAATATTGAATCTCAATAACAACGGTTACAAGTTACGTGTTTTCGGCGGTGCTGATGATGGAAGACGTCCTCTCTCCTGTTCTTTTGTGGGTGGTTGCTAGTAGCCAACCGAAACTAGATTTTCAGTTGAAACCTGAACAGAAATCGAATTTCGGTTTCTGTTCCAGTTTCAGCCGACACCGAAACCGAAACCGGAACGTTTTTTATAAATAAATCAGAAAACGCACAACCTAATATTATTCTTTTTGTCAACCTAATCTGTTCTTTTTTGACAAATGGTTCCTAGAATATGACGAGTGGGAGATAGTCCCCGATACACGTAAGTACACAAAGATGGGAAAAAGCATTCCGCTGAGATCAATTGTAACTTCTCATTCTTTCAGCGAACTCTCAGCGGCAGGACTATACAACTATTAATACATGACACCTTCCATGCAATTCTTTTTTTATCGCTTTTAACCTATAATATTCAACTACTACTGACT
Source organism: Halesus radiatus (assembly GCA_022606495.2). Classification (NCBI taxonomy): domain Eukaryota; kingdom Metazoa; phylum Arthropoda; class Insecta; order Trichoptera; family Limnephilidae; genus Halesus; species Halesus radiatus. Next base: position 40,714 of record JAHDVE020004323.1, read on the forward strand.
TCAATTGGCCTGTTGGATGAGGCTTTGATTTTCTCTTAAATCTTGTCGTATGGTTTTTTAGTTAAAGTTTATTGTTCAGTTTGATGAAAAGTACACAAATTACTATACAGCAACAATAATTATAATAGTACCTAATCACGTAAATAATATTGATATTTTCCATTCATCATCAGATCAATTTACCAAATGCATACTAGAAAATTAAATTACAAGGTTAATTACGAACTTCCTACCCCTGCTATATGTTATATACTGAGAAGACGTCTCTGGTGTTGTAGATCTTGTTATTTAAAAAAATAAATTATTCTCTCATTACTTTCTTTATTTTTTCTTTTGTTTAATCTTTTATCATTTTGTTATATTATTTTATGGTGTATTATTTTTTTATATACATAGTTTGATATTACCTAATTTATGTAGGTACATATTTTTATTTTATTTTTATTAGTATTTCTAAGAAACTAGATGATTAGAACATTTTTTTCTTGATTTCACTACCAATATAGTGCAAGTGCTATTATGTTTTGTCAATTCGATATTAGTTCCCAGTTAGGTAGATTGCCTGTTCTAAGGAACCAAATGAAATTAAATAAAAAATCTAAATTTGTAAAAACATATTTTATGCGGAAACTTCACTGGTTTATGCAACCCAGTAACACGCAACATGTCAAAAATGTGTATAGAATTCTGTGTTTTCACAAATAAAGTAAACCAAAAACCAAAATAACACTTTTTACCTGATTCTTATTTTTACAGGTGACAAGATATTTTACGGTTTATGGCATTCTATCGATAGTGTCCATCATAATGTCTTTCGCTTCTAATGCCATCGGACAGTACGCCGGGGCTTTAGCCAGGAAAACCCTTCACGCAAAGCTATTAGAGAATATTATCCTGTGCCCATTATCGTTCTTCGAATCAACTCCCCTGGGAAGGATAATTAACAGATTTTCTATGGACATTGGCATCATTGACAAGGTAGGAAATAGCGAAGTTTACAAAAAAAAATAAAAAAATTATACGTTTCATGATCGAAGCTCACTTAAATATCATATGATTGTTTTTGTTTCAGAAAATAGCTACGTCAATTCAAAGACTGTTGCAATTTCTGTTTCTTTGTGTATCAGCAACATTGGTGAATGTCGTAGTAGCACCATGGTTTTTGATAATTGCAATACCTATCTGCTTGCTTTATTATGTGATTCAAAAATTCTACCGATGTTCTGCAAGGTAAGAACAAGTCTTTAGAAAAAAAATTTAAACCGGTTTTTTTTTCTGAAATTTTGTTTAAAATCAATTTACTTATTTTATTTATTAACTATTTATTCACGTATCATAGTTTATTGTTTTAAAATTCACTTGCCAGTATCCTATATTAAAATAAAACTTCGTATATTTTTAGAGAATTGCAAAGATTGGATGCAATCACCAAGTCCCCAGTATTTTCTCATTTTGGAGAAACTTTGGGAGGACTTTCTTCGATCAGGGCTTATGGGCAGCAGGAGAGATTCAGTCAGATGCTATGGAACAAAATGGATGTTAATACAAATGCATTCATCATCCTTAACTCTAGCAACCGATGGCTTGGGATAGCTCTCGTAAGTTTAAGGAGTAATTTAAGTGTATCACTAGTTCCATGTTTTAATATTCATATAATTTCTTTCTCATATAATTTTCATGCCTTGGTTTGGGTCGTCTTGATTCCTCCTTAACTTAATCCTGACTTCTTCAAGACCCGCATAACAAATCCATCCCTATAGTCCCCTTCAGTAAACCGCTTCCCAACGTTGCCCAACGGGGTGGGTGTTTCGTTCCCTGGTTGTACACTGTACAGAGAGGCTCTGAAAAATCAGACTTGAAGTGAAAAATGCTTGGAGACATTACAACAAACATTTTTATATGGAAACTTGAACACAATAAATAAGAATCATCGTCGTTATGTGTCATATATCCCTATATATTCCTAAAAGAAAATACCGCTAGACAGAGGGAAAGTTGTGTTTACTATATTTTTTGATAAAAATGGACAAGTCTTAAGTCTGCGTGGCACGGTGATGTTGTATCTTCATAATCGATAATGTTATCGCGATTCGCCACAATAACTTCCGCCTATTAACCAGACTAATAAACAAACTAGCCCTATGCCCGTTGCTCCCAACGGAGGTGATTAAATTATACTATGACATATTCCTAAACGTTTATTTATAATTTTATGCTTGGAAATTGATGGTTGAATTTATTTTTCTTTATTATTCCCCAATTTAAGTCATAATTTGGCACCTAGGATTTGATATTTTTATAATAATATTATTATTAATTTAAGTTAACCGCGCGTTTCAGTCAACCCGACTGCACCTAACCTAACCCAACCTCACCAATCCTAACCTAACTTAACCCGAACCTTGAGGTTATCGTAAACTATAACATAACATTTATGCGTGAAAAGTTCACGAACGCTAGCGATTTGTCCGTTGTACCCAACGAAGGTGGATAGTTTATTAGTACATATTTCCAAATGTGTATTCATAATTTTATGTTTGCAAAGAATTGGTGCTTGTTTTGGCATCTTAAATGCATAATTGTCGACTACCCACCTCCTCCCCCACTGGAAGAAGATACTGCCGAATTTTCAGTTCTATCTCAAACTGCTCGTCGCGCAGTAACAAAAAGTGTTCAACACCGCGACCGGAGCAACTGGCCAATTCTGGATTACCGTGAAGTTTCAGTGAGGTGAAAGTAAGTGCTAGAGAATATCCACGAACCAAGGTAGGTCTATTCAATTTCCGTGGCATCCTCCTGTCTCTTCAGTCCTTACTATCACCCTTTTCTCATCTGGTTCTCCAGATTAACTTCGCCGCCAAACCGGAATTGGGATTCTGTCAGAGCTATCGAAACAGTGCTTCTTGAATTTATTATGCCCTAATTTTAAATTATTGAGTTATTAGGTAGGTAGCGTTAGAACAAAGTAAAGTGTATTGGAGTGTACTAAAAAGCGTAGCGTTGTATACTGTAAGGTTTTAAAGTGTAGCGGTTGGCCCGTTGTACCCAACGGAGACGAATAAATTCTATTTTCATTCGCAAATACTTTATTTTATGCTTGCAAACTGTTATTTGAAATTATTTTTCTTTATTATTTCTAAAATTGAAATCATAATTTGATAAGTACGATTTTAAGTTTTTACTTAATTTGTCTTTATTATTCCCATTTTTTATGTATCAAGGTAAAATAAAAATAATGAAAACAGTCGAAAGGTTAATTCAAAAATCCGCGATTTTTTGACTTGCAACACTGCTGTCTAAACCAGCTGATATAATAATATTATTATTTTTAAAATAAATTATTCCAATTATTATTATTGAGTTAGTGCAGTTAACTTAACCCAACCATACCTAACTTAAACTAACCTAACATTCCCAAAGCTATTCTAACCCAACCTAGCTTAAGCTAACCTAACCGAACCAAACCCAACCTATCCCAACCCAACCTAACCCAGAATGATCACTTTGCGAGGAAGACAATTACATGGAAAGACGATTTTTTCGTATTTCTGAAATGTATGTATCGAAATAACCACGTATTTGATATTTATAAATAAAAAACCGAATTAAATTCACAGATCAATTTTAAAAAATACGTGAAAAAATGAATTATGATGTTCTGCGTTGTTTCTTTAAAACAAATTGTCAAATGCGAATACGTCGAAACATTTGAATGTGAAGAACACATTACTTAAAAGAAGAAGTGAGTAGCTTTGTGTTGCCATAGTAATGACATTATGTAGTTACAAAATAATGAATATCTACAATTAAATGCCAAACTATAGGTTCATAGGTACTTTGGTATAATAACTATAGGCAGTGCATTTGTTCTATTTTTTAAAAATGTATTATAGATTGGAATAAAAATATATCAAAACCACCTAGTTCTATGAGAACCTCAGAAATTAAAAATAAATAAATTTATACCTTAATTTAAATTTAATAAAATGTTTTTAAATATTTAAAAAATAAAAATAAATTCTAATAAAATTTAAGACACAACTTTGATTCATTTTCTCAGTCTTAAGATTTAGGTGGTTTTGTTTTAAAGTAGTCCGCGTTTCTCAAAATGCGGTTCACACGGTAATAGACCCCACTGCAGAGCGAGATGTGGGAGAACGTGAGTAAAATCGGACCTTTTGCAAAATAACTCCGCTGTTGAAATTAGTGTATTAATATATAGATATTACGCTCGTTAATTTCAGGATTACTTGGGCGGAGTGATTGTTTTTGCTGCCATTAACGCCGCCCTAGTTTCGGCCAAGATGTACCCCAGGGCGGTCACACCCTCCCTCGTGGGGCTGGCCATCAATTACACCCTCCTTGTGCCTATCTACCTCAACTGGGTGGTCAAGTTCCTATCAGATATGGAGATGTACATGAGCGCCGTGGAGAGGGTCCAGCAGTATTCTTCTTTCCCCATTGAAGATTACGGAACCTCAGCTGGTGAGTTGGTTTAAATAAATATAATAAAACCCTTCGAACCATTTTTTTGTTTCACGCAGCAGTACTTCAGAATGTTCCTTTATTCATTGTAATGTATGTCAGAGTTATGTCTATTAAAAACTTTTTTGTGGACTGCTAAACCAAATTCAGTGTCCATAGATAGTACAGTGGAAGTAATACGAGGTGTGTTCAAAAGAAAAGGTGAATTTTGAATTTTCGCGGACTGTGTACATTCGATTATCGATTTTTTTTTATGTTGGTACACATACGTTTATCATATGTTAGCATTATCAGTCATTTTGGATCAGTGGTTTGTTTTTGACAAATGGAAAGGTGAGTCACGTTTTTGTGTGTTCTTCGATTTTTTACTTTAGGTTCGTTTTCTGAGGCTTCATCAGTCCGTTTGAAGTGAAATTTTAGATTTGCTTTATTTTCTATGTCCTCATCAGCTTTTCTTCGAAAAATTGATTCTTTTTAGAAAAAATTGTTAATAATTGTTAATCCTATGGTGGAATTTCCTAGTTTTGGTCGGAACTTGATAGCCGTTTTCTGGGGCATCATCAGTCCGATTGATGTGAAATATTAGATTAGCTTTGTTTTCTATGTCCTTATCAGTATTTCTTCAAAAATCCAAAAATCTCATTGGTTTAAGGCATTGACGATTGTTATAACCATTTGAGCCGTTTACGGGGAAAGTCATCGAACTACTGACAATGGAAAAGTGGATAATCAAGTCATCCTTTGGGGGGTTATTCAAAATTCGCCTCCTGACCATGCTCCATCAAATTTTCAAATTTTTCCTCTTACTATCCAACAATTTATGAAAAATTTCTTACATTGCTCTTAGTTGGCTTGACAAGTTCTTCACCCCTAAACCACTGGATTTCTCCTGGCTCTACACTGCCAGAATGTTGGTATTCAATAATCATACCGTATGCCTCGTACGTAAATAATGCGGAATAATATAATTGATAATTAATTTTGTTTACAAAAAAAAACAATATTAATTTGTTTTAAATCGCTCTTAACTAATACGTCAATATTATCTTGATGGACGTTGATTGAATAATTGATAAGGACATGTACAAAACAGGTAAGTTAGGGTATTTATCAATAATTGCATTTTAGATTTCTGATTACTTGTTACAGCTACCAGTTTACCAGAAGATTGGCCGTCCAGAGGGGAAGTTAAGTTTTCTGGAGTGACTCTGAAGTACGGCAACTCTAAGGAGCCTGTTATTCAGAATTTCGACCTTCACGTACCAGCAGGACAAATGGTAATAATGAAATAATTTATAAATAATAACTCCTTATGTATTATTATTTTTTTAATGTACCGCACGGATGTTTCAACTGTTCGGAGCCAGTGGGACTATGACATCCTTAATTGGGGTATGTTGTTAGGCTGATGGCAGTGGGGAGAGGAAGTAGATAGGGAAGAGAAAGGTAGGGAAGTACCCCCTATTCAGATTTGGTAATCTGCGGCAATAATACTATATATTTTATTTGTATATTAATTAAATATGTATTAAACAAAATAATTTTTAAAAATATGTATTTAACAGCATGTCTTAGAGCAAATGATACCTTCGATACTGTTATTTTTAGGAAAGAAGAAAGAATAGACGAAAGCTGACAAATAATAGATATTCAACATTAAACGTTTAAATTCTTCTGTAAATGATTTCTTATCATGGCGATACTGAAAGTGTATTTCAGTCTAGCTAATTAGCTTATTAAAGTCAGTCTAATAAATTAATAGACTATGACATAAAACACGCTAAATTATCGTCAAAATTGTTAATATGATTTGATATTCCAAATGACTTCGGTCATTTTATATCATAAAATCAGTGATGCATTGCCAACCCCCCCTATCACGTTTATCGAAATGATTTTTAATCAAAAAAATAATTTATCGTAGAGTTAAGAAACATTTAATTAATAATACTAAATACTATGTAGGTACACATTTAAAGCTGATTATTCTGATAAACTTGACAGTTCTAATCATTAGACCGTAAAATGGAATGACTGAATGGCCAATTAAATAATTCATATGTTAGGTATGTATGATTTTTTTTACAAACAACACATACAACGAAGTTGAATTCCTGTGAGTTATCAATCAAACTCATTATAGGACTGGTGCATAATATTTGGATTTACAAAGTTTTCAAAGTAAATATATTAATATGTAAAAAGAAAATATATATATCTGATCAGCAGAAAAATAATATAAACAAAGGAACAGGCTCGAAATATACAGATTTAATTTTTAAAAATTACCTAACAATACATAACAATGTTTTACAAAAGCGAGAAAAGTAAACCTATATCAGAGGCCCTATCACCGTTAAATCGATAACTTTACAATATCGGATCGATAGGCTTAACTGATGACGATTTTATATCCATTTCCACAGCTCGATTGCGCTTGTTAGGCCTGTCGATAGCCAATCGTATATTGACAACAAAATAAATTGAGAAATCGCCCTAAGATAGCAACACTGGCGGATAATGTCTATGAATCGGTATTACTTAATGTCAAACGTCAAACCTACATACGAATAAATTGACTATGTCGAATGAATGTTTACTAAGATATCATAATGATATTAAATACACTGACTTTAATATATTTTGGCAGTCCGCGCGTACTTTTGACACTAATAAATATGTGGTCAATGAGATCTTTAGCCATAACTCACATTGCAATGTCATTGATAACTGGTGATATTCTGACCAACTGCCTGAATTCTGTTTCTCCAAGCTCGAACGGATTCAATTCATCGCGTATACGACGTCTTTCAATTCTACGAGCTTCGTTAGTTTGCCTCCGTTTATCAATAAGCCGGTTGAAGTTACCCACTACTTTCCCACCCGGTATAAGTTACATTTGGTTACTCCTTCAGGGTGCACGTCAATTTTTTGGTTCAACGAAGCTAAGCTTAATGTTTCTAAACCCTGAAGTGTCTCTGCGTAGCATAAGCTTAGAAGGAGGTTAATAAAATGCCACAGACCAGAATGGTTAGTACATCGTACGGTCGACAAAAGTGGTGAGAAACAAACATGGTGAGACGCGGAGAAATACTAACGTAAAACAGGAATAGGAAGAAACAAAATAGATTAAGTACGAGTACTTAAGACTAACCGTTGCCAGGAAACAGTGCCAGGTGGATTCTTGTTTCGCAACCCTTCCCAGGAGACATTGCGCCAGTCGTCAGGAGTATCCTTTAAGAAAAGTGTGATTGAAGAGGCAAAAAAAAAATACCCTGAGACCCGAGGGATATGGAGGGGTCCGGGCGGCCGGGAGAATGCCACTGATTCGCGGAAACGGGAAGACCGTCACCACCAAGCTTGATCCATCGGGAAGTGCACATGTGATCCGTCTAGAGTCTGTTAGAAGTAGATGACTGCCTCAAATTGCAGAGATGGGGTTAATTTTCCACTAAAAGGGAAGGTGGACAGTACAAGTGTTTTTGAGTTCAGTTCGCCTAATTTTCGTACCTAAAAAACTAAAGGGATTAAAGGATAACAGTAGAGGGATTAGTGCAGAGTGAAAAGCCAGTAATTTTTCATAAAGAAAGACATTATTAAAAAAGTAGTGTATGTTCACAGTTAACTGAAGCTTATCTGATACCCAAGAGATAGGTCAAATTAGGCGGGCTTTCCCTATCGGCTGTCGGAATATGTTTATATCAATTGTTGACCGTACCGCCTCGTAACCATAGATGACCGCTTTAGTCAATATTGTATCGATACAGGCTTTTGTCGATTGACCCAGTGCTAAGACCCCAGAATGGTACTCGGAACTTATAATAAATCGTTTTCCAAATAACATTAAAAAATATGGGATAATGGTTTTGAAAGGTTATAAAATACTTACACAATTGTAAAAAAAAATCCTCTTATTTTTCAACACTTTTGCTGCATACCACAATGTTTATCATTGTGTATTTATTTATACTATGCTTTAATGATAAATTCAAACATTTATCCAAAAATAATTTATAAATTGCAAACATCATGCAAACTTTAAATTTAACATAAAGTTAGTCTTTTATTTTTATTTATTTATTAAAATTTAATAATAACCGTAATTATACAATTTACAAATTGTTTATTTATAAAAAAGTGCTGTTAGGTAATTATTATTTAAATTAAATTGAGAGAACACAATAAATAAATATAGTCTTGACGTTATTTACAGAAATTCTAGAATGAATTTATGAAAATTACTATATAAATTCAATTATTTGCCGCAACACAGACCGGAAGCACTACAACACGGGCCTCTAGAGGTGTTAGTGGAATGTTGCCAGTATTTTGATGTAGCTGTGCGTATTAGTAGTTTATAGTATTTGGTCTAGCACAGTAGGTACTCACACAAATGCATTACTCGCAAAAAGTATGATTCAAAATTTGATTTTACTTAATGAAAATTCCAATGAAATTAAAAAAAGTTTTACAGAACAAACTGTAAAACTTTTCGAGTCACTGAAAACTATCCGATTTTTCATTTTCTCTGGTCGTATGCACTAGGTTTTTTTTTGGTTTAAATGAAGGACAAATATTCCCGGATTACGAAGAACCTGACAATATTTGACCTCCTATTACCATCACAGTAATCGGAAGATGTTGCTTGTGTCGTGATGGAGGACTTAGCCAGCCGAGGAGTTGAACTCACGACGCCTGGGTGGGACACATCCACTGACCGATCAATAGTTGTCCCTTTCTTGCTGAAAGGAATAAGCAGGTGTAAACAAGACAAAAGGCTATTCCTCAGTTAAGGTTTTATTTTATAGTAGAGGTAGGCACTGCAGGCAAAATTAATAGTACCTCGCCTACGTTTTGTTTATTGACGTAAAAATTAAGAACATTTATGACGACGGCAGCCTTTTTATTTTATTTTTGTACTTACGTATAAATTTTCTGTAATGTTTTAAAATGTGCCATTTTTGAAGATTTGCCGACAAAAATTTTGTTCTTGAATATGGCGTTGTTGACGTCACGTCGACCGACGTCGGCGACAGCCATCTTACCATACAGTTGCATTGTCTATTCTGTGTCCAACTTAAGAACGACCTGTGAGCGCGCATGTCCTGCCCCTTTCCCCCACTACTTTCTCCGCTACTCGGTGCCCACGTTAACACATTCAAATCCAGTATTTAAATTAATTCATGAAATTATTTTATTAAATTCTATTCTAATTACTTACATACAAGACAATTTAAATAACGATGGTGATAATATTACAATAAACATGTTGCATTTTATGTGGCATCAAATCGGCTAAGAAATTAACCCTAAATTGAAAATATCATCATCTCCATTAAAAAGAACAATCTCCATACGATTCACTTAAACGTCGAACGTCAATGAATCATCGCTATTATCATTGAATCCATCATTAATATGATTGACGTCCAAACATTTTTGCTCGATACCAATAAAATGCTCTGGAACGCTCTGGAATAACATTTACTCTCATTGTGCGTTGAGGTTTATGAACCACCTGTAAAATAAAACTGATCAACACCAACAATCTGAAATTTTATACAGTAAATTATCTATCTATATTCTACAAAAAAAAACTTTGTTGATATTATTGCATTTCGAATAGCCACAAATATAACATATGATTAACGCATATCTGTCTTCTTTTATTCTTTACAATTGGTGATTAAGAATTTGACTGAACATCAATTTTATCACACGATATGAATGGGTTCATATTTAAAAAACGCAAGTATGGGCGGAGTTACATCGCCGCTGCAGCCGTTCGCGGATGATGCGACGCATGCGAGGGGGTGGGAATGCACAATAGAAACCAAATTTGGAATTGTACCAGGTCGTTCTTAAGCTGAATATAGTATACATCGCGATGACGTTTTAGTCAATTTAAGCTGTTTCTAATGAAAATATAAAAATTACTCATTTTGAGTAGAAAGATCAGAATCATAAATATGAGCTATAAATCGTGACGGAATCAGTAAACGGCACTACAGTATTTTTGCTATGTATTTTTTTGAATTCATATTTTATATACCCTAAAATGAACATTTTAATTATATACGAAATTCAGTCGACTAGTGTTCCATTGAATCTTTCATTGTTTAATAATTCAGTTGCTAGTGTGGAGGGCAGTTAAAATTATGTCCTAGAAAAAACACTTGTTCTAACCATATTAAAACACTTGTTCTAACCGTATTAAAACACTTGTTCTAACCATATTAAAACAGTTGTTCTAACCATATTAAAACACTTGTTCTAACCATATTAAAACACTTGTTCTAACCATATTAAAACACTTGTTCTAACCATATTAAAACACTTGTTCTAACCGTATTAAAACACTTGTTCTAACCATATTAAAACAGTTGTTCTAACCATATTAAAACACTTGTTCTAACCATATTAAAACACTTGTTCTAACCATATTAAAACACTTGTTCTAACCATATTAAAACACTTGTTCTAACCATATTAAAACACTTGTTCTAACCATATTAAAATCTATGTTCCTAATTAAAACCTATTGATATAAAAATCCAGATGGCAATTTGCGGACGCACAGGCAGTGGTAAAACCTCTTTACTGCTATCCATCCTTCGTATGGTGGACGTCACTGAAGGCACCATCACAGTAGATGGACTAGACTTAGCAGATGTACCCCTGAGGACTCTGAGGGGCCGGGTGGCCTCCGTGCCTCAGGAGGGAGGCCTGTTCGGGGGAGCCCTGCGAGAGAACCTGCACCAGGGAGTTCGATTGGGTGATTTGGAACTCTGGGAGGCTCTGGAAAAGGCACAGCTGAAACAAACCGTTGCAGCTTTTCCTGGTGGACTAGGTAATAATTTAATCAGAATACTTGCTAGGCTAATTTTATTTGTAAAATACGCTTCCATATCAAAACAGAACAGTGACGAAACTGAACATTGAAGAAAGTAATGAACAATAACAAACATACAACAAGCCTAACCTAACCCATTCGTTTTATCATGTTGTGTTTTATCTTGTTACCGCGAAATACAATCCCAGGGCGCTTAACAAGGTATTGTTAAAATCACATTCAAAATAGAAATAATTATTAATCAAGGCTATGAAAATTTCATGCTTGTGAGATAAAATGTTTGGATGCAAAAAATAAAATGACACAGAATCTCATTATCTGCGAAACAGTGTGAAAAAAAAATGTATTGAAAATTTTAGGGCTAATTCGTAAAGTTTTCAGTCAAATTTAGGAAACAATATAAGAAGTTACCTACTTGTCAAGTTTTTATTTATTTGGAAGTGATAGATTGAATTCTTTTAGAACTTCGGAGGCCAGTCATTATAGAAGAAATGGATAGGTAGGGTAGTGAGAGTGAATTTTTTTCAGTGCATGCAAAATGCTAGGAAGGTGATGTGTGCGCTAAAGTAATTTGTTTATTCTTAAATTTAAAAACAAAACAAAAACATTAGCTACTCATCCCACTAGGACAGTCCTGTGTTGAGATTAGCAGCTTCACAATTTTAGTGAAACGTTAAATAATAATAATTAAATAAAATTATGTAAATAGTAATAAGTAAATAATAATAGGTAGGTAAAAAAAATTTAAATAGTAATAACTAAGTAATAATAATTAAATAGTAATAATTAAGTAATAATAAGTAAATAATAATGATAATATCGAGCATACATAAGGTTTCAACATTAATTACAACATAAGGGATAACATGGATAAAGCGAAATCACCACTCTCAGCTAACATAGACTTTGTGACCAATTTTTAAAAATAAATTTAGCGTATCTATAGTTTTAATGTTGTCACTAAGCCTATTATATAACAAAGGAGCTTTACAAGAAAAACTCCTTCGTCCAAATGATGTTCTGTTATTTGCCGGCTGATACATTAGAGAAGAACCCATTCTAGTTTTGCGCACTTGTTGTGACCTTATGGCGGTATCAATGTTGTTAAAAAACCAGAGAACCTGTATTATGTACCATTGCCTTTCTTTTATAATTTTGCTTTCACTGTATATTATTTATAATAAGTGTGATGAATATAAAATAAAAAAGATAAAAAAAATTTGTACATTATTTTTAAAATAATTTTTTCATCAACATTTAAGGGCTCTAGGGTAGTCTTGTAACATGAACATTAACAGTCATTAACCGGGTTAGTTCCATTGTTTCCATTATGAGCACATAATTTACACACGTCACTAAGATTAGACGATCTCCTAGTTAATGAGAAAATAATTCAGATTGTTAATTATCTATTAGATTGCAATAATTTAAAAAATCTGATTGTAATCTTGATATTGTATTTGCATATCATCGTACGGCAAAGGGTCTAAGCCCACTTAATACCTGGTGATTTTGTGTTTAAATAGTAGCAATTTGCACCTTTTCCGTACAGGGTTGTTGGAGATCAAATATGATCGCTAATATATCTCCGGGCGAATTCAAAGAAACTCGAAAACATAAATCGTGGTGAGAGCGTATGACCACATTGATTTCGGGTTCGTTAATATATTCATGACTGGACCCTTTTGAATTAAATAAATAATTGAATTTAACGTGCACAAGGACATATTATCAACAACAACAAAAAAACTTGGCTGTAACGTAATAATGTGTAAAAAACTTTCCTAGAACAGATCTACCAGACCCACCTATGTAAAATATCATAAAATATTTAAAAATCATGTGAGATTAGTGGTTCACCCTTTTCTAACCTTCATGGCTTCGTCCAGACGCCACAGGGCGTGTGTCGAATGCTACAGATTTCTGAAAATCTTAAATTTATAGGAAGGAAATCTTTTCAGTTACAATGCATTCGTGATACAGAATTTAGGTAATTATAAAGATATTGTCGACAAATTTAATACATCGATAACAAAATATAAGTCTAATTGAATAAATTTATATTACTATTTTTTAAATTATTTTGTACTAACTGATTAATGTTGACCCTTTTATTATTATTTTTCTTCTTCTTTTTAAATTTATTTATTTTTATTTTTATTTATTTACTTATTTTTTTAAATTTTTATGTAAATCAAATTTAAGAATGCTATTATTAAGTTCTACATAAACATTTATTTTTTTAGTTTTGAACGTAATAATAACATTATTAAATTTAATTTACGTAAAATTTAAAAAAAAAGTGGATTTCTACTAACTAAACACAAAAACAATAATGTTGATCGTTCAATTGATCATTAAAACATCTCTAATACTAACTTCTTCTCTGGTTATTTCTATACCATTGTTTACATACTTAATTTATTTCTTTTAATTTCAATTTTTGTTTTAATTTTTAATTAAAATTTATATTTACATTGCTGCATTACTTTATAATATATGCGTACTGTACTTATAAAAGATGTTAAATGTTTATAGCCCAATTTGAGCATGAAAAGGGGTATTTTTAAATATTATCACACACAAAAGTCACCATCTATTGTTATATTTTTTTTATGTATTTTTGTACATATGTTTATCTTTAATTGAAAAACAATTTTATCAATGTTCATTTCCGCTTGACTGCAAGCGTGTTAATAACCAATGGTCTCTCATATGTTATATCGATACCTTAGTTCAATAGGGAAATAACTCAAAATTTCAGTGGTTTGAGTTAATGATGAAAAATGGCAAAGAAACTCTCCCTTCTTATATTTCAATAAAAAATAAGTCAATTTCGTCTTAATTATGTAGTCAGATAATTCTTTGTGGAATTATAATGTAATCAGCACATTCTTAGTTCAAGAGAGAAACACGTCAAATGTTTCCGTTTGGAACTTAATAAATGTACCCATTTACACCTATGATATGATAGGAAAATAAATTACTTACATGTTGCATCGATTGTTATGTTATAGGTAGACAAAAAAATAACTTTATATCGGAGCGATGTCTTTATGAAAAAAATACAAATCCTGTTTTCTCAAAATGAGGTATTTTGAGTTAGTTCCCTATTGAACTAAAGTATCGATATGTGTTACAGAGAATAGGGCAATATTGTGTGGCAAGGGCTGAGAAGGGGAGAAGAAAGGGCCGGGGCATGCGTACACAGTATTATTTATCTTTGTTTGTTTTAGATGGCACAGTGGCGGAAGGCGGTTTGGGCTGGAGCGTGGGCGAGCGTCAGCAGCTGTGCGTGGCGCGGGCCCTGCTGCGCCCCTGTTCCCTGCTGCTGATGGACGAGCCCACGGCAGCTATCGACCCGGCCACCGAGGCCACCCTGTTGCCCGCCCTGGCCAAGAGAGGGCGGACCACCATCACTGTGGCGGTAAGCACCGTCAAATAGAATTATCCGTCTGAGGTGGATTCTATAATTTATATTCATTTTTTTTTCATAAGAGTCCCAAACGTATATAATAGAAACACGGGATATGTTCCATGAATCTTTGCAAGTATGAAACTGCGCCCAAAAGTGTCGCCAACGTTCACCTGTACTACTGCAAATCGCATCAACGCACAGCGGCAGTTATCTATGATCCCGACTGTCCGGAGCCAGTGACTCGATGATAATCTCATGATGTTTTGTGAGACTAAAGGAAGCGAAGAGTTAAAAAAGATGGGAAAGTGGAAGGTTGGAAATTATCCGGCAATGAATACTTTAGAATGGAGGTCAAAGACTCCAGAAGTGCCCGTGAGAGACCATCATTCAGTGCATGTATTCGCCATAGTTCCACTGGGCAGTTGGGTCTCTTGTATCAAAACCAACAAATCCGAAAAATAGCACATTTGTAAAATGACCACCTCGGGTCACCAATGGTCACAATTTAATTTCATTTCCTCTTTTGACTGCTAAATAAATTTATTCTTCAATAAATGCAAAATCAATTTGTTAAATAAAAAACATTTTTGTTTTCAATAAAATGAAAAGCAAATGTTTTGTTTAAACCACTATGTAATATATAAATACCAACATGTTTCGGGAGCGAAGTTTCCCCCCTCAGGATATACAGTATACTGAGAAATAATTACTAGAATAGACAAATAATAAACATAGACAAATAATAACGTAAGAATATATAAATTACAAACATAAACAAAAATTAACAACAAGTCATGAAAGCAGGTAAGTAATTAATTAAAAAAAAATTAAATTAAATTGGAAAAAAAAAACAAAAAAAAAAAAAAAAAATTGTGAAATATTAAATAATAAATTAATATCAGTATTTTTTTAAAATACAAACAAATCAACGATAAAAAAGTATATAAAATAAAATGATAATCAATGTTATTAATGAACTACAAGTTCTATATATACGAACTGTTCTATATTATTAGATGCGAAAATAAAATTTTAAAATAGCTCTTTAAAAAAGAACTGATTATTAATAATATTTAATTGACTATTAATACAAACATAAAGAAATAAATAATAATATTAATACAAACAAAACATTTCCTATTCATTTTATAGCAAAAAAAAGTTGTAGACAGCGGTGTGTGAATGGGGTACGCGATTGTGACACTATTTATCGGAATTCATAGAAACAAAACAACAGAGTGCATAATGAGTTTGCAAAGAGATTAGAAAACTTTCTAAAAACTTTTCTAATTACCATTATAGTGGTAGAGGCAACGACGTTCATAAGCTCTAATCTTGACCTATGTGGAACCGTGTGGGTGTTTATAATTTTTGTAATATTATTTATTGAATTCTGCACCCCAAAATAAATGTTATTTATTAGTAGGTATATTTAATGAGCGTGGATAATATAAACTATCCCATATCCGAGGATCTTATAAACGCACGTTTACTCTATCTCTGTTGGTTTTAGCTGAGCTGATCTAAGAATAAGTAACATATTAATTTACATATAAACATTCACATTATAACATTCACATACCATCAAAACCAACCCGACAAACCGATTTTTTTTTATTTGTCCGCATGCAGGACCAATCTTGGGATAAATTATCAAATTCCCGTATTTGTGCGCAATACGCACAATTTCACAATATCGATATTCTTCACAATACCCTTTCAAAATATCGAACCGCAGTAATACGTACGACCACAAATTGATGCATGAGTATAAAATGTATCGAGAGCATCTCCTGTCCCGATCCTATCTTCCTCTTCCTCTCCCCCCCTTCCTTCTTATTTTGTTTTTTTTTCTTCTAATAAAACATCGGTACTTAACCACGGGAAGCATAAGAAACTTTATTGGCTTACTTTTTGTTAAACTTCCTTTTATATCTGTATTAAAAGCCGTTTGTTTTTTACAAATCAATAAATATCAATAGATTATTTATGTTAAAACAACACGAACTCTTTGATACTCGAATCATTTTGATATTTGACATTTAATAGCCATCTTTAGTTGATATTAGAATTAAGCTCACCCGTACCCTTCCAGAGGAAATTGGCTTTTATTCTAGAAAGATTTGCTGCATTTCTTAAAATATTGAATCTCGAATCTACTTGTATGAATTGATTTGATTTTCTTATACTTATTGATAATTTATAGCTTTTTCTTCTGACAAACTGTCAGATAAAACTGACGTGAAGAAAATAACAAAAGTCGTGTTTATCAAACACTGCGCTAGGGTAGAATCAGCTACCCACCCGTAAGAAATAAAAGAGTTTTCTTTCGTAGACACGTCGACAGGGCCTAAGTCATTTCGTAGATTTCATTTCGTAAAAGCGTTTTAGAAAATATATTTATTTTAATAATTTATTTTCCGATAACTTATGTAGCTTATTCAAACCTACCAGACGAAAGAGTTGACAAACTAATTCTTAAATATCAGAAATATTTTAAATAAAAAAACGCTTAAAATTTTGATTGACGTTTTAATAGAAATGCATCTACCAGCATCGCGCAGTGCAGACACGTAAAGTGACAGGTACGGCAAAATTAGTTGCTCCATTTTGTGCCGTGCCTGCCACAGTACGTGTCTGCGTTGCACGTTACCGGTAGATGTTAATAGGCCTTTATAGTGCTTATGAGTAAGCTACACTTAGCCAGTAGCGAGGACAGTGATAAGTGGCAACTAAATATTTTATGTGACCTTAGAACGAGGTACCCAAAGGGCACATTTTTTTTCGAATGGTGTGAAAAATTGCATGTGATGAAATGAATAATTAATAATAAATAAATTTAATTCGCTGTCCGCGTGTGGAAAGTGCGTTAAGTGGTAAGTAGTAAGTTACCATTAAGTACCAATTTAGTTGGCTCTTTCTATTTTTCTGTTAAGTAACCTCCTCCACGCTTGTAGTTAGGTGGGGGCTATTGTCGCTCTATTTTGTAATGCAGACAATCAAGTTTTACTACAAATACGAGTTTACTATATCACTTAATTGCATGTGTGAACGGTAGGTACTCATCACTATTCTCAGAACGGTGATTTAGTTACCAATTATGTCCCTACTACTGGCTATGGTGTAACCTACGCATTAGACCACCTGTGCGGGGTGAAATCGATATAGTATGAAATAAATAAATGGGAATTATAATGTTACAATGGAATTTCACCCCGAGTTTAAAAAATTTAATAATTTATTTTTTTTGCAGCACCGGCTATCTACTATACTAAATTACGACAGAGTCATCGTGATGGAAGAAGGCAGGATAGTTGAAGATGGGTCTCCCAAGGATTTGATGGCCAGACCCATGAGCATATTCTCGTCGATGCTCAGAGCAGCAGAAGAATAATTAAACTTACTATTGTTTATGCATTTTGATTTAATACTCACCATGACGAGGAAGGTAGAGAAGCCTGACAGACCAGCAGTCGATCGAGCATGGATTATAATTAGTACTAAGTATGGACTGAAATCACATATAAAATAATAATATTTTCCCAGAGAATATAGTCCTAGAGAATTGAAACCAAAGATAACGGAGGATGTAAATATGATATACTTTAAGCTTAGCAATAAAACGTTTTATTGAAATACAAATGGATGAGGCCATTTTACCTGTAACATGTAAGAAAATTCAAAACAAATAGGCAGTAGCGTACATTGCTTTATGACTAAAGGTAGGCTGTATGTATTTCGGATATGGATTATGCATTGAATATGTATTTGAAAATGGGCATTTTCTTTACATCTTGCGCTGCTGTGGGCAACTAAATGAATGAGCGTACAATTTTCTTACCAAATCCATGGAAAAAAAATTAAAAAATATATTTTTCATGTTTCTCGGGGTAGACACAGCTTTTCAGTCTTTATGGACTATACGCCATTGCAAATGGGAGCACATAATGTAAATATTTTTAAGACGACCTTTCATATTTGACTACCTATAATTTTTATCCCACTTGATGAAAATAGAACAAACAGTCTTGTATTAATGTTTGACAGTTAAATTATGTATATTTCGAAGCTCCACGGTGAAAATAATGTTGCCATTCAAAAATAGTTACGTTATCCAAGAAAATATGAAATGATTTCGGAGTTCACCGTTCGAGAAGTTTTGCTGCTTCAGACAATCAGATTTCTTCTTTATAGTTAGGCAACTAAGATGTAAGATTTTTGGCTTGCCTTTATGATGATGCAAATGGAGATATTATGTATGTTTTACAGAGATATATTTTTACTTGCGTCATTTTATATCTTGCGGATTATTTAGTTCATAGTTTTACTTCCACTAGAAATTTTGTGGATTGACTGAAAATGTTTGTATTAGATATAATTTTATTTATTATTTAGTACATTTAGATAATCTTATCTATGTAAAATAATAATGGTGGAGAATCTGAACCTACTGCAATTCTCTTAATATTTACGAAACTTGTGATTTTGAGTATTCCTAAGCTAATAAATAAGTATTTTATCTTTGGTACATCTTTAACCCTTTCAGATCCGATATAATGCTGGCAGTGGTAAAATCTTTGTGTAGTTTTTTTTTTATAAATATTTTAGACGTTATTACTACGATCATTTGAAACAATATTTGTTCTCAAATGGTGCGTTTCATTTAACATAACAAATTTTAGACTGTATACAAAAAGTGCAACATTTTATTAATAAAAAATAAAAAAATTAAACAATAAACATTCATTCAACATTCAAACTTATATATAAAAAATAAAAAAAAATTATATAAAGGGTGAGGAAATCAAGATTAATCACAAACAACACCTTTCAAAATATAAACATGGCCACCGCCTGAACGAGTGGCTAGAATCCAATTATAAACTTCGCGCGCAAAGTCAGTAGTACCAACAAGTGAAAAAAGGAAAACCGCCAATATTTATTCGCTCTAATTAGTGGGAAAAAATCTGGAATCCTATGTGTTTACAAATACGTACAGTCCGAAAGGGTTAAGAATCTTCATTATTATGATTAAATTAATTATTTACGATAATCATTAAGATAAACAGTATTCCTCGTTATTATTAGTGGTTTAATCAATTTTATTTAAACATGTACTCGTATGAACCATTAGTGAAACAAAAATTTTATAATGTTTGGTGTTTTTGCATTCATTTAAGAGAGGTAAGACGTATTGAATTACGAGAATGTATAGAAATGAGAAACTTAAGAAAACTCCAATAAATATGTACATATTATATGAAAGTTTTTCGAGATTAAATAGAAAGATGAAACTCTAACCTGTATTTGATTTCCAAAAGGTGTACCGGGAATCCAGAGGAATTTCATGAAACTAAAGGAATCTATAAAGGAATTATTAGTACAAAAATACTTTTAATGTTATTTATATTTTTATGCGAGTAAGATGGCAGTGCATATGTGCCTATATGGATGGCACGCCCCTGGTATTAGGTGTGACAAAGGTTGCACGTAACGACGTAAATGACTTAAAAAGGTAATATACCTATATCTACCTACATTTACTCAATTTGAAAACATATTGTAATTAAATTTGGCTTCGAAAAACCCAGATTTAAGTGAAAGATTGGTCTCACGCAACCAACTGCTCAGCACAGTCTTCTAGGAGATTTTTTTATAATTTCATTGATAAGTTTTATGGGCCTTTAAATATTTCATTGATATATGGGCATTCAAATATTTCATTGATATATAGGCATTCGAATATTTCATTGATATATGGGCATTCAAATATTTCATTGATATACAGGCATTCGAATATTTCATTGATATATGGGCATTCAAATATTTCATTGATATATGGGCATTCAAATATTTCATTGATATATGGGCATTCAAATATATCATTCATATATGGGCATTTGAATGTTTCATTGACATATGGGCATTCAAGTATTTCATTTATACATGGGAATTCAAATATTTCATTTATATATGGGCATTCAAATGTCATAGGTATATGGGCATCTAAATATTTCATTGTATGTGTGCAGTCAGGTCGTTGTGATGTTTGTTGTCATTATCAAGTTGGGTGGGCTCTACAAATGGGATTTACGACTGTCGTAAGGAACATTGATTAAAACATGAGTTCAAATATTTTTGAAAGAATTTTTCGTTGACGTCTTTTTTATCGCGACGCGATAATTACAGCGATTAAAAAAAACTGATAAAATTACATCAAACGGTAACACCGTGCACCGTATATCTGTACGTACCAGAGAATTCAGATCTAAACGTAAAACTCGGCTGTTCATAAAATCGAATCCATACGAATTTTAGGAATACATTAGACATTTATCATGCGTATGGAATGTGCTGCGTCAGCGGCCATGCCGTCTGACGACTCAGCAACTCGAGAAATACAAAATGACAACACGTCTGTTTAACGAAGAGTCCGTTTATTTTGATTAACTGTTTATTTGAGTGGTTGAGTGTGGATGCACTGAAAGTTTGTGGGCGTTGTCACATAGCCGCAACAAAACAGTAACATTCAATAATGTATTGAATAAAAATTTAAAATGGATTCACAAATGTACATATTACTTAATTATAAGAGTACGTCTTTATTTCGCAGTACCTACCCTTTTAAATCCAATCAATCCGTTCCTATTCAAAAGTGAATTTAAACATCAGCTCTGTTTTTTAACCTTCATTTTATTCATCATGTTATTCATAAGTCAATATCTATGTGTATTTAAAGATGATAGACTGTAGTTAAAGATACTTTTCTAGCATTGTAAAGCGCCCTCGAGGTGCTAAGTTACGCAATTGGTACGACACTGATTAGTATTGCCTTTACCTTCAAACTTTAAAGGAAAACGTCTTTAATCTTTTCCGCCTATTTATAAAAAGCTCCAATTTCTGACCGTTGGTTTTCTTCAAAAATTGCAATAATATTATTGGTTCATTGTACGAATACATAATACCCAAGTACCTATAGTATATTACGAGTATGTCAACCGGTATAAATTGCAATAATACGACTTGTTCATTGTACAAATACATAATACCCAAGTACCTATAGTACATTACGAGTATGTCATCCGGTATAAATTGCAATGATACGACTGGTTCATTGTACGAATATATAATACCCAAGTACCTATAGTACATTACTAGTATGTCATCCAGTATGAATTGCAATGATACGACTGGTTCATTGTACGAATACATAGTACCCTATAGTAGTAAATAGTACCTATAATATATTACGAGTATGTCATCCAGTATAAATTGCAATGATACGACTGGTTCATTGTACGAATACATAATACCCTATAGTAGTAAATAGTACCTATAATATATTACGAATATGTCATCCAGTATAAATTGCAATGATACGACTGATTCATTGTACGAATACATAATACCCTATAGTAGTAAATAGTACCTATAATATATTACGAGTATGTCATCTGGTATAAATTTTGAAACCTGTTTTTTGAATTGCATAATATTTGTATCAACTCCAATTGTCAATGTTGTTGAGGTTAGAAGTTTCTATATCATTAGTCACTGTCATTTGTGGAACGTTTTTCATGCAAGTGTTATTCAAACTAAATAAGTTGACAAGCTGAGGGTGTGCTACAACAACGCATACAGGCTTCTGCAACTTCCAAGGTATAAATTCTGCAGTGTCTCTACGATGTTCACTCAAGGGAGGGTCCACTCATTCCCCGCCTTACTTCGCCACCGACTAGCCAGCTTCTGTGGCAGGACAGGAAGTCAACCAACACCATTGTCGTGGCTGCATCCGCGTGGCTCAGCTCTCTACTCAATGAGCGATGGATGCAGATAATGCGACTGCCACCCTGAAGACGATCTATTAAATAAATTTAATTTAATTTTTTCTATGTCACTATTATCTATTAAATTTTTCATTTTATTTCTTTTATTTTGATTCTTTCATTTTATCTTTTCGTAATTATTTTTTATTTTTAATTCTATTTCTATTTTTTTTTTTAACATTTTCTTCTCATTTTTTTAAATATTATTATTTAAACTTTTTAATTTTTATTATTATTATTATTTTTTATTTATTTTTAAAATTTATTTTATTATAATCATTTCTCTATTTACTCGTATATTGTATATATTTCATGTGATATGGCAGTCTGGGTTTTGCACTATCTACATAGATGGATTAAAAAAATAAATAAATAAGTAAAATTATTAACCTTTCTACAATTTTTTTTCTTAAGCAACGATCGTCACGCAATCAGGTTTTCATTTTGAAATGCTATGTGAATAAAAATTAGGTATAAGTTATTAGAAATGTTAATTGGTTTTACGTTTTTTTTTAAAAGCGACCTTGAATGTTTTTTCACCAAAACTATTTACAAAGAAAAGAGATTTTTTTCCCATCAGATCAAACATAACTTCAAACTTGTCACATACAATTTGATTTATGTGGATGGAACTCAGTAAGTTAGCAAACAATGTCATGTGTGCGTCGATTCACTTTAAAACATCTTTATCAACTGTTAAAACAATCAAACATTATGTACTAAGACGTTAACCTCTTGAGAATCATAGCTTATCATGAATAAATATTATATTTATTTAAAGTTTTCTTTTTTATGTCTAGTATAATTTTAATGAAGAACCTCCAATTTAGTTAAAACCATATTTATCTCTCTAGGTCTAGGGTATTTTAAGAAGCTTAATATTCTGTTTTAATGCTTGATATAATTTTCCGAAAGAAAAGAAAAGGAAAACAAAATTCCATTCTGATCCTTAAATTACGTTTTGGATTTTACAGAAGGGTTTCTTTAAGGAAAATTTTACAATAATAAACTATTAAGATAATGTGAAAAAGGCATAAGGCCCTCCTAATCATCTCAAAGCAAACATTCATATAATGAGATGGATTCCATTTGTCGTAAAACCAATGTCTTAAGTCACGACAACACGATCGCCCAACCTCCCGACTCGAACGTTTGGGTGATTGTGCAGTTCGTGTGCGTTGGCCCAACATTGGCTCAAGTTTGGCAAGTTGGCCCGAGATCGCCCCGGTGCCGAATTAGTTGGCTTAACTTTCAAACTAGCTGGCCGAACTCAGGCAAACCGGCCTCCACACATTGGCCGTTCAGTATGAGTTCGGCATGCGATCCCAACGGACGTGCTACGCGAAAAATAAAACATAACTGAACTCTGTTTATAATAAGGAAAAAAGACTCAAATATGCAACTAACATATTATAATAATAATAATTGGATAATTTGTATAGCGCCGTTTTTCATGAAAAAATCACCTCGATAGCGAATTGCATATAATCCGATGTATAATCGGTGATATTTTTTTACGCTGATATCTGACTCAGGCTGCGCGTAACTGAAAGGCTGTAACAGGCGCAACAGCTATCCGTCATATTTATTTCCGGTATTGTGAGTACCTAATGAGAAATGAATTGTGCCAATAATATTATAATTTTCAGTAAATCGATAGATTTTAGCTAAAATGGCATCACTGGTTTGGAGTTCGTAGTTGGAACGTTGGCCGATCGTGTAGTTGCCCGATTTATAGTCACTATACGATCGGCCGACATCCCAACTCCGAACCGAGTTCGGGTTGGGACGATTGTGTGGTCGAGGCATTAAGAATACAACAACACGTTGAGAATCACGTATGGTTACACCTAATAAAAACCATTGCTATTTTTAAAGAAAAACGAATGCAAGGTGCAAGTTCTGGATGATATATTATTAAATACATCTATCTATAAATGAGCATTGTGATATTTATTTATATAAATGGCAAAGAGATTATGACAGTTATTCGGTTTCTTCATCGATCGGATGTACGTTTGAGTGTAATTGTAATTACGATCGCGTCAAAGAAGTATTATTATTACTAGATTATACGCGAATAAGATAAGATTGCCGCGCACGGAGAGATATTATTACTAAGATAAACGACTTCTGTCTCATGTTACCAACTGTTCCTAGGTATCCAACCGTTCAAATAAACAGTTTTTTTAAATAAACTAATTATTCTTCATTGAAAAGATCACTTTTACCAGTAAAAAATATATGCAAAGTTAAGCAAAATACTTGTTATGTTATGTATTACTGTTGGAAGATTATCGTTTCATTGTTATTGTGTATATTTAATTCAGGTAGATGAATACATTACACGATCTTACTGTTATGATTAATTCATTGAAAAAATGATCTTTTACGAACAGTTTTCAAGGATAGAATAATTAATCAAGAATCAAGGCACGGATGAAAGAAATGAGATTGTGTTAAACACACCTGGCGCGATAAGTCAGCTCACGTCTGTGCTCAGAAACGCCGGGAAATAGCGACAGACACCAATCAGCAAGTGTTAAATTATTAGTTTAAACTCATTACTGGTTCTAGAGTGACTTATGCTAAACTGTGTAAACATTCAGTATTACAAATACCAAAGGAAAAGTTGTGTAAAATGAAATGTGTATAACAAAGTTAATGTGATTTCAAATTGTTTTATTCTCGATTGTTATTCGCGATATGAAATTATCGCACGAGTGTTTGAAATTCAACGAGGGGTTTTTACATTAATTCACGATGCGTTTCTGTCCCCCGTTTGCTTTTAAGAGCAAGGGAGGTTTTGACCTATCGCACGTCCCTAATGGCAACGCGGGAAACAGTTCAGGATCAATTAAAAGCACAACACAAAGGGTAAGTTCAGTGGTCAGAAAAAATATTAGAAAACACAGGTAAAATTCTATAATGCGTTAAAACTCAATAAATATAGCTGAGCGAAATACAAGTTTTATAGGCGATTAAAAAATCGTTTTTCGAATGACGCTATAAATAGCTGGTTTACATGAATAAATTCATATTGATTTACGGTTAAGGAAAATTCAGATGAAGTATTAATTGTTTAGTTAGTATACGATACGTAAGTACGAAATTATTAGACAATTTCTACATGAAAAGCGTTTTCAGGTGGCTTGTCGGTAGGAGCATTGTGAAAATCACTATTTTTATAATTTTCTTAACTTTAACTTTGATTAGGAACACCACTTTATTTTTGGATTTAAAGCAAAGTAGTTTTGGGACGATTATGCCAAAATTAGTGGATTTTTTTCTCCTCGGAGTTAAGAAAATTCAAAATCAAAATTTATGAATGAACAAGTAGTAGTTGCAGAAATAAATAAATACGGAAGCCAAGATAAAAAAGAGAAACTTCTAGAATCAATTGCAACACTGTTTATATTATTACATTGTTCGTACTCTATTATATCAAGCCTTTTGTATGCCTATAATAACATATTTAATATTATGCAAAGTGAAGCAAACCTTGTATCGTTAATTATGGTCAATTCACTTAGCAAACTATGCATCTCTTTGTGAGATGTGTCCTCCATGGTAGACTATGAAGCAAAAATTTATTTACATCAGTAAATACGAGTATTGTGTATTAACCAAATACAGTTCTATTCGAGATCATATTTATTTTGTTCAAATCCATAGAAAGAGATTTGGGAGGTAATTATTTAATAGTGACAGCAGACTCGTCGTTCTGGGGTTTTTTTATTTCTAAGAACCGGATATTTTAGAAAATAAAATCATTGTTTATTAATTGAAGTAAAAGATTAAATGAAGAATAATACATCAATCTTTGCTATGCAGAAACACAAGAGTTGACTGTTCATATTTATAATATAAACACATAACGTATCTGGGCGTAAAAATTGATCACAATTTATAGTGAACTGACCATATTATCTATTTAAATAACAAAACTCCATGGACGGCCTCCATGGTCGAGGGGTAAGGCTCTTGACTACGAATCCGAAGGTCGCGGGTTCAAATCCCGGCATGCGCAAGTAATTTTTATCTAATTAATTTGTGTTGATTCATAAGTAATTCATTTAAAAATAATATATAGTATATTTGCGCACGTTCCAGAGTGGAAGATACTCTCATTATCGCCATGGTGAAAGACCACCATTCAGAATTGAAACGTTGCTTGAAATGGCTTTTAGCCGTGTTTGGTGACCAGATCTGAATAGCCAGGTATTTCCCCACCTTCCTCTTCCCCTTCTCCTTCCCAATACCTTCAGCCTCACAACATTCCCCAATTGGGAATGCCATAGTCTCACTGGCTCCAGACGGTTGGGAGCAGTTGGGACTCTTGTGCGGTATTCATATAAAAAATATATATATATATATATAAAAAACTTACTTTTTTGGAACAATCAAGAATGTTCTCAGTACAATAGATTTGATTCAAATCTACATGGCTCTCTGCCAATCACTATTAGAATATGGTATTATCAGATGGGACGGTGGTAATGATAATATTCTTAATTTACTTATTAGAACACAAAAAGCCACCATGAAAAATATACTTAAGTGCCAGCACTGACGAAATCTTCAACAATCTTAACATTATGCCAATAAAAGAATTATACTCTAAAACAATAGTACTTTACATTCATAAATATAATAAAAATAAGAAATAACAAGAGACACACATATTAGAAACACTAGATCTCAGATCTAGAGTCAAAAACACATACAACAAGCAACCACAATCACAACATTTGGTCAAAAAAGGTTCTCATATTATGGTACTAAACTATACAACAAAATTCCACTCTCATTCAAAAATCACAACAACAATAATAAGTTTAAAAATCAAATAAAATGCTGGATACGTTACATAGGGAGATCTGAAATAGAAAATATATTAACACCAAATACAGACTAACACCGAAACCACTCAACTGCACTTAAAACACCTCACATTACAATAATTTTTTTTATCAACAATCACATCAATTTTATATAATATTTTGCAAATAAAATCCTCAGCACGGGAAATCCCAGTGAGGAAATCATTATTTTTTATTTATTATAAAAAAAAGAAAGTTTGTTGTATCATAATGGACCTGAGTAATGGGCAAAAATGATAAATATGTGTGCAAATAAATAAAAGAGGCCAAAATGTCACTACACAGAAAGCCTATATTTGCAGAAATTTTGTAGGGATCAGACCATGTAGTATTTTTAGACAAATATAAAATATTTACAGATTTAATTACATCGACGGGATCGCGTAAGTATGATTATATTTATACAATACTTTAATACGAGACATTATCTAGATTGAAAATATATTCGGGTAGATCTTTGTAATCATACAATATAGCAGCCAAAAATATGGGAATTAATTGAGAATAATATTAGTAATTCTAAAATTGAAGGATATCGTTAAAAATAACGGAAAATAATTAGGTCTTATCAGCTCAGTGGTAGAGTGTTGTCCCGGTAAGGCAGATATTCTGGACTCGATTCCCGGATGCGACAGTTACATTTTTATTTTCTGTGTCTTTTTGTATTTCATATATCATTTGAGATTTGTTAATATTATCTTCAATTATTAAATATTACAATGAGGTTTATAAGCTCCAATAAGTTATTCCAATAACGCTTTTCCGATAGATTCTTATTTGTATTCCATCATTAATAATACGGTGACTAATTGAGATTATCTATCCAAGCAAGCATTTTCTAGTAGAATACATTATTCATAAACATCAACGCCAATCATTTATTGATTTTTTTTCTCAATATTGTTAACGACTCGCGGGTACCTATTGAGATATTTTTGTAGGTCCTTCAAACAACAATCAACATTATAACAGACTTGAAATTCAATGTATATTTCAAAAATATATTTTTGCGCTGCCCGGAACCAAACTCGCAAATTCCCAATGAAACAAATGTGTAAACAACTATGCTACGCATGTAGTTTAGGTAAGACAATGCATGTTCTGTTGTACGAGTATTCAGAGAGTTCGATATAGGATTGTCATTCACATCGACATTAGTTGATGGATGATCATTCTCGATTATTTTGTTTCCCGGACGTTGTTCTTTATAGATGAGAATATTTCAATATTTATTATGAGATAACATTTGCATAACTTTTTATACTTCGTTAAATAACACGTCACCTCGTATGTACGCCCTTCAATATTTCGAAACAAGTTTCACTCGTTTGTGTGATTTAATATTATGCCAGAAATAATCTTTATTTAGTTTTTTTCAGTGGTTACCTAATGAAACTCAATAGCAAAGTTCATGCAAAATATGACATTACACGAGACAAACTTTGAAAAATTAGATCTAGTTTGATATTCACAATTATTCGACATTACGTCACAATTTTTCAAATATGTGACGTAATGTTTTTTCTTCTTACGAATTGAAAACTAAAGACGGATTAGCCATTGTTTCTAAGTCCTTGGTTTTAAAATGTCAACGTTAAACGTATCTAATCAATATACCGTACCGATGAAACAGCAACGGCTTTGCGTTTATTGCCGATATTGATAACTGTAAATCGTAGGCAATAAAACATGAACTACATAATGTTGGCTTGCCTGAACTGTGTGAAAATTCTATACAAACTTAACCCTTTCAGGCCTGAACAAAAACTGTCAGTGGCAAAAAATATTTGATACTTGATAACACCTAGTAGAATCATTTGAAAAAATTCGGTATGGTTTTTGTTGTTGTTGTTTACTTCAATAATAATAACGTATTTCTTTATTTACTTCTATTTCTATTTCTTTATTTACTTCTATTTTTATTTCTTTATCTATTTATATTTCTTTATTTAATTCTATTTCTATTTATTTATTTACTTCTATTTCTATTTCTTTATTTACTTACTAAAGTTTGTAACTATAACTAAAATACATGTACAATAAAATGTACAGTGGTTTATAAACTAGATACATAAAAAGTAAAATAGAAAATAATATAATAACAGTAGGTAATATATAACGAATATAAATGCATAGTTATAAGTTGAGATTTCGCATAACCCGCCTGACTAGGCTAGCATGTGTTGAGGCAGTTTGCATATTATTTTATAATTTTATAATACCTATAAATATACACTTATAATAAGATATGTTCAGTAAATTGTTAAATCAGTAACTTCGACTTTGGGTGAGTGCACCGGTAAAGGCCCTATCATTACTTTTAATCCATTTTTTAATATTATGATTTTTTTTTGTAAATCAGATTTTTTGATGCTATCTGGAAGAATGTTGAAAATTCTTGTATCAAAGTACCAAAAATACCGTTGCCCAAAAGTAGTACGTTAGTATTTCTAGTAATGCGAGTGTTTAGTATTTTTTCATAGTATTTATGTTTGTTTCTATAAAGATAAGTGTGGATTGTTTTAAATCTGTCGAACGTCAAATATTATCATTATGTTGAGTTGGAGTATGTAATTAGAGGTAGTTTAAGGATTATTTTTATAATCGTTTTATGTGCTTTTATGATTGGGTCTAGTGCAGATGAAGTACCACCTCCCCATGCTATGATACCATACTTGTACCAGATGTAAGGCACATATATGAACTGTAGGGGCAGCTGATCCCGATCTGTGGAGAGATCTGGTAGGGGAGAAAGCACAACCTGTGTCGATCCCTTGCAAAGGGGGGAAAGGCACTTACGATAAGATTTCATTAACGACTTTTGTACGATTGCAACATGCACTGTGCACATAAACCCAATTTATGTAGAATTATGGGTAGAGCTCGGGGCCATGTCCATGTGAAGATGCTTGGTCTGGGTCCAGTAAGAAGCGGTAGTTCGATGTTCTAGGTGAGCCGATGGTTAGAGAGAAACAAGGCGAGTAGAGCAGAATTCGTAGCGGGTGGTTGCAGGCTAAGTGACTAATTTTGGTTTTCGCAGGCTATTTAAAGTCGCCTGCGTGACGTTTGCGTTTCGGGACTCGCAGAGCTACCGCGTTCTGCGCATGTCCGACGAACTAGTACTCCTGTCTCTCTCACACCACCGTCCCGCTCTGACGTTTTTATTCAGTCATTCACATTCACATTTCAAGCGGTCGTTGAGAACACATTTCTCATATACCGTGCAATCGAATAAAGGGAGGGTCATTTGCGAACAGCGATATGATATTTATTTTCCATATAACCCAACTTCCTTATAAATAAACACAGTTTAGACAAGTGCAATACAACAATTATATTTGGCAAATAGCCGCGACAAAAACATTGCGGGAAAGGCGAACACGTCCGACACAACACCCAATAATAGATTGACAGACAAAAAAAATCATTTTCAAGTGTTGTAAGTCGAGAAAGCTTCGTATGAATCTGAAAAAGTGAATGGTTTTTCTTATTTTACTTGCGATGTTTTGAGTATACAGATTCCATTTGAGGTGTGGACCAATGGTGAGGCCGAAGTACCTCATCTCATTAGTACGCTCAATATAGGGGCACTGACAATATTAACTCGGATTCATACATGTGTGTATTCTAATAGAAACATCGTTATGAGGTTGATCTGTAATATTTATGTTTGATGTGACATATTTTGTTTTCTTGGTGTTAAGAGGAACGGCTGGGCTGCCTATTTCATAGAAAACTTAATTTTGAATTTGAGGCCGAAATACCCATCCAAACTGAATTACATTTTTTTTTTAAATTAAAGGTTTAGTAAATATGTAGAACGCATGAAAAGTATTTAATTTATTTTAGTTTTGAATTATGAAATAGGCCATGAAATTTTTTTTTTCTTATTTTTAGAGGCAACATAGAAAATTATTTGCGGATTGTATTTTTTTTAAGTAAATATGATTACGTAAATAAAAATATAAAAACAAAACATTTTTAAAAAAATGGGTCAAAATTTTAAATTATGTTTGGCAAATTTGTGTTCCAACGTCTATTCTTGGTTATTTTTAATTATTATTATTATTTTTGTTATTTTTAATTAATTATTATTGGTCATTTTTAATTTGATTTAAAGTCCTCCATAACGCTTATTTTAATATATATTTTTTTAATATTTTATTATTTTTCAAAGTAGACGTTGTAAAACTTTTTTTAGATCACCATTAGCCCCCAAATAATTGTTAAAGGTGCCTCTAAAATTGCGAAAAATCGATTCCTTTAATGGCCTATATTTCATAATGTTAGACAAAAATAAATAAATTACTCCTAATCCGTAGTAAATATTTACTATACTTTTTGATCAACAAAAAAAAAGATCATTAGGTTTAGGTGAGTATTTTGGCCTTATACCGGACGGGTCTTCCTCTCACCACGAAGCGCTACTGTGAAATGGTTAACAAATACTCCCCGCGCAGTATTTACGATGCCCTACCAGACGTTACCCCAGTCCTCATTTCCCCTCGCCTGATAAGGCTTTGAGTGTTTTTGATTGGTCGGCGCTCGGACCAATCCGAGCTCCTCGGATTTTTTATCAACGCTAAGAACTCAGGATAACTGTTTATGCAATATTTTGGTTAATTTTAACGGAGTTCGGCCGATAAAATAAAATAATGAATATCGCAGGAAGATAGGCCGGACTCCTCTTTGTATTAAAAACTAATAAATTTAAATATATGTTCAGATGTAAGAATTATATGTAAGAATTCCCCGATTATAACTGGGCCTGGGACCCCATATTCTTTCTTGTTTTCATAATAACTAAATAAATAAATATGATAGAGAGAAGTAGTTTGGGTTGAGAGGAAGAATACAAGACTGCCAATATAATGAAGAATATTAAGATTTTCTGAGCATTACCCAGCGCGTGCCACGAGCTCAGAAAACCCTCGCCTCAGGCAAATTCGGGACGCGCTGCATATCGCGCCCGGCTTAGCGCCCGGGAGTATAAATACAAGCACACGGCCCGTTCCAAGGCAGTCTCATTTCTTCGCTCAACCCAACGCTATCTCTTCAACTGGAACCTACAACTGCCTTTGACTTCTCGCCTTTGGATACCCGACCACAGCAGAATTTACAAAAGTCGAC
The DNA here is from genome assembly GCA_022606495.2 of Halesus radiatus. Taxonomy (NCBI): domain Eukaryota; kingdom Metazoa; phylum Arthropoda; class Insecta; order Trichoptera; family Limnephilidae; genus Halesus; species Halesus radiatus. The sequence continues at coordinate 73,309 of JAHDVE020004323.1, forward strand.
ATTGTTTCCCCTTTGCAAGGAACAATATTTGGAAATCCAGAGCGAGCTCGACGCCCTAGACATCACGGATACAATAACGACTTGACCAGCACCCTATTTTTATAGTCTATGGACCGGACCCCGAAGTGTCTGGAACAGGCCTCTAATCCAAAATTAAGTTTTTTATGAAAGTTAGCGAATTTATATCAAACCATTTTTTTAACAAATCCTATATCCATTTCAGCTTTTTTGAAAACATCTACCTAAGTATATACTTTACTAGTTACGTAAATTTGAAATAACGGTCTCAAAGGGTGTGTTTCACTTAAATAGACGAATTTGTGTGCAAAAAATATTGTAAAAATAAATATTTATTATAATATTTTCAAACGATTTGTAACTTTGTGGCGTCATTATGAATTATTTAATTTCATATTTGTTGATTCAAAAAAAAATTACATAAAAATGAAAGAATAAACACACACATAAAATTTTTTTTTATATAGGTTACGAAAATCGAGATAAAACATAAACGTCACCTTTCAAAATATAAACATGGCTACCACCTGAACGATTAGCTAGAATTCAACGAATTGCGCACAAACCCAGTATTGGAAGTAATTAGAGAACGAAAACTGCCATTTTTTTAATCCTTCTAGATTGGCAGGAAAAATCTATAAATCTTTGCTTTTTTTCAAATAAAAATAATGACCAAAAGGGTTAAGGAAGGCAAAGAAATCATGTGTTTTGCGTGTGACGTAGTAAATTAATCGGTATAAAAAGTCGATATAGGATTTAATTAGAACACATGATCTGAAAAATGTTTTCTCTACTAGAAATTAATAATTATACCAGAAATAAAATATTTTTTTAGGTTGAGAAAGGGAAAATGTTATATATGCCTATCTCAATATCCTAAATGAAGTCCTTAGTACCAGAAAAAATAACTGCTATGTCTATTCAAGGTCGTAAATAGGATGAGACCTCAATACGTACTTTACAAAAAAATATGAGAAATTTTTTAAACCCCTAGGTCTTTTAATCACATGGCTTATTTTTCTACATGAGGCCTATTCTGGTTATTTTTAAGGAAAATTCCTTATCTTTTTCCTTAGGCATAAAAACTGCTTGCTTGACTGCAGTTCCGGTTCTCTTGGATGACAGCTGTCTGCTCTCATCAGCGAATGACATTCATTCAAAATATCAATAGGTATTTGCGTAGTTTTAACGAAAGCAAAACTCAATATTAAGTAAGTTATCAACGTAATAAACAATTTTAATTATTAGGTAACAATTAAAAACAATGCACAGCGGCAGGCGGTGGCATAGATATACCACGGCGGCAAATTTCACTTTAAAGTAGTGACATAATAAAAAGGTAATTACCATCTAGTGAGGTAGACACCTTTTAACAAAACTTAATTCTTCGTTAAAGCGCGTATTTATGCTATTCAAAAATAAAATTTTAATTTATTAAAATGCATTATAATGTAATGCAATTGTTTTAAAAAAGTTTTGGTTCAAAACCTTGTATCAATTTGTGTTTCCAAATAATCTCTTAACAATCTGTTTAGAGCTGGAATTTCACAGTTAAGCAAGAAGACTTTAAGCCTAAGGAAAGTAATAATGAATTTTCCTTAAAAGAACCAGACTAGGCCTCGTCTTCAGTTATGAAAAAAATTGTGTATTATCGTGACAACGACCAACGTGTTTCTTCGGTTTTACTGTTAAATGTTTACGACTATCGCCATTTTAACCTAATAAAAATCATGGAAAATGTGTCAATAAAATAATTAGGAACCTACTCGTATGGACACTATGGACAATTTGTCAAAATAAAGTACGCAAAAATGGAAGACGCTGCGATCATTTAAATGGTTTTAAATGTTGCCATTTAAAACCATTCAAACCATCATAATAACACCAAGTGGTTGAAACTAGTTGAAAGGTAAAATCGTAAAAAGGTAAAAACGCTTAAAAAAACCCCTATGATAATAATAATAAATGGATCATTTCTACAGCGCCGTTTTCGTGAGAAAATCACGTCAAGGGTTCAAGTGAACATTTTTCATATCAATATCAAACGGTGTTTAGAAATTAGTGGTAATTCCTGAAAGAGGTGAAGAAATCTAATTTTTGAACATGTTTTTATTTTTTACTAGCTGATGTGTACCCGGCCTTGCTCAGGTTAAATAATTGAATGGATAGCGAAAGTAACTATCTCTAAATAAAGAAACATTCACTTGAATATTTTATTTCATTCCAAACGTTTATTTTTTCAAAGTATATCTAAATCATAAAGTTCTTAAGTAGGTACCTACTCGTTTTTCCATTTTGAAAATATTCTACCCAAAAAAACCTTCTTCTTCTTTTGAATATGCAATCTGTGGCTAACCAGAGTGTTATATCTATGGGCTAACCTAAATAAAACATGGTGGGTTCAATGTTTTTCATACTAATTTTAAAACGTTATACCAACAGTTTTACATATTGGATTTCATTCAAACTACTCTCTAAACCTTTCCGGCACTAATAAGAACAAACTGTGCTATTTTCAGCGAAACCGGTTCAACAATTTTCGAGATAATCGAGGACAAACAAACAAACAAACAAACAAACAAACAAACTTACGTTGATTTATATATGTATAGATTGTATTTTTGAAATGTACATTTATTAGATGTAAACAAATACAAAACAAAAAACTACACGCACTAAACATTAAAAAAAAAAATGTTAAGAAAAATTGAGTTATGTCGTTTCTTCCGTCCACCCAACATGTCAGATTCGGAAGTAAGATGTAATTTTTGTTTTAAAATCGGTGTTGCCGTAATAATGAAAGTTTTTACTTCCACTTTATTAAAATTATAGATTATGTTGACAGACTTTAGTCTTAAATTCTCAGGTTTTCTTCGAAGTTCTTGTTTTACCAATTTGGGCTACCATTTTTGGGGAATTTACGACAGATTATATTATGGTTACAATTATAAATAGTTCATATTGTAATAATGTCACATTGCAAGTAGTAAAGCAGGGTTTAAGATGAAATTTGGGTGTTCAGTTATATTATGAGTAATATAAAATTACTAATTTCGAACGCTGATTTGAACAACAGAATTTTTAACAGATTTATTGATGTTGTCTTCAGTTTTGTAACGTGTGTCATGTTCTCATTTCTACGTTATTATCTACAGTCTTTTATCTACTTGATAATGATTTAAGGGAAGACACTTGTCGTATATTAACGAGATTTTTTTCTCAATGGAAATAAAAACCATGTATTTTCAGCCAACCACAATACCAGAAGCCCCCAGTTCTCCCGTAGAAGTTCCCAAGCCGAGCACCTCCAAGGATGGGAATGCGGGGAACAATGGCATCTCGGACATGGTCGATACTGGACCAGAGCAGAGTACGCAGAGGAAGGAGGGAGTCATCACGTCCAGGGAAGACTCTTCGCAAGCCCTCACAGACATCAAATACCAGAAATATGAAAAGGACGCAGAGTAAGAAGATGTCAATATATGGTATTAATCCGTTATAGCTCAGCGAGAGAGCCAATTGAACTGATCTAGTTAAATCAGACGACTGGATTCTCTTCTCTATTTATCTTTAGAAAATCGCCATAAAAAAATGGCACGGATGATTACAATACATCATAGGATAGGTTGTTCCAACTTTCGACAATATTCTCTTCCAATCCTGTTTATTAACATCAAAACGACGCTATGCTGCAGAGTGGAATTCCGCCTCCTCTTCAAATGTTCTTCTCCAGCTCCTGTACTTGTCATTTTTCTAGTTTTCAAGCTATCCCAACCATCCTGCTCCAATGTCAGTCAGTCCAACTTATAATCGATTTGCCTCTAGGTCGCTTTCGGTTTCCTTTCGTAAGAAAGTCTTTTCGCATGGTTAGCCCATCGAAGTCTTTGTAACCAACGATGATATCGTACTCAGTTTCGAGTTCATAGTTATTTTATTCTTGTAGAATCTAAAAACAGTTAGTATCATCTTAGTATGTAAATCATTGATTTTTTTAATTATTTTTTTTTATTTGATATAAATACATATAGAATATTTAATAGCACAGATATAATATCTAATTACAAAAAAAGTATAAATTTATTTTACACAAAATGCCCAACTCAATAGAGAAAGATTTCTCGTGTTTGAGTTGCGGAGAACCGCCAACTAACGACAGCAGTGAATAAATAAAATTAATAGAAATAAAAGTACATCAAGAATATATAATGTTTGTGAAAGACTAAAAGTACGTGATACTAGAAATACAAAAATAAGGTGCCTACAAGATATAAACATAGTACATTCATATTTCGAAAGACCCGATCGAATATTTCTAGAGGATATGTTGCCTTTTTTTAAAAATTTACTTACATTATTTACAATTAAGAGTTTTATAAAAATTAAGAAGAAATTAAAACCTATAATTACTGTTGGACTTATCTAAAAAAAAAATGATTTATGATTTGAAAGATTTTTTTTTCTGTTTTTATTTTATACGGGAGGGCATTAAAAAATTTTATACCTTGATAGGCGTAATGGAGTTGAGAAGCACTAGTTTTAAATTTAGGGATTTCTAAGTTGCCACGTGATCTTGGTTGGTTACTTATTTTTGTAGAAGTTTTTGAATTGAAATGGTCTTTGTGAATTTGTAATAATGTGTTCTTTTTGAAGATTTTATTTAAACTGAAGACTCTAAAACAGTTAAACAGCTGTGTACTTGGAAATATCGATGGTTTTCGTTGGATGACTTTCAAAATCAATCTCTGTATCTTTTCAACAGGTAAGAGGTTAGTTTTAAAGGTTCCCTCCAATCGATTATGGTATACCATATTGTAAAATGGATTGCGCAAGGGAATAATATATTGTTTTTATCATATTGGATGATAGGATGTTTCTCAATCTAATGAATATGTAAATAAGTTTACTTACTCAGGTTACCGTATTTTGTACTTGTTCTTTCCATTTTAGTTTACTGTCTACTAAAACACCCAGATATGTACTTTATGCTATTTTTGCCGTTGATGGGTAAACATTTGGCATCGTCGCATTCTTTTTTTATTAGAACACTGTGATAAATGGATTTTGATACAAATATTGTTTTCAAGGTTTTTTAAACAGTTAATTACTAATACGTTATCAAACCTCCAAGAAATCTAAAACATTTCGGGTGCTTGTCTTGTAATACTTAAACCTTTTCTACGAAGGTATAATTTAAATTTAAAGTAATCGGCTGCTCAAATTTAATGATATTTAACATTGTATTTGTTTCCTGTTATCATTTTAATCCTCATTTGTGATTAAAATAATTGTAGCTAATCTCAATTCACCAGAAAATTTGTCACGAAAATTTTTTACAAATCGGTACTTATCAATCGGTAATTACTAAGAAGTACTTTGTGTATACCACTGTTTAATATGTAAATATTAACATGTTTCGGAAGCGAAGCTTGCTAAAAATAATGACAAGATATAGACAAATAATAAACATAGAGAAATAATAATGTAAGAATAGACAAATTACGAACGTAAACAAAAACTTACAATCTGATGAAAGCAGGTTAAATAAAAATGTTAAAATAATTGAAAAAAAAAACATTATTATAAAATAAGAAATAATAAATTTATGTAAGAATTTAAAAAACGAAATTATTTTTATTATTAATTTAAACAAAATCGAGAAAATAACAAGATATACAAAATTAAATAATGATAGTTAAATTTTTAATAATAATATTCTAAATATAGGTATTAATGTGAAAATAAATTGAAGAGTGTTGTTTTCTTTTAATATTTGATTATTAATAATATTTAATTCACTATTAACACTACTTACTTTATCACTATTATATGAAAAAAAATGTCATCGCTTCTTGTGCGTTTGTGCGACTAATCTTTAAGCTAATCGTTTTTAATACCCAGTACCATTATTCATAATACCTAATTTCCTCATCTCCTGTCAACATTTCTTCTCTTCTAAGTCTGAACTGGGCTCCAATATGCCACATTATTTTTTAAATTGCTAACTAAAACAACATTAAAATACAAATTCGCCTTCCCTTCCTCTCAATCTGTTGAAACGATCGCCAGAATACCCTTGAAGGGTGAAAACCAGAAAAAAAGGAAAAAAATACATGGGATCTTATTTTTTTATTGTCTCATGTTGCAATTTCCATTTCAGTTCAATCGCTCTCATAAAGAAGGCCCTGCTCGCCAATGACTTCATCAAGAACCTCATGGACGACGAGAGGCTCATCTCCGTGGTGGAGGCCATGCACGCCGAGGAGTACGAGGCGGCTAGCTTCATCATCAGGGAGGGCGAGCAGGGATCCCACCTCTTCGTCTCCGCCATGGGTAACTTCGAGGTCATCAAAGACGGCAAGACGGTCAAGGAGTTCGGCCCGGGAGAGGCCTTCGGAGAACTGGCGATATTGTACAAGGCGAAGCGATTCGCTTCTGTTCAAGGTATTTTATCTATAGTCAACATTAATTAATTATTACTTTTTCTACGACTGGACATGGGCAACGTGGGTGTGGCACCTACCGGAATTCTTTTCAGTCTGTTTTCAAGGGATGTTTAGCTGTCTTAGGACAGAAGAATACTCACATGTTGATTAAATGTTAAATTAATAACAATAAGCTTGTTATATAAAAAATGAGACTGGAGGTTGTGTGAAGGAGATGGAAAGGAGGAAGGTTGGGAAAGAGCATTTACGGGAGACAGTTCATTGGTTTAGACTTACCCCGAGGGTGGTGTCTCGACAGGGAGCTCGGCTCTGGACATTCGACTAGCTCAGTTTCGGCAGGCCAAGAAGCTCCTCTGCAGGGCCGTAGGCCGACAGGCAGTCTTATAATTGGGGTCGGGGACTCTAATACTACGCCAAATAAATCTTATAATACTCTAATACTACGCCAAATTCTCAGACTCAGAGTTTATTCAGGGGAAGGTACAGACATGGTAAGTTATGCTACAATAATCAAAAGCTAGCCTAACCTCAAATGGAAGTTACGGGTGATTATTCTCTCTGATATTATCTAAACGGGCATGATAACGGGGACTCGAATAAGTTACAACACAAAAGAGGAAATACAAAGTCAGCTTACAGTCATAATCGTGGCGGCAAAAGGATCCTAGTGGAAGCCTCGGGCTTGGACATCTGTACACTGAAGTTAAATTATATTTACGAGAGAGTCACCATGTACCGGAGCTCTTTGGTTATACTAATGCAATCTCGCACAGTGGGTGTTAACCCAGCATGCATGATAATATGGCGCTATAATTTGCGGCTGCCAAAATGGCTTCTAGAGCGCTCTTTTAGAGACGCAGTTGACTGGATCGTAGACCGCGGACCAGAGATGTCATCCGGAAGGCGGGTGAGAAAGAAGTGCCGGCGCGTGGGCGTGCAAGCTGCCGTTATGGCAAACGTGGCGCTCGCGTCGTTTTTTACCGTTGTTGTTGACGAGTGGCTAGAGTCTTTTTAGGATCTTTCTGTCGTTACGTAACAAGCTTAAAATATTTCAAAATCACATTTGATGACGATCAAATCAAAGGTCAACGCCGTTTGGACATTTGATTGGTCCCCGTTAAACACCGATTCTCGGCCCGTTAGGTGATAGAGTTTATAACATTTTAAGACCCAAGTGTTAGAAATTCCGTCACATTTAGCGTCGTCAAAAATCGACGATTTTGGCAGTTACCACTTCAAATAAGTTCCGTCGATGGTCAGCAAGTGTCAGCGTTTGATCAAAATTAGTTCAGTCGTCGAGAACAACGGTCATTTTCTTATGCTAGACAGCTGACCAAACGCCAACTCGCATTGTGTAGCTTGTTAAATGGTATTGGGTTGGGTTAATAATACGGACATATGCCTAGCTTGAGGTGCGTAAGATCTGAAGATATATGTGTATTTGAATTTATATGATGAAAATATTAAAAAGTATGTATAAATATAACCGAAGGTCACCTTTAATTCCAGTAACCAACAAATCCAAGGTGTGGGTTCTGGAGAGAAATGTCTTCAAGAAGATCATGCTGATGAGCGGGAAGCGTGAGCAGGAAAACAACCTCAAATTCCTCTCGCGCGTTCCGGTCCTTGAAGGAATCCACCAAACAGATCTCATCAGAATATCTGATCTCCTAAAACGAGTAAGTAGTGATAACTTCAATTTTCACTTTAATACCGAAGAACGCTCACTCCGCTTCCTCGGGAGAGATGTTTTTTTTTTTGACATAGTATCGTGGGTGTCAGGACAAAATTACACAAACGTGAATTTCACGTTACGAATATTAACACTACCATAATTACCATCCACACAGCATCCTCAAAGATGAAATAGACTGTAAAAGGACTAAAATATAATAAGTAAAACTCCTCCTGTGTGAAGTTACTGTAAAAGGGAAAAAGCACACAGACGAAATTACGCATGGAGAGAATTACACCTACTGAAAGAATTTTGATGTTTGGGTGGGTGTTTAAACGACTTTGCAGCGATCTGGCCTAAATGTATGTGTTGATTACAAGGCGGTAGACTGGCGACGGAACCACAGTCGCATGTTGCTATCAATGCCCTAACTTCCATCGTATATTCATCATATTCACAAAAATATCTGAACACGATTGGACCGAATATTTTCAATAATCTTTCAGGAATTCTTCGTAACCGGCAGCATGATAGTCCGCCAGGGAGACCGGGGAGATAAGTTCTACATCATCCGCGGCGGCAAGGTGATCATCAGCAAGCGGCCGCCCGACGGCGGCCCCGAGGAGTTCGTGCAGGAGATATCTGAGGGAGAATACTTCGGGGAACAGGCGCTTCTTCACGAGGATCGGCGCCTGGCCACCGTGACGGCCAAGGCACCTGGTGTGGAGTGCCTGACGCTGGATAGAATGTGGGTAGACCTTCAAACGCTCTACAGTTGTGTTGTCTCTAAACAATTACAGCGTTTTTATTTATTTAGCTTTGTCTAAAATTGGCTTCCCCCTTTCAGCATTGGATCTCTCCTTGGTCGTTAAGGCACCGGGGATGATTGTCTGACAGTCGGATAGAATGTGGGTAGACCTTCAAATGCTCTACGGTTGTCTTGTCTCTAAACAATTGCAGTATTTTTATAAAGCTTTATAATAATATTTGGATTACTTCTATGGCGCCATTTTCGTGGGAAAATCATCTTGTCTAAAATTGGCTTCCCCCCTTTCAATATTGCATCTCCCCTTAGTCATCAAGGCACGCACCGGGGTTGACAGTTGAATAGAATATGGGTAAATCTTAAAAATTGTAATATTTTAATTTTCAAATTTACATTTATCATCAATCTCTTATTCGCATTTCTAAAAATTGAACATTGCTCTTTTCCATTATAAATTTAAGTTGTCGATCCCCGAAAAGCACTCATTATAGAAACCATTGAACACATAAATCTTCCTTTTCATTTTAAATACACGAGGAATAAAGCGCAGATACATTTTTTGGCTAAGTTTGCTAACGAGGATATTGCGGATATTGCGTTATTGCGGATGATTTTGTACCAAACATTGTAAAAAAACTGTCACATAAAGAACTGTCATTGTAAAGAAAGTTTAATATAATAAAATAAATCAAAGTCATAGTGACAAAGTGAAACAAATTAAACCGAAAACGGTTTTACCCTTTATTTATTATTTCTTCATAATTTAATGAATTTTATGATGTCCATAATTAAATCACAGAAACCTCGTTTTTTGAATCTTGATAGAATATAATTATGAAGGATTGTTCGATGTTTGTCTCACTGACAAATTTCTGTGTCGAGACAGACGTAATAATGTCATATCATTTGTCTTGTTTGTTCATTTTTTGCAGACCGTTCAACGAATTCTTGGGCGAAATCAAAGAGTTGAAGGGGAAGAGATTCAGCGAAGCAAAAACCTCTATTACTAAAAGGCCGATGGTCATTTCAAGTGGTAATATTATAGTTAATTCTTATTCGAATTATGATGTATTATTAATGAGCCTTCCATTTAAATCATACAGCAAAACATAATGATAGAACTATAATTATTAATTATACGTCTATTATTATTCCATTCTTCATACCAGAGTTTTGGAAATATGATTTTTTTATTTATACTTGATGCAGTTTGAAAAAGGAGTTTTTACAAAAAAAAGTAAATAATAATTAATGTCTTGTTTAAAAGTTTTTTTTTGCGATTTACTTACGAGTATGTTTAATTTTTATAAATATTTTTATATAATTTTAAAAAAAAAGGTTTACTTTCTATGTCTATTTTAATAAAATGTTCCGCTATGTAGTTATTTATTAGGCGTGACAGGTGTTTCACCTATATAGATTATCAAACTATGGTGAAACGACAGAAAAAAATAACAATTATTTATTTTGTTGACTTTTGATTTCATCGCATAATTTCAACATTATAATGATGTACATTTATCCGAGAATCACTCCTTTTTCCATATAATTTCCTTGAGATTAGCCTGAAATAATACCTATTCCATGATGTTGGAAACTTGTTGTTATTGGATATTATGTTGTGTTGATGTTTAATGTAATCAAGAACTTTTATCTACCAGAATACAATCATGTTAAGCTCGAGGAGCTGCTGATCGTGGGTACCCTAGGGGTAGGAGGGTTCGGGAGGGTGGAGCTGGTCCAGTACACCAAGGACAAGAGCAAGACCTTCGCGCTGAAGTGCCTCAAGAAGGTGGACGTGGTGCAGCAGCAGCAGCAGGAGCACGCCTTTAGTGAAAAGAGCATTATGATCAGATGCAATAGCCCCTTCGTTTGCAAGTGAGATAAACTTTAATTACATTGGAAACCGTCGGCATATCGCTGATAGTTTCGTGTACATTCAAAAATGGTTCAGGCACTGAGTGCTAGAGGTGGACTTTTTTTTTAATAACCGAAACCGTTTATATTTTTCAAAATAAACGGTCTCTCAAACTGTTAAAAAAAAGCTATAATAATATATTTGTTTTTTAAACTCGTGTTTTAATCGCACTAATATACCTAATTACATTTTTCGTTCATTGCAATCATAGCGTTCTAAAAGGTATAAATATACCATTATTAAATTAACACTAAACTGCACTTTTTCTCGTTGAACGGTAGCAGCGAAAGCGTTTCACGTGAAAGCGTTTCCTCGCAACGGTCAGTGATGGAATTTTTGCAACGGTTTACGACGGGTAAGCTATTTAGTGTTTCAGGGAGTTCGCGCGGAATTTCAAACGAATTGTGATCATGTTTTTTTAAACGGTTATCTAAAACCGCGAAACTGTTGCAACTGTCATTTCAGTTGCGTATAATAAGTAATCGATCACCTAAATAATATTGGAATACAAAAAATAATAAACAAATACTAAAACGCGAGTACTTAAATTATATATCAATTAAGGTCATTAAGTTTTTGAAGCCATAAAGATGAAATATTCATTTTACACCCGTTTTAAATTTTTAACCAGAATGAGATTATATCACATGTATTCAATCATTTTATTTATCGTAGCTAGTGGCGTGGGTTCTAATAACTCGTCCCTGTGATAGATAAAGCGCTTAGATATTTTGTTTTTTTTTCAAGTACCACTACGTATACCAATACAATAAATTTATTCTGACTAAATATTTTTTCTCTGCTTCAGCATACGAAGAAGAAGATTAGATACATAAAGAAACAAAATAAAACATCAATATTGATTTTCAGATTATACAAGACTTACAAGGACAACAAGTTCCTGTACTTCCTGATGGAGCCAGTGCTCGGCGGAGACGTGTGGACCATCCTGCAGAAAAAAAAGTTTTTCAACGAGCAGATCTCCCGTTTCATGGCCGCCTGCGTAGTCGAAGCGCTGGAGCATCTCCATGGCCTGGAGATCATCTACAGAGACCTCAAACCAGAAAACCTCATGCTGGATTCTAAGGGATATGTTAAACTGGTAATTCTCTGCAGCTATTTTATCTTTTTTCTGAAAATTCAATTCTTCGATTGACTGTTCCGATATAATTGAAATAATAATAAGAATATAAATACTGGTGGCATGTACCACTGGCAGATTGGCCGCGGAGGACTCAGCAAATACAGATTTTAATGTTTATTTAATTACATCTTAACTCCACAAAGAAGATCCGGGGGGAAATCATTTCCCTTAAGGCCCATGTCATTTTTGGGAATGCTGGGTGGTGGGTCTTTTGAGGAAAAAGGGGAAAGAACATGGGTCTTGAAGAGAGCTTTAGAAGGAGTGAAATAGATGTTATTCAATGTTTTAATTTCAAGTTAATTATTCACTAAATTGAATACGAGTATATCATACATAGGTATACGAGTACCTAATCATCATTGCATAACATTATTTATCAATGGAAACTCTTCACACTTTATTCGCACGCATGATTTATATGAATAACCTCTTGCTGTTTTTTTTTTGTAAATTATTTTGTACGTGTTTTCAATTAATAAAATCAGAGCAAGTACTACCTAATATGAAACGAATTTTTCAATTGTTTGATTTCAGGTTGACTTCGGATACGCCAAATATCTAGCAACCGGTACAAAGTCCTACACATTCGCTGGAACCCCAGAGTACGTCGCGCCCGAGATAGTCCTGAACAAAGGGCACGACAAAGCCGTGGACTACTGGGCCCTCGGGATCTTCATCCACGAGCTGCTGTCGGGGAAACCGCCTTTCCGAGGGAACAACCACATGAAAACCTACAACCTCATCCTGAAGGGCATCGACGTCATTGAGTTCAATCCCAAGATATCCAAAGTTGCGCAGATTCTAATCAAGAAATTGTGCAGACCCGTGCCGGTGGAAAGGATAGGTTATGCCAAGAATGGCATCAAAGACATCAAAAATCATAAGTAAGTTACTTTCTGTAATGCTTTTACCTACATTATTATAAGTAAGTTACTTTCTGTAATCCTTTTACCTACATTAGCTACCTACATTAGTTTTTGTGGTTTTTTAACGTTCGAATCAATCATAGCTACTGACAACTGATGAGAAAAGTAATGAAATTTAATCATCGTGTCGTATTAAATATTTGTTACCTGTGAGAAAATTAATACTGGTAAATTTTTTTTTAAATCTTACCAACACCAATTTTTTATTCACCATTCATTGAAGTACCTACCTTAGTTAAACGAAACGTGATACGAGCTCACAAATGGCGCTAATTTAAATGTTTTTGAAAAAAAAATGCTTTTACCACTTAATGCTTTTAAATATTGAATTGATTAGGCCACTTACATGCATTTTATAATGACTTTGAAAAAATCGTGTGGGTACATAATGGTGGGGGAGCAAAATTTCACAAAATCAAACCATATTATATAAGTATAATTTACATCTGAACAAGAATGTTCGGCTGTTTTCTTTGACGTTGAACATTATAATGATTAATAAGATGGATCAAGGAAACTAATAATTTGATGAGATGTAACATTTTGCTACTCCTCGTTATTCTCCTCTACCGTTCTTGTAGTATTTTTAAAAATAAAATATTTTAATTTAATAATTTTTTTTTCGCACCCATAAATTATGTCCCTTCCTTACGATTTATAAAAAATGGTCCGGTTTTACCCAGTGAAATTTTCAAAAAATCGCTATGGTTTTAAAAATTCAACAATTTTTACTTTTATACAAAACGTCTTAGAATTTTTGCATGCGTCAATTTTTTTTTAATGCAAGCGGCTTATTGTTTGTTGGCGAGTGTACATACGGAAAATGAAATGGAAGTTATTGTTATTGTAAGTTTAAGGCTCAAGTCCCCCAAGAAACTTATAAAAATACTGTATATTTTTGTTTCACAATAATGTATTGTATTTTTACAAGTTTCTCGATGGACTAGATCTTTGAATCTTCAGTAACAATATATTCCATTTCATATTCCGTGTGTATATCCTCCAACAAACAATTCCATTCAATACTTAAAAGCATTAAGTATTATAAAAGCAAAAAAAAATCTAAAATATTTAAATATCCGCTATTGGTGAGCGCGGGAACACTGATGTTAATTCCAAATAAAATAAGCCAACCTGCAATTCTTGCCGTGGCGTGTTCTCACCTTACCAGCTAGAGAGTGTTTTGTGTTCCCGAAAAAAACGTTTGATAAGGGTGTTTAAAATTGAAATCACATTAGGTACACAATTTACATTTCGTTCCGAAGATAAAGGTACTCTCCGGGTCGCCCAGGTGAGAGAGCGCTTTTTAAAACCGAATGGTTGTTTGAAGTCGTTATTGCCAAGAAACTAAAAATTCCCCTTCTGTTCTCCATATCTCATACACTGACACACCGCACACATTAGCATTAAAAATTAAAGAATTTGATTATACAAATGCCATATTATGTGATTTTAGGTGGTTTTTGGGTTTCGACTGGGATAAGCTCCGGAGCAGGAAGATGACCGCCCCCCTCATAAGGCCCATCACCAGCCCAACGGACCTGAACAACTTTGAGAAATACCCAAGTGATAAGATGCCACCCGACGAAACGTCGGGATGGGATGCAGATTTTTGAAAACCCAATCAGATCAATAAATCTCAAAAGTGTTTGGAAATTCGTGGAAAACGCATCTTGTACATTTTGACATTTCCCGTTTTTGCTATTACTACGAATTTCCAAATACCTGAAGAGTTTTTATTAATCAAATAATTTATATAAATAAAGTATTATTTCTACGGACAATCAATGATAGTTTTATGTACTTAATTTTTTTTCTATTACATTTATTGTTAACTGTACATTAAAATCCGATTTCTATTCCTGTCAAAACCTAGTTAAAACCGAAACTTCAATTGATTTCTTATCGAATTTTGTAAATTTATCGCTGTGTGACTGATTGCCATTCTGTATTATAGGTTATTAAATTTCAAACAAAGAAATATTCATTTTTTTTCATAAAATTGAGAGTTTTGTTATGCAGCGTTCTGAATCTAGACGTTTTACGGCTGGTGATAAAAGACTAAAAGAAATGTAGGTATATCCCAGTTTAAATATTAACTTCGAATCGAGTTATGAAAATAATTTGCAAATAAATCTACAGATGGTGTACGTTTTTATGAAGGCTATAAAAAAATACTGCAGATTTCAGTGCATTATGGTAGATGGGCAGAATTAATTTTTTTAAAATAAGCAGATCTACAGAAGTACGGTATCGGTAGGATTGACATCTTGGACTTGACTTAGGGAGTCATTTGATAATAATAATAATAATTGGATGATTTGTATAGCGCCGTTATCGTGAAAAATCACCTCAAGGGCGCTGTGATATTATGTATCTACTATTTATTAGTAGAAGTAATAATAGACATGCCTTCGAAATATTTAGAAAATCAGCTTTTACAGATACAACAATAAATGCAAACTCAACTCATCCACTTATCATTCAATGGTACACAGACTCATTAATGTCGCCTTAAAGAAAAGGAAACAATAAAAACGGCTATCCAATTAAATTCAATTCAACTCTTTATTCTTTTTAAAAAATTTACATTTTAAAGCATTTTTAAAGATGATACAGGATATACAACATCCAAAATAATTACTTATAAAAAATAATAAAAATTAAAACAAAAAATATCTCAGTAAATTGTATACAAGGCATACTGGTATTATACAAGTAGCAACAAAGCTTTACGTTTAAATGCAGCTTCATTGATGATAAATATGTCGATATCCAAAGTGATTGCCCTCCCCACCGGCATGACCATTGGCAAGTTGGTCCTGCAGGCCGGAGATAAAACAGTCTATGCTGTCGGTGACAGAGATAACCATCGGGAACATAGAAATGAATGTTCTCCATGACAGCCGAATTTTCGAACCATCCGCGAATCAGTCTGAAGAAATGTGTCACAATGTGTACATCCCTTCTGACCCGCAGATGGTTCATTCCGAGCATACCTAGGAGAAAGTCGGTAGGATAGAGCCACGGGTAGTAGCCATACTCCCTCAAATAAAGAAATCTTAAAAATTTCTTCTGAACTCTTCCAACATGAGGGAATACTTCACCTGATGTGGGCTCCAAACCACCGACCCACTCTCAAGCCTACTCCTTACTAGCGAGTTATATAAAATTATGAGAACCCGAGTGTCTTTAAAATTCCTTGAAGTACGTAGGACGAAACCCAAAATTTTTAATGAAGTACTACAGGTGACTTCAATATGAGCATGAAATGTCAGCCAACTATCAAACACGATACCAAGATCTTTCATAGTGGAGACACGTTTTAAACTTCGGACGTTCATATTATACCGGTAAAACCAAGTATGACACGCCCTTGTGAAAGAAAGAATGAAACATTTAGAAATATTCAACTCAATCTGATTTCTCTTACTCCAATCAATAATTCTATCAATATCCGATTGGAGTCGATTGCAGTCTTCTAAAGTTAATATTTCTAAGAACAGTTTTAGGTCATCAGCGAAAAGAAGAAACCTGGAATGCAGAATGCTCTCTGCGATATCGTTAATAAAAATAGAAAAGAGGAGGGGGCCTAAATTAGAGCCCTGAGGAACTCCAGAGAGTACAGGAAATAATTTAGACAAAAATATTCCATGCGATACAAATTGTTTTCTTCCAGTAAAATAGCTAAGAATATTAGAAACCGTAAAGAAAAACCTATCATTGACAGTTTATTTAATAAGATGTCATGATTTACAGTATCAAAAGCCTTCGAAAAATCATTGTATGAGCAATCAACTTGGTAGCCTTTATCTAAGGATTTTGATACATAATCTCTGAGTACCAATAGGTTCGTGTCTGTTGATCGGCCCTTTCTAAACCCATGCTGTTCCGATATTATAAATGGCTCTACTTGCGACAGCATGTGTTTGTGGAGTATTGACTCGAACAGCTTTGCCGGGGCAGAGAGAATAGCCACCGGTCTGAAATTTTCCACAAATGTCTTTGACCCGCTTTTGAAGATAGGACAAATTTTTGAGACTTTCCAGGAATCAGGAAATATACCAGTTTCTAAAGAGAGGTTGAATATGAAGCTTAGTGGCAGCTTAAAAAATCAACACATCCTTTCAGAAAAAAGACTGGTAAAAAATCAGGACCAAGAGAATGTGTATGTTTCATTTTTGTAATGGAAGATTTTACATCTGATTCGTCTATATGACGTATATCAATGTTCTGGGCTCCCTTCACATTCATCTTGGCAGCAGTATTGGGATTTAGTAATGGAGGCTCATTACTATACACGGATTGGAAATGTGTCGCAAACGCATTGGCTACATCCGCTCCTCTAACTTCTCGATCACCATGCATCATGGTGTCCGTTATACCACCGTCCTTACGTAGTGATTTAACGTAGTCCCAAAATGACTTAGAATCATGCTTGATATCACTCTCTATAGATTTAACATATGTACGAAATGCTATATGAACATTTCGTCTCACAACTGTTCTGAGTTTACTGAACATTTCATACGCACGTTGGTCACCAGTGGCTTTCCATTTTTTATGGTGAGCATGCTTCACCTCGATGCTCGCGATGGTATCTCTAGAGAACCACTTCGGATATCTACGTCCACCTCTGTTGGGAGGTTTCCTACGAAAGCAAGCGTCAAATATATTATATATACAAGAATAAAAATGGTGCAGCGCCTCATTAACGGTATCAAAGTTACAAAGCTCTTGCCATTCCAATTGACTCATCATATGGTAAAGTTTGTCAAAATCACCCCTACCAAAGATCCATCCACGCAAAGTGCCATCATCATGTTGGGGAACTTTGGTAGCCTTCGGAGGACTTTTGCAGGAATACCGGAACTCTAATGCGGGGTGATATTTGTCTTCATGTACGAGAGGAGAATCACTGTGTATAACATTTAATGCCATGTTACACAAAACAAGGTCTAATATCCTGGACTCGGAATTAGGAATATCGTTATTCTGGGAGAGCCCGAATACTTCGCATAAGAAGTTAAGGTCATTTTCAACATCTTTGCTACTGCGCGCGGAATATATGTTGAAATCTCCCAAAATAATAACATTCCTTGTTCCGATAAGATCGACTTTTTCATGTATTTTGTTAAAAAAAACTTGAAATATTTCTAAATTTGATGCTGGTGGAAAATATACAACACATGTAAAAGTAAAAAAACATTGTAAGTTATTTTTACCCATAAGTCTTCGATGCCAGCCTCCAGAGCAGGTATGCGTTCAGCCTTAAGTTTGCTTTTAACAGCCAAAAGGCAACCGCCGCCTTGTCTGTGGCCAATACCATTGTCTCTGTCTTTTCTGAACACATGGAAACCTCTCTAATACTAATACTCTAAGATGGAAACTGCCATCGAATAACTCTGGGTTGTACACACTGGAGTTCATTCAAGTCTCAGTCAGTCCTATTACATCGAAATTATTTACCAAAACATTAGAGGAAAATAAAGAACATTTAGTTTTCAGTCCTCTAACATTTTGGTAAAAGAAATGTAGAGTATTACGGCGTCAACTTGGTTTAATATTGGGTAGCCTTAATGTTTTTTTCAATGATATTTGCCTAATCAGGCAAATAACATTGAAAAAATCGTAAAAAGCAAGAAATATAAAAATAAAATTAATTTAATATATCCGGTACATAATGAAAAGGTCGAAAACTCTTTAATATCTCGGTGTAAAAATTAGAAAAGAAATTTTTAAAATTGGTTTAAATATAGCTTGTAGAACCAATAATAATACACGAACAAGCCTAAAAACTCAAAAAGTAAAAATTCTAAACTTAATAATAGTGGCATATATGAATTAAAATGTGACCACGCCGACTGCAACGCTACCTATATAGGGCAGACGGGAAGGGCTTTCTTAACTAGATTCAAAGAACATATATTCAAAAATAATATATAGTATATTTGCGAACGTTCCAGAGTGGAAGATACTCTCAGTATCGCCCTGGTGAAAGACCACCATTCAGAATTGAAACGTTGCTTGAAATGGCTTTTAGCGTGTTTGGTGACCAGATCTGAATAGCCAGGTATTTCCCCCCCCCTTCCTTCCCCTTCTCCTTCCCCTCCCCAATACCTTCAGCCTCACAACATTCCCCAATTGGGAATGCCATAGTCTCACTGGCTCCAGACGGTTGGGAGCAGTTTGGGACTCTTGTGCGGTATTCATATAAAAAGAAACATACGATGTTATAATAATAAAAGCACTTTTTAAAAATTCGCAGAACATCAATTCGTAAAAAATCACGTCCCGTTTGACAACAACGAGGCTAAACCATTACATATAGAAAGAAAGGGTCTAAGATTGCATTTTCTTAAACAATTGGAAATTAATAAACGAATGAAAGATCCTAATATAACATTAATTAATAAAGTAAGGAAAATTATTTATTTACCACTATACTATGTTCACACTTAAAAAAATATATAAAACATTCAAATAAATCAATTAAGAAAACATTGTCATTTAAATACGGGGAAAACACATTATAAATGTAAAACCCTCACAGTATAGAGAATTTTTATTATTTTCTAACTAAATCGGCTTTAGCGATAATAAATAATTATTTTTAACACCCGTCCAAATTAGAATAGGGTGTAAGTAAATAAAATCATATAAACAAGTCGTCGCAATGTGGATTAACCGCAATTTGAAAATGGCCTTGAACGCCGAAACAGCTTTCACAATAATAAAAACTAAAATACCTGCAGAACTTAATAATAACATTATTAAATTTGATTTACATTAAATAAAAATAAAATAAAATGAAAAAGAACTAAAACCATTATTTATATATAGATCATATAATAGTTTGATTTTCTAATGATCTATGTACAGACTTAATTATTAATAAGGAATGAGTAGACACTCAAATTACATGAATGTCAAAACAATTAAAAACAATTTAAAAAAAAGTGAACTCTGTACCAAACTTATAAGATGAATAAATAAAATAAAATAAAATAAATTTCCTCAATGAATTGCCTGCATAGAACAAAAAATAAAGTATTACACATATCGGGATCGTAATTGAGGACAAACTCTGCTGGGGTTCTCCGCTGGGAGCCCCGAAAAAGCAAATAAAAATAATCTAGTTCTTCAAAGAATTTACAATAACTAAGGATCTAAAAATAGTATATTGCTTTAATATGGACTATTAAGAGCATAAAATCGCATAAAACAACTAAATATAACTCAGAAATGCATCATAAATATCATTTTAAAGATCCCCTTAAAGACGTCGACAACGGAAATCTTTAAACAGTTCGACGTTCCAAATATGTAAAAAATCTTTGCCAAAAATATTATGGTTCATCATTTAAAAAAAAAAACATAAATGCAAATACCTCGCATAATCATAATTTGATAACAATCATCAAGAAATAAAACGTATGATTAAAAAATATTCAATAAATTACATAAAACGTGTATGCAAGCAATCTGCGAACCGATACCTATCGTTAATCGAAAATGATAAAATCAAATAACAAGAAATTCTTTTATGCAATGCTTTCATCCAACGATTCTAGCTGGGAATATCGCGTAGCGCGCGTATAATAGCGCGTACAATAAAAAGTGTGTTGTGCTAAACTTTAAACAGGGTTGTGTCTTCCAATAGCCCTGCACACTGTACACCACGCTCCTAGCGTTCGAGGCAGTTCCCAACCATCACAAGAGTCGTAACTCGTAACTGCTGCCAATTGTCTGATCTCACTGAGGGGACTGTGCAAGTTTTATCGGAATCTCTTGAATAGTAGTACTCTTAAAGATATTTGAGGCCTCTAGCGTCTGAAATTTAAACCGTCATATAATTTAATCAGTAAATAATAATGTACGTATCGGCTAATCTAGGCGAGTCGACAGATGGCCTAGATATTTCACAGAAACGACATTGATGAAAAGTCGCGGATTTTTAAATTCTGTTTTCCAGAGTATTTTGTTTGGTCGGTATAAAATGTTTATGAATTGGTGGAAACATTAGGTAGAGGTAAACATTAGATAGGTAGAGGTCCTGGGTTCGAGTCCCAGATGCGACTGAAATCTTTTTAATTTCTGTTGTTTTTTCGGTTTCGCGGTTCATTTGGGATGTGTTAATATTATCTTCTTCAATATTATCAAATATTACAATGAGGTTTACAAACTTCAATAAGTTATAAAAAATAAATTGAATATTTCTTTCCAGACTTGTACAATAAGTCAATAGATGTCTCATATAAATAAAAATCGGGTAGGTATATCCGAGACTCTATTCCGATTGCAATAGAGTTCTTAATGAAACTTTGCAATCATCATAAGGACAGCAGCCAATAATATGGGATTTATAAAAATGGAGGATAATATTAATAAATCTTGAACATGAAGTATGATATCGGTGTAAATGGCGTAAAGTGTACTGGTCTCATTAGCTAAGTTGGTTAAGCGGTTACCCCGGATAGGTAGAGGTCCTGGGTTCGAGTCCCAGATGCGACTGAAATCTTTTTAATTTCTGTTGTTTCTTCGGTTTCGTGGTTCATTCGGGATGTGTTAATATTATCTTCTTCAATGATTAAAATATTCATAGATCCCCAAGGCTCTAAAGAGCCATACCAGTTTTCATGTTTATGAAAATACCTACATATTACGTAGATTTACAATAATCTAATAGCTCTGCTTGCGTAGAACTACCGAGTAAATCAGATAGTGACTTAGTTATTTACGATTTTTAACGTAGGTACGTTCGTTTACGGCACAAGAAAATAAAACCTTAGAATTGATATAAATTTAATGCATTATTAAATTGAATAGATTAAATGCCAAGGAGATAAGATTATGGCAATCAAGATAATACGGACTTCGTGATGTCTCCCGATGCTTTCAACGTATTTAATAAATGTAACCAATATACGAGTACATAATATATGTTCTATTTTAAGTTAGATAAATAAATAATATTAAGTATTCTATATATTCCTGATGAAGAAAGCATCGCTTTCGAAACATGTAGATCTCGTATGTGAATAATAAAAAAAAAGTGGTGAATACAAAATAATTTTTAATTCATCTATAAATAAATAAATATTTACTCAAATGGTTAAATACTATTATTTAATAAAAACATTATATGGATCAAAACAGACCGTAAGTTATAGCTCTGTTTTTTTTTATCTACGGAAGATAACCAAAATAATTTTCGTAAGGTAGCGAACGTTTGCAAGGCGACCGAGTATTCTCTGTAAATCGACCACATTTTTTTATTCCGAGATAACCTTGTATTTGTACGTAAATATTTCAAACCTGTATTTATGTCAAAAGAATGATTTGTTTCCAAAATATGATTGGCAAATTCAGAACAATTATTATTACTTAAACACCTTGGTTGCTCCTTAACTCTAGTATTAAAATTTCTTGTTTCTTTCCTATATAAAAAAAAGTTACAATCGTTATAAATTAATTTGTACCATTGGCTTAGAATCAGATAAATTTTAGAAATTAGAAAATGTGTTAATAATCAATTAAATATTATTAATAATAATAAAAAATAAGTAGTTTTCTCTTAAATGTATTAATTGTTTTTTGTGTTTAATTCGTATAAGTCCATTTAATTACTATTTTTTTTAAATTAGTGTAAATCAAATTTAAGTATTTCAGTTTTTATTATTGCTATTGTTTGAAAACGGCTTTGAACGCCGAAAAAGCTGTTACAAAAATAAAAACTAAAATGCTTACAGAATTTAATAGTAACATTATTAAATTTGATTTACACTAAATCTTAAATTTATTTACACATTAATAACTACATTTATAATATTATCCAAATAAATTTTAATAATAATAACTATTGTTAATTTATTTTTTATCACTTGCTATTTTTTTTAGTTTATTTACATTAATAATAAAAATAATTTATTTTTACAATCTCTAATCCAATTTTTTAATTGAATATTTTATATTACTATTTATTTTTAATTATTTTTACATTTTTAATTAGTTACTTACATACTTTCCTCACTAATTTTTAATCTTTGCTTATGTTTTAATTTGTTCTATTTTCTCATTATTTCTCCATACTTGATATTATTTTTAGTAGGTATGTTTTTTATCCTGATGAGGGGAGCTTTGCTCCTGAAACATGTAGATATTAACATTTTAAATACTGTGGTTTAAACAAAGTTATTGTTATTAATTTAATAAATATGACTCCACAAAGTGATTATACATCTTTTGAAGAAACAAATAGATAGCTCCAATCATTATAATTTAAATTTACGAATATTCAACGCGAAGGTCAAAAAATCAAAAACAAAAGTCTGCTTAGATTCTAAAAAAAAAATTGCATTTTTTTACATAAGCAATCTTATCCCATGTTGGTCTCACACCCACCAGTTATTAATTTCTATAATTATTTGTCGAAAAATATAGCGAGAACAAAACCAATTTTTTTAATAATTTTTCACAATGGACATTATATATCTGACAATCGTACAACGGACATTATCTTTATGGACAGTCAATGGGTATTACTTGAAGACAATTTTTATTTCTATGTATATTTAAATCCATATGATTCACGTAGGTACCGAAATATATTTTTACTCTGTACGGAAATAAACCCGTAAAGACTTTAAGTCAAATGCATTGACCACTACACTAAGGAGTCTATAAGTGGCAATATCATGAAAAAATCCTAAGATTTTTTTTATTTATAAAACACGACTGAAGTCGGGTATGAAAGCTGATACTACTGAAATGAACAGTTTTCCAAAAGTTTTCTTAAGTGTCTTCGAACGAGGTAGTGATTGAATACACCTGATTTATATGGAATTTATACAGAGAAACAATGAGTAACTCTAATGACTTCGTATTTTCATTCGACAATCAGCAAACTTAAGCAACTAAATTAGTTCAATGGTATAGTCCGTGTGTTAGCGATATGCCGTAAAAATCGTTTGATAAATCTGTCACAATACATAATAAAAGTATTATTTAATCTTATCAAATGGTTCTCTATTAAGTGTGTGTTGGGATATGCCAGCGGAACAAGATTTATCGAATTTTAAAAAAGGCTGATCGATATTAACATTGGAAAATGAGCTGTTTAATTCCTTTTCGCTTTGGTGCCAAAGGAAGATATGATGTTCCCCACACGTACGATGACAAAACAAAGGGAGTACGGGTAAGTGAAACAAATTATTTATAGAACTGAATATTAGTCGAACATTATCATGTTGGAATGATTTTATTGTAAGATTATTCGACTGTTATCGATCAAATCCTCTTTCGAAAATTTCATCAGGCCATAAAGTCAGATAATTTGTGGATGTTTAACTAATATTCCATTATCCGTGGGATTTGTTTTCACCAATAAAGCCAATCTCGTACGATTTAAAAGTTGATTTATCTTTGTCGCAAAACCTATATTTTTTAAAATTATTTTTCTCTTTTTTTTCTTTCTATATCTGTAAAACATTAATTATTTATGCAAATACAACATTTAAAAAAATATTTTATTCATTTTATGTTTCTATATATTTATATTTCCTTAGTTGAAACTTTTTTTTTTCTCTTTTTACCTTATTTATGTTTGTTTTCACTATACAGTTGACTATCTGTAAAACCCAAATTATTTATATACTTTTTTGTAATTTTTGAAATTGTTATTCATGTTTCTGTATACTTAACTTTCCTCAGTTGAAACTTTTTTATATTTTTATTTTATATATCTATTTGTTTTCACTATACAGTTATTTTTATATTAACGAGCAGTCCTTTCCTAATTACAAGCAACATTAGGAAATAATACATATTACACAAAATTGTATATTGCACAAATTTGTACATTTTCCTTCGGTTTTACCGAGGTAAAACCAACCATAAACATTAATTTAAAATGTTGACTTTAATGGTTAGTGGTTAATTCAGATAACAAGTTGTAAAGACTAAATATACGCAAACAGGACTGCCGCCTGCCTAATTACTATATTGTGTTACCTTTTTCAGATCAAACCTAAAATTCCAGAAATTCCTAAGGTACTAATTATCATTCTTCTTATTTCATTTAGAAATATCATGGTCATTGGGCTTTACGTATTCACAGCAATTTTCACACGTGAACAGAGAAAATATTAGGTTTTTTTTTATGTGGTGACATTGATGACTTTATTGTGTATTGTTTTATTTATTGTAAATAATTGTTGTGTTGCTGCATTGTAATTATAGTGGGTTTCCCGCCCTAATAGCAAAACGTGACAAGAATGTACTTTCAATTGAAATTATGATTAATCACCCATTTTATTAGCATAATAAGAATAACTGTAATTGCATAGGTTACGAACATAAATATAAAGTACATATACATCTATATAAATACCTACCTACGAACAGATGCATAATAAATATTTTTTTTAAATCCGCTAGCTAAAATAGTTAATACGTAGATATTTAAAAATTAATTGAATGTCAATACAACTAATAAAACATCACCTAAAGACTTTTAAATTGCGTAATTTACAGATAATATGTTATTCTACATATTAGTATACTTAAATGTCAGTGCATTTTAGCCGTTATTATAAAATACAATGTTTAAGCTGCTTAAGAAAATGAATAGTAATGCTGTAGGTTAATGATTTTTTTAATAACTTACTAATGTTAAAACTAAAACGGTGTTAGTTACCTATTATTAATCGATTGTTTAAAAAACATCATCGAAAATGAAAAAGAAACTAAACGTACATAAAAAATAGGTCCATTCCATAGTTTAGTTCAGATGGAATGCCCTAGAGTGAGTTATTATATCACACATCAAACCATATCTTGATAATAAAATATTACGTATTACATGAGAAGTGCGAATTATAATACATAATTATATGAGAGACTAACCAAACAGAGACTAAATTCTTATCTCTCTCTCAAAACACCCGTGCAGCTTCTCGTGGTTTTTTAAAACTTGTGAAAACGGGTACATTATGAGCCACGTAGAGTTTTGCATCGGATGACGTCACATGCAGGTCAATCTGTTCGCTAAGGCGACCCGGGCGGCATCCGATGACGTCAGAGCCGAGACGGAGCGTTTATATTAGTTTTTTTTTAAATCATTGCTTCAAAACCGATTTATTCATTTATTTAGGAATTTTATTCTGTGTTGAGAGAGGCGCAGTTTACAATGAACAGTTTACATGATAATGTATTATACATATTTAAATGAAACACTCAAACTTTGTTTTAACCACATTTATTTTACACAGAGACACTTGCCCTGAAGATGGAACGGTTGTCCCGAAACCGGTAGGCGTGTAAAATAAATGTGGTTAAAACAAAGTTTGAGTGTTTCATTTAATTATAACGGATAACCACAAAGTGATAGCTTCATACAATAGTATATTATATATATATATTTTATTTTTATTTTATTTTTAAATCAATTAACATTGTGCCATTGCAACATAATATTGTGCCATTACCATTATAATGGTATAATAATAATTATTTATTATTTTATTTTATTTAAATTTATTTATTTAGACATACACAGTATATTTTATTACAAATGATAAGGTTGGTATATTAAAATTTACACTATTAAAGTAATTATTACGTATGTCTATACATTTTTTTTTCTTGGGTGAGAATGCTTCTTAAATAATGAATGCATGTGACTAACAATAATTATAAAAATAAATAAAGTGTGTGAAGAGATGATGTGGAGCAACAAAACATTATAATTTTTTTTAAATCAATTAATATTGTATCGTTACAATTGTATACTATAATATAATGCACAGTTTACGACATAATATTAAAAATTTTAAAGTTTGTCTTTTATGATACAGGCCCGGAAAGTTGATCGAAATGGAACCTTTTCATACAATCTGTTTGCATAAGTTTCTCGTAAACGATTGATATTATTTTATTTTAATACAAAAAAAAAATATTAAAAAATAGCTTCCCGCCACTGCCCATTTCATTGTCATATCACTTATAATTATCCTGAAATTACTTAAGCA
Source organism: Halesus radiatus (assembly GCA_022606495.2). NCBI lineage: Eukaryota > Metazoa > Arthropoda > Insecta > Trichoptera > Limnephilidae > Halesus > Halesus radiatus. The sequence continues at coordinate 100,229 of JAHDVE020004323.1, forward strand.
AAAATAAGTATTTAGGGATAGCACTAGGAAAACGTTTCCGAGATAAGGAACGCACTGTATATAGAAACTGTAGATTTTCACATTTTACTTTTAAGAGGAACGGCTGCGCTGCCTGTTTCATACATAACTTAATTTTGGATTTAAGGCCAAAATACCCATCCAAACTGAATGACACATTTTTTTATTAAAGGTTTAATAAATATCTAGTACGTATCAGAAGTATTTTTTTTTTAAATTATGAAGTATACGAGGTGTGTTCAAAATAAAATGTGAATTTTTAATTTTCGCGGCTGTGTACATTCGATTATTGATTTTTTTTGTTATGTTGGTACACATATGTTTATCATATGTTAGAATTATCAGCCATTTTGGATTAGTGGTTTGTTTTTGACAACTGGAAAGGTTAGTCACGTTTTTGGGTGTTCTTGGATTTTTTATTTAAGTTCGTTTTCTGGAGCATCATCAGTCCGATTGAAGTGAAATTTTAGATTCGCTTTATTTTCTAAATCCACATCTGCATTTCTTCAAAAAAAAAATTATTCTTCTTAGAAAAAAATTGTTAATAATTGTTAATCCTATGGAGGAATTTCCTAGTTTTGGTCGGAACTTGATAGCCGTTTTCTGGGGCATCATCAGTCCGATTAAGGTGAAATTTTAGATTTGCTTTGTTTTCTATGTCCTTATCAGTATTTCTTAAAAAATACAAAAAATTGATGTTTTTCGATTTTTTAGTAAATTTTTTTTTAGTAAAAAATTGAAGAAAAAACAAAACGTGACTAACCTTTCCAGTTGTCATAAACAAACCACTGATCCAAAATGGCTGATAATGCTAACATATGATAAACATATGTGTACCAACGTAACAAAAAAAATCCATAATCGAATGTACACAGTACGCGAAAATTCAAAATTCACATTTTCTTTTGAACACACCTCGTATGTCAAATGTCGACCTAAATTTAGTTATGAAATCTTTTGAAGTTTTATTTATTTATTTATTTGATCATACGTCCGTCTGGGCTTTTACATGGATTTTAGAACATAATGTAAAGAGTTATCAAAAATTATAAGTACATAGAGATTCTAAACCATAAAGTAATGAACAATCTTTTTCAAACGTTTAACAGTGACATAAAATGGAAAACCAAAACAATATTATAACACAAATCATCAACACTACATTATACAAGCTACTATATTACATATTATAGGATTCTTCAAAGTGGTGGTATAGATGACGCTTTACTATATAAATGTAGTCAGGAAATAAAATATCAACAATACCTCCAAACTTATAAAACGGAAATCTTTAAAATGCATAAAATGTTCACGTTTTTTCTTAAACGTTCAACATTTTTTGTCCTACCTCTGTTATTGAAAAGATCAGTTTACGTTCTTCTTTTACCAGAAGTACCGCACATTTTTTGAAATGGTATTTAGTCAAGTGGGCCGTAAGGAAGGGCCCGCCGGCCGCACCAAATGAGGTCGCACCACTGATCTAGATGCCCCATAAGAAACACATGCAGCGGCGTGTATCGGAATACGAATAAAAAATTGACCTGTAATTCACTCGTATGCATTTTTATAATTCGATGTGTTGCGATTGAAAATGATTGACACATGATTAGGTACTTATAATGCTTAGTATGCCCATTGCTCACACCTTCTCTAAACCGTAATACATAATAAAAGTGGGATAAAATACAGTTTAATGTATTTAACATATTACTATTTGAGTGAAGCACCCAAAGGGTACTAATAACTGATTTCAAGGTGGATTTAATTGTTCCATCCGTAATCACAATCATTGACGCGTGTTATTATTCGCACAAAGCCAAAAATGTATAGTAAAAGCTTTTCGTAATAATATAATGTACAATTTTGTCAGTTCTTAATGATAACATTGTCAGTAGATTGTCATTTCTTTGTGGTGATAGTATGTAGATAATGAATTGGTGATAGGGACATGAATGTCAGATTTTCACACTTATCTATTGCTCGAATAATATATAACTTTAGATATCTCTCGTCATAACTAAAAAATACCGTTTTTCAGATTTGTTTCTTCATTAAAGCAAGGGGATCCAATTCATAAAATTAAAACGAAATCTCGCACTCCTTATGCAGATGACGAAAAGGTTGAAATTCCCGGAGCATGCGCAAAAAAACGTCACAAAAATGCATGTTTTATTTTATTTTGTAAAGCTCAGGCATAAATATTCAAATGTTTTTCGGTCATATTCTAAAGAAATTATTTTGCCAAATTGGAAAAATATAACCAAATCCGATAATGGGTTTGTAAGTAGGAAAGTGTACACTTCAAATATTTTTTAATACACGTCATACTGTTATTTCTAAGATCATAAGCTTTGAAAAAAATATATTATAAAAAGACTCACCTAAAACATGCCCATTTAAAACAAAGGCCAATGTTCTACTAACAGTGTTTAAGGCGATCCACCGGATATAATTCCAACGAAATCACGCGCTTCTTATGCAGGTGGCGATAAGATTGAGATTCCCGCTTAACATCGGCCTCATGTTTCGATACGCAAAAAACCATTACCAAAATGCGTGCAGACATAATTATTATAATTTAACACATATTCTAAAAAACTTAATTTACCATAATTAACAATACGACAATATCGGAAAAGGGTTCGTAAGTAGGAGAGTTTGCGCTTTAAACGCATTTTGCGCATTTTTTTAATGTTTGATACTAATTTTTTTCTAGGCTTATAAAAATACATACCAAATAAATGCTCGGTTTAACGAAAGGCCAAGGTGTGTTCTACTTGCAGTATTTAATTAAATCATCTATGATATTTCTAGGCCATCAAATTTTCAAACCAAACACGCATGATTTTGCATTACTTCGCGTAGTACCCCCTCATTAGAGAGATTTTTCTCCGGATAAGTATTAATTCGTGGGACGTTATCAACGTCGTTTTAATTCACCCGAAACGCAGTCTAAAACGTGTTTTAAATATCATTTGCTCTCCGATTGCAATCGAATCATAATAATATATTGTACCATTATCAATGTCATGTTATCAGATGCAAGAATAATATAGTTTCAACTTATTATTGAATACAAATCTCTTTGTGTGACATTTAATTTGCACAGTTTTTTGTCTGAAGTTTCTAGATCAACCCAGTTATTTTTATTATTTTTTTTGAATAACTTATTGAAGCTTATAAACCTCAATTCAATTATGTGGATGTCAAAATAACAGAGTCGGTACGTTGCAACGCAACGTTTTAGAAAAAGATACCCCAAATAGCTGATTCCTTCTGATTTAGTACCTCCTGGTCGTTACCTCGGTGCTTAAAAAAATAGGACGGGTTTCGAGATAATAACAATCATGTATATGATTATATGTGTTAATTACCCTACCAAAACACTCCATAGATTTCCGGTTTTCATTAATATGGTATGTAGGCAATAGATCCTCAACCTTTTTTGACCTGTGGTCATTTAAACACCGATGTGACCCTTTCTGAGTATCATATGATAATATAGTAAGGATGGCCTGTTGGAAAAAATAATAGAAAGTTTGCAAACTGTATGTGTACGAGTTTTGTGGAGTTACCACTGCGTACGTTTCAAAAGTCTGTTTTCCAAAAAGTGATGTAGGTACTCTGATTTCTTGAGCGTACAAAATTTTAAGATGTACTTTTAAATGACTCTTTTTATATATTAATTGCTTTTGTGTTTAATTCGTAGAACAATTTTTTTTTTCAATTTAATGTTCTTTTTTTAATATTAAGTTCTGCAAGTATTTTTAGTTTTTTTTTATTATTATTGTGACAGCTTTTTCGGCGTTTAAAGCCATTTTCGAACTGTTCGAAACAACATTTATGACAGAACTTAATAATAACATTATTAAATTTGATTTACATTAAATTTAAAAAATATATATAATAAAAAAGTCTCTTTTTATAATATAGTAGAAGTGATTATGTTCTGACTGATGTCAAACGTTGAATTTTAGTTTCAAAATAACAATTGTGCATTTCTTTAACATATTTAGACATAATAGTTACGTGTATTTAATATTCTAAAAAACTAATTGATGGAATATTAATCGATTTCCCCATAAATTGCATAATTTAGCATAACTATAGCCCCCTAAAGCTGAATTTTATCCTTGATTGAGAAGCCCCGATCTAGGCTACTATCTAGGTTGTTAGGTTGAGTGTTTATTGGCACACTAGTATTTACTATCACTGTGATTTTATGGAACGAATTAAACAATAATTGTAAGTCAAATATACACACCTAATATCGATAAAGTGGAATTGAGTTTGGTGATATAATTATCATGGAAAATAATTAAACCTCCATGACATTTTTTTTAATTATCGCTGATAACACATAAAAACAATATCTTGAGATAATTAAGATAATAGTTACAGGAAATACCTTTTAAGTACAAATAAAAACAAGTACACATGTGTACTTTGCATGTTTTAATAAATCGATGGATCGATCTCAAGTCGTGATACATATCTTCCTGTCAATGATTATGTTCTGATCAGAATGGTTATATTGTACATAATTATTCGTTATGCGTGGGTTGTTGCAGGAGTTCGTATATTTTTTGGCTTCCAAAACTCAATAAATTAACAGAGAAAAAAAATTGTCATAATAAATGCTTAAAATAATTTTTTTTTAAATTGTAAGAATTAAAAAAAAATTACAAAGAAATGTTATATTGATAACAATGCAGGTTTCAAATTGTGAATTTCATTGAAATATTAATTAGATGGTAAGGCGTCGGCAATGACACTACAAACTTATGTAATTTCGCTGTCGGTGTTTGAAATCCTGTCCCATTCGACGCCGTCACAAATCGACATTCAGCATTTCCACTATGAAATAATGACACCCGTTCCGCCGATTCTCAGCCCGTGCCAGCGTTTGCTCAATATTTGATGACGAAAACGTGAAAACTTACAACACGTGATTATAAGTTTAAAAAAAACACAGTCTTTTTTATGCGAATACCGCACAAGAGTCCCAACTGATGGGTAAGAGGGAGGTAAGGAATTACCTTTTTTTTAATTTAATGTTGATTTACATTAAATTAAAAAAAAAAATAATGGAGTTCTACGAATTAAACACAAAAACAATTAATTAGGAAGTACCAAGCAACGTTTCGATTTTGAATGGTGGTATTTTACCAGGACGATAGAGAGAGTATCTTCTACTCTATTTGTGGAAAAATTGAATTTCAATTAGAAAACAGACCAATAAAATGTGTTTACAAGCAAGGATGGAAACTTAACAGGCTTTTAGTACCGATATTTAAATAAAAATTCTGGAGTTAGAGTTTTTGCAGAGCTTTAGGTCTACAGTTTATACATTGTCAATTATCATTGCAACTATTTATAGGTCATAAACTCATTTATGTCATGAGCTAGGGAGCTTTACAATATCTATGTTACCATAAAAATTAAATTGGTCACCGTGAAATGATGGTAAATGAATTTTTTATTTTTTTTATTTATTGCATAACGTTTTACAAAAGTCGCAAAAAATGTGACCTTACTGGGGTACCCCATTTTAAGGTCATATTGTATATGGTTTTATATATGGATTATAAATTAGATTAAGTTTTTTGTAAGTTTGATAAAAAGTTTTCGTAATTATGTTAAAATATTACTAGAGGAAGGAACATTATAATGCAGCAAATGAATAAATATTTATGAGAAAAGATCTATGAGAAAACATACCGTGACCGTTAAACTCTATTAGGTTGCAACATCATATCTATATTCTTCTTTCCCGTGTCCATTTTGTTTTTTTTTTTAATTCGGTTAATTTTGTAATGGTTTTTATTGCTAGGATGTTAAATGCTTTTAGAGAGAAGTATTGCAAATTTCTTTGTCCAAAAGTTGTTTTAGTTGTAGATTGGTGGAATGGAAGTTGTAACGAGGATCTTGTAAATCGACCCGAGTTTGTACCAGTATAATTAAAATATCTTTTGAGTATAATTGTTTCAGAGACATTAAATTCAGGGCATTAAAAACAGTCTGTAGGAGTTCTGATGGGGACTCTAAGAATAATTTTCAAAATTGCCTTTTGAACTATGATAACTGGTTTTATAGTGGAATCGCATGAACTTCCCCATCCGAAAAGACCATATTGAAGATGAGATTGGCCTTAGGCGTAATATATTTTAATTGGTTGTTCTTTATCTAAGATGTTTCTTATTGTTTTGAAAAAATAGGTTAGGTTTTTTTAATTTATTGGTTACATTTTCAACTTGTGAGTTCCAATTTGAGTTTTGATCAATAATTATTCTCATGTATTTTATTGTTTGTACTTCATTCAATTTTGGGCAGTAGCAAGCAATATCTTAGTTCATGTTTAAGCAGTTATTTTTTAAATTTTTATGTTAAGGTTTGTGTTGAGGTTATCTGCCTGCTTGCTGTGGATTTTAAATTTAATACGTTTAGTTTTTGTGTCATTCAATGTTCGTCAATTTGAATCAAACTATTGTTTTACCCGATTCATCCCTTCTTCAGCTTTTTCGAATACAGTCTCCCACAACTTTCCATTGAAGAGAAGGAATGTCTGATCTGCGAAACTAATGACTGAGCCGTGACAGTTTAAACTGCATAGATCGTTAATATATATCAGGGATAAAACCGGGCCTAGGACACTTCCTTGTGGTACACCGTATCGGATATGTATTGGTTGACTTGTTTCGTTTTCAATCTTTTTATACTTTTCCAGAAGATATATATGATCAATTGTATCGAAGGCCTTAGACAGATCTAAAAATATGCCGATACACTTACCACCGTTATCGAGACTATGTTTTATAATATTAACAACAGAGGCTATGGCATCGGAAGTTCCCATATTTTTTTAATAATCCGTATTGGTTTTCAGATACTATGAGATTTGTGTCAAGATATTGAACGAGCTGTTTCTTAATAACTTTCTCTACTATTTTTGAAAGATTATTCAATATTGTTATTGGTCTATAGTTACTTATATCTGCTTTATTGTCGGTTTTAAAAATTGGTATAACAGAATCCATTTTAAACGTTGCAGGAAAGAGACCCTCCTTGAAACTCTATTCACAAGGTAGAGAAGTGGTTGAAGTAGTTCATCCCTGGTTGATTTAATTATTCTCATTGAAGTGCCATTTGATCCGGAAGTGAGTGAAGGCTTCATTGAATCTATAATACTTTTAATATCATCTGCCGAAACCGTATTTAATTTAAGGGTCACATTATTAGGTGCGTTGTTAGTCGCATAATCAGTATAAGGAGGTTTAATGATTTTTTTAGCCAAGTTAGAACCCACGTTTGAGAAATATTCGTTCACAGATTAAACGACTTCCTTTGGATTTTATTATATTATATTAAATTTTTGATTTGGTGTATCAAGCTCGGAAAAATCACTGCTTTTATTTTTGTTAGTGTACGTCATTTCCTTAATAATTTTCCTAAAAAGTTTAGGGGTGTTATTACAATTTTGTATCTGATATTTGTAATAGTTACCTCTTGCAAATTTTAGAAGTTTGGAACACATGTTTCTATGATGTTTATAAAGACTTACCAAGGAAAGTTCAAGTGGATTTTTTTTTAGATTTTAAGTGTCATTTGTCTCTAATTCTTATATTTTTAGAAGACCTTGGGTAATTCAAGTAAATGAAGTAAATTATGTGTAAAAACGCCTGTTTTTAAACACCGCAAATAAAAAAAACTTTCAAACTATTTCGGTTTTATCTCTATAAACTATGTATTTTTTTAATATTTTTAAAGCACTTCGTCGTTACTTCTATAATTTTTTAGATTTTTCCTGGGAACAAAGAATTAACTTAACATACTACCTATTGATATTATATAAATTAAGGGGAAAACAGCAGTATATTCCGAAAAAATTCTAACAATTCAACAATTCTAAAACAATTCTAGGGATATACTAAAGCAGTTAGAAAAATATTGTAATTAAAAAATAATGAGGATAATTTTTTTTTATATATTCTAAACCCTCACCTAGAAATACGCAAAAAAATTGAATATTCAAATTTCTCTCCTGCGAAATGATAAAATAGGAGTTAGTTCCGTCTTCCTTGGAGCAGTCGAAATATGAGTTTATTGTCTTCAGTGCACACGAAACATTTCATCATTACATTTATATATATCAATATACATATATATATATATAGATCAACATAGGTCATTAAAATCTTACTAGATCAACATACTATGGGATGAGGTGATTATTATATATATATATATTGTATATATATTATATTATTAAATATTCAGTCTTTAGACAAATTAAAGTTTATGAATAATATCAAATCCATTAAATCCTCTTGTGTTGAATTGGGAAGCTTGGTTACCTCTCTGTTGATGTTATTGTATCTGTTGTGACGTTAATTATGACAGCTTTTATCCGATAAGTGTTATAAAATTTATTAGAGTGTCTACTTATAGAACATCTGTAGGTATATCAAGCCATCTTGTATGTGATTTGCCATTACATTTTGATACGCCACCGCACAAGTCGGATTAGATTGTCAAGGTTCGTACCAGAGAGCAGCTTGACGAACGTAAATATAAAGCCGAGCTTAAAAAGCAACTGAAATACCGGTCTTTAAAGAATATTTTTTGTTTTTTTTTTTACTTCATACCTAGTACCTACCCACAAACACAAATTTCTCGCTTTTACGAAAACACCCAAAATGTTCCGAATTTTTACGAAAAATACAGATTAACGGGGGGGGGGAGGGACGTCGGAGAGTTATTATTTATTAATTCAAAATAATGATAATATTATTGTGCAATACGATAAACATGGTGTTCTGAAAGAGAAAAATATTTATTTATTTAATTTGCATGGGCTTTTTTTATTTGCATGGGCTTGGCATTTATCAAAATATAATCAGAAATATTACACATTTCTGGCCGTTCTACGCATGTTTTACAAAAACATTTAAAAAGTTTAATATCCTTAAAAAAATGCTGTGAAGGTTTTTCTGTAACTTGTCGATAAGATAAATTTTAAAAAAGGTATAGTGTGTGGTTTAATTTTTTTATGAACACTACGTAACTTTAATGGTTTTTTTTTGTAATGCGGATTACAAATCTTTGGTTATGTTTATTTATAAAACGCAACGATAAAGGATTAAAAATACTTTTCTACACTGTAAAAATCATATTCGTATTTTAAATATTTTGTAAAACATACAATGGGACGGTCAGAAGAAGTAATATTTCTGATTAGATTTTGATAAGCCTATGTAAATTAATAAAATATAAAAACATTATGTTTATCGTATCGCGTAATAATACTTTCATTGTTTTGAATTAATAAATAATAACTCTCCGATGTCCCTCTCGCCCTTAAACGACGCGAGAATATTTTGAAAGTGGCTAACTTAAATTATCGTATTACTAACGCCAATCTCAATCATTTTACGACTCAATACAGAACAATACTATCAGATCTGATGAGTATTTTTTGATGAAAGGTTTAATTAAATTGACAGGAGTAACTTGGCCAACCTGACCAATCTTATATTCTCCAATATCACATGAAATATTTACGTGAAAATACAACATTATTCTATTTTTGCATTACTTATTTACGATGAAAGATAAAACGTATCAGTTGATTTGTTAATTTAAACATTACTCGTTGACTTGTAGACAGAATCTGAAAAGACATTGGGGGCAGGCTTCCGAAGGAGTGCAATAAAAGTATTCCTATAGGAAGATTTGTTAAATGCATTTTAAATGTAAAATACTTATAAATTTGTTCGTCATAGGTCACAACATTACTTTAGTCATAAGTCTCGTCGTTGCAGCGAGACATTCTATAAAATTGATACTATCTTTCGTCTTTGTTGCTTTGGTAAAAAAAATAATAATTTAAAGTAAACCAATTTTAATAATGCTATTATTAAATTCTGCAAGCATTCTAATTTTTTATTATTATTATTGTGACAGATCTTTCTAATTGTTAAGCTACATTGAGACGTCTTACTTATATGATTTAATTTACCCGATTTTTTTATGGTTAATTAAATAAGTTATTAATATTTTCGGTAAATACCGATTTACTCAGAATTGTGCAGAACTTAGTAATAACATAATAATGTTATTAAAAATCTATTTACTTTAAATTTAAGCAAAAAGTAGAGGAGTTCTACGAATTAAATACGATAACAATTAATTGGTTAAGGTTGATTCAATTTTTAAACAAATACTGTTTAGAATTGCCAGGGAAGCCAGCTACTCACCAACCTTCCTTCCGCTCCCTTATCCTTCAGCCTCGCAACATTCCCTAAGTGGGGATGCCATATTCCCACTGGTACCGGGCTGACAGCACTCTCGTGCGTATCCCATAAAATTAAAATTAAAAATGTACAGCGTTTCAGATGTAAGATATATTTATAACTCCTTATCTGCATAACCCAATATTATATTGAATTTCAGATAATTGGAGATGAATATCATCCTAACACGCCCGTTATCTACGAAGTACAAACGAATGTGGAGCCAAAAGATACAAAACCCGATTATAATGTTGTTCCTAAAGTGACTCCTCAACTGAATGGCACTACCGATAATAATTCTGCTCCTAAGGTGACTCCTCGACAGAATAGAAATACCGATACTATTTCTTCTTCTAAAGTGACTCCTCAACAGAATGGCAATACTAATACTATTTCTGCGCCTAAAGTGACTCCTCAACAGATTGGTAATACCGATACTATATCTGCTTCTAAAGTGACTCCTCAACAGAATGGCAATACTAATGCTATTTCTGCCCCTAAAGTGACTCCTCAACAGATTGGTAATACCGATACTATATCTGCTTCTAAAGTGACTCCTCAACAGAATGGCAATACTAATGCTATTTCTGCCCCTAAAGTGACTCCTCAACAGATTGGTAATACCGATACTATATCTGCTTCTAAAGTGACTCCTCAACAGAATGGCAATACTAATACTATTTCTGCACCTAAAGTGACTCCTCAAAAAATTGGGAATACCGATACTATTTCTGCTTCTAAAGTGACACCTCAACAGAATGGAAATTCCGATAATATTTCAGCCCATAAAGTGGTAGCTCAACAGAATGGCGATGTCTTTACACTAGTACCAGAAGTGCCCGTTAGAAAGCAAAAGAAGAGTGTCGGTTTTGACAATACACCGACAATTATGCCAGAATATGTATGTTTTATGTTTGCATTAAATCAAATCTATTTCATCACAGAATTTGAGAACGTTAATTCAAGAGAATTCATTTTCAACAGACTCAATCTCACATTAACGAAGTAAATAAAAAAGATGTCGGATAATAAATAATAGTTTTTTTTAACCTTTTAGCGATTATCTCTATATTTATTTACTATCAGCAATAAAGCTTGATCAATAGATTTTTGGTAGATTAATTAACAGGCTATAATTTAATACATATACATTTCAAGTTTGCACAGAGTTAAAGCATTTGCAGGGGTGCGAGCGTCAAAAATGTCCATGAGAAATCTATTATTTTTTTAGTAACAGACCTCCTTCGAAAATTACAAAAAAAGTTAACCCAAATTTTTTAAAAATTAGGTTGATTAAAATAACGTTTTAGTACCTAAAGCCCACAGCATTATTCCAAATTGATTTTTTTTATTTATTAATTACTACCTTTACTTAGTTAATTCAAAAATATTGACGTTCAAGGTGTAAAATGCATAGATACTATTTACACGTATATATATATTTCTAAATTAGAGATTTCACTTGTGCTGTCCTATACTGCTGTTCTTGCTTTAATATTTTGTATTGACATTTAATTTCACATTATATCATAGCAATGACATATATGTATAATAATAGAAACGATTTTATCAATTCAGATATCTGACCAGAACGGTGAAAACCCAACTATAAGCCCCGAGGAAAGCACTGCTGATCTAATCATTACAAATAATGATGAAGTTACCTCTAACGGAAAAACGGACACAAATATCGAAGACAAATCGAAAGAGATGAAGAAACAGGAAAAAAGGGAAAAGAAAATCTTGAAAGCTGAACTGAAGAAAGCAAAAGAAAACGTAAAATGAGTTTTTTTAAACGTTGAAGTTTTGTTCTGTCTTATCCGCATAAAAATCCCTTCGATGTTCATGCGATTTGCTTGCGGCCGGTTTTTCAATATCCTCGGGAATCCTATTATAAGTCGGATCGAGTTGTCAGTATTTCTACCCGACAGCAACTACGTAAATATCTTTTAAGTCGAACAAAAGGCAACTGAAATCATTTGTATTTCAGTTGCTGGGGTTTTCAGTTAAAGGGGGTTAATAAATCAAACAACCTGTTAAATCTATATTATCTTCTTACTACATAAATTGGGTGTCTTATATGCAGCGGGGGTTCGCGATCTTTTTAATTGGGGGTTTAATCAGAAATTATATTTCATCAAAATGGCAATCACATAATTTAAATAAAGTTAGTGGGAGGGGTAATATAATAACTAGTGACTTAAGACAATACGGCGTTTGTCGAAACTTTCCTGGAATATAATGTGTTATGTAAAAAAGATTGAATTTTAGATACGGAAACCAAAGTATGCATTATAATCGTTTCGTTTTATTAGTAGATTTACAAATATCATTAAAAGCAAACAGTTAGAGAAATGCAGAAACAAGACAATAAACACTTACAAATATTTACTACTAACTATAGAAAGTAAAATAATATCATTTAACTTGAATCCCTATTCACCCGGTTCAGCCGGTCGGCGAAGTGACTGATAGGGGGTCATCTCGGTGACACTCTTTTTTGATTTATTGGTATGAAATATTTGTGAACCAATATGTGTTGAATCCATATGGGAATATCGCGTTGCTCTTCGACCGTAGCATTCGGTCACGCGGATTTAGAACGCGGAATTTTAATGGCGCGCTGTTTATAATATGCTCATATTATAATGCAACTTAGTCGTGTGTTTTTTTTTTATGGGAGTTCACTGCAGAATCGCCTTTTAGAGAAAACCGCCGCTGCTTGTAAGTTTGTTTAATTTTATTTCAGCTATGGAATGGGTTATAAGTTACAGGGTTATAGGTTACATGAACGAATTAAAGACAGTAAAATGGATTTCTTCAACAGTAACAATATGGTCAGCGGCAAAATGTTTAATTTTTGTCAAAACAACGAAATGAATTTGTAAAAAATGAGACCATTTTGTTAAGCAGAGTTCAATTTTCGAGCTCCATTCTACAGCCGTGATAAGTTCTATCATTGGACGTGATGCCCTACTGTTTTGTTCTACGACCCAAGTAAAAAAATATGAATACTTGGAGCAAGTTTGTGTATTTGGGAAGTATGTTTACGAGAGATGTAAAGGCTGATTAAGGGGAACGGTTGCGGTGCCCGTTTCATACAAAACTGAATTTTGGATTGGAGGCCAAAATACCCATCCAAACGGAATGATCTATTTTTTAAATTAAAGGTTTAGTACGGATGGGAAGTATTTCATTTATTTTTGTTTTACCTGATGAAATATCGGCCATTAAAGGAATTGATTTTTCGCAATTTTTCGAGGCATCTATAACAATTATTTAGGGGCTAACGGTGATTTAAAAAAAAAAATTAACCCATCTGCTTTGAAAATATAATGAAACATAAAATTAATTTAATTTTAAAATATTAAAATAAGCATTATGGTGGACTTTAAATTAAATTAAAAACGACCAATTTACGGTGGAACACAAATTTGCCATACAGAATTTAAAATATCGACCAGAAAAAACCTTTTTTTTAAATGTTTTATTTTTCTTTATGTAATCATACTTACAGAGCAAATGTGATATATTTTTTAAAAAGTACGATAAACACGAAAATAATTTTCTAAGCTGCCTCTGAAATTATTAAAACAAAAATAAATAAAATACTTCTCATCCGTACTAGATATTTACTAAACCTTTAATTCAAAAATAGATCATTCCGTTTGGTATTTTGGCCTCCAATCCGAAATTCAGTTTTGTATGAAACAGGCACCGCAGCCGTTCCCCTTAAAATATTGAATGAATAATAATAATAATAAAGGTAATAATAATGGTATTAATAATGATGTTTTATTCCAAAAGTTATCCAGGGGTAGTGCAAAGCAATACGTTCCAATTATGGGATTGGGCAGGAGTACGGTAGGGGTAGCTGCAGGAATACGGGTAGAGGTAGCTGTAGGGGTAGGAATAGGATAGGGTAGGGTAGTGTGGGGTAGGTTAGGGGTAGCTGTAGGGCTAGCTAAAGGGGTATGTGTCGGAGATACCAAATTATTATAAACCTATCAAATATCTTATAATTATTTTTTATATATATCTGTATCTAATAAGTTTTTAAACTAAAAAATAAACTTATTTGTAATGCTTAAGGACGAGCACCGAAAGAAGACGCCAAACATCCCATGCAGGTTGCTAACGCAAGCAATATAACAAATAATTTATCTGTTAATTCTATACGGGTAGTTAGGAAAATGTCTAAGGTTTCCATTGGCGAAAATCCTATATTCTTTTAAATTCTACGAAATACATGCCAAATTTCACATAGAACTTGAAAGCTTACAGCTTGAGCTTTTTTCATTGGAAACCTTATTAATTTTCCTAACTATTCGTGTAGAATTTATAGATAAATCGTTCGTAGTATTTCTTCCGTTAGCAGACTACAACGTGTGTATTTTGAGTGCCCCCCTTAAATTACACCTAGTTTACTAGAATTCACAACCTCGAAACTTTATTCCAAACCATTCATAACCCCGAGCAAGGCCGGGTGGACGTCAGCTAGTAATTAATTTATATAATATATTATCTTTCAATGTGATCAAATTTTAGAAAAAGGAAAATACTAAACAATCCGGATCTTATTACGAAGAGGAAGTTAAAGAGACGATTTTTGACGATCAATCCGAAGATAAACCAGAACCCTCTAGTGATGGTGATGTTCGAAGGTCTTCACATGAAACAAAACGCTCTAGTGATGGTGATGATAAAGGGGCTTTACTTAAACCAGAACCCTCTAGTGATGGCGATGATCGAAGGGCTTCACTTGAATCAAAACACTCTAATGATGGTGATGATAAAAGGGTTTCACTTAAACCAGAAAAAAGACCTGCAATTTCAAAAGACTATGCCGCACAAGAGCTCTCTGAGGTGAAATACACAAAATATAAGAAGGATGACCAGTAAGTTTAGTTATTTACTAAAAATAGTGTTTTTTGTAATTTTCTGAAATGATTTCCTACTCCCACATTAAAAGCTTATAATTGTAATTATGAAGATTTGTAGAATTTGGACCACTCAGTCACAAACTGTCAGATATGTTCAAGGAAAATTGACATTTATTTTAATTCTATAAATACGAATATTTATCCTTGTCTGCGCCCTGCAGTAAGGTACGTCCCTGATAGAGCATATTTAGTAGCATACTTTATATTGCATATCTATGTATCTTTTATTACGATTTTTAGAAGTTAATTAATCACTTATTTTTCACAGATCTACTGCTGTTATCAGGAAGGCCCTGATGGCAAATGATTTTATCAGGAACTTGATGGATGACGACCGACTAACTTCTGTGGTAGAAGCCATGCATTCTGAAGAGTATGAAGTTGGCAGCTTCATCATCAAGGAAGGGGATCAGGGGTCTCACCTCTATGTCTCCGCAGAAGGAAATTTTGAAGTCTTTAAAGACGGGAATTCAATGAAATTGATAGGGCCAGGAGAAGTTTTTGGAGAACTTGCAATTCTTTACAAATCGAAGAGATTTGCTTCAGTCAAAGGTTTTTTAAAATATAACCATATAAGCATACTTGATTAAAAAGAAATTATGATATATTTTTAGATTTTTTTATCAATATTTATGAAATGTATGATTTTAGTAACTCGTAAGGCAAAAGTCTGGGTTTTGGAGCGAAGTGTTTTCAAGAAGATAATGTGGATTACAAGAAAACAAGAACAAGAAAATAACCTAAAATTCCTCTCAAGAGTACCAATCTTAAAAAACGTTCATCCAACAGATCTCTTGAAAATATCAGATCTCCTTAAAAGAGTAAGTTAAATATATTATGTACCTACTAATAAAAAATTCTTCAAAATGGATTCAGAAATAAGATAATGATATCCTTATCGAGAGAAATGTCTTTACTTAGACATGGTCGATAGTCTGGTGGGTAGGACTCTCGACTACTCTCCTTTCAACTTACTTATTGATAATAAAAAAATATTTAGATAATTTGTATAGCAACGTTTTTGGGAAAAAATCACCTCAAGGACGCTGTACAAATATTACTTCATATACTCTATATTATAACTATAGATAACCTATGGGTTCTGGCTAATAGATTACATCCGGGATAGTGGATGCAATCAATAATATGAAATTATACGTGCAACGCATTTGACCAATGAGCGTGATTCTGCGTAAAAATGCGTGAAAAGGTCTGTACTGTACAGTTTTCTGTCTTATTTTAGCAATTCTACTCATCCGGAATGAAGATAGTGATTCAAGGAGAGAAGGGAGACGATTTCTACATAATCCGTGGAGGAAATGTGTCCATCACCAAGCGGCCGCCGGGCGGAGGACCAGAGGAGCATGTGAGTGACCTGCGCAGGGGAGACTACTTTGGGGAGCAGGCGCTGCTGCATGAGGACCACCGCCTGGCCACTGTCACCGCCAAGGATAAGGGAGCCGAGTGCCTGGTTATAGACAGAAAGTTAGTTATTCTTGTCCTAGAGACATCCTATCCCCGATTGATTAGCACAGCTAAGACACCAACCTCATTAAGACAACTTTCACGACGACTACAAAGTAATCCGAAAAACCAATTTTATTTCTTTTTTTAATGGCTTATTTCTGGTAATACAATATAAATCACATGTTCTGTATTTGTGGCTCATTCCAGAGTTTAAGAGTCTTCAAACTACTCTGGTAAGAGACCAGCATTCAGATTCGAAACATTGCTTGAAATGGTATATTTGGTGACCATATCTGAATCGCCTCGTACTTTCCAGCCTCCTCTTTCCCATCTCCTTTCGCTCCCCACTCATCAACCTCAGAACATTCCCCAAACTAGAGATGTCATAGTCCCACTGCCTCCGGGCAGTTGGAACTCTTGCCGCATAGAAATAAAAATTATGACTCTGGATTTTGATGACGAATTTATATAATATTCATGCTGCAGTAAATCTTTTCAGATCATTCCATAAGTTCTTGGGCAATATCAAAGAGTTAACGGAGATTAATCACGGGGATCAAATACCATCTACTTCCAAGCTAAACCAGAAGCCTTTCGTCTTTACATCGGGTAAGAATATATTTGGAAACTAGTACATAAAGTTATTTATAGATCTAACATTATAATTAATGCAAGCTGATTTTTTTTATAACAATCAATTATTGCGTTGATCATTGATTATGTTTGTCAAAGCCATGATTGAAATACTATTTCACCATCATCATAATATTAAAGTTGGACAACCTGTCATCTAATTTCATTCCTATCATCTGCATATCACTAATCGCAAATCTATCAATCATAATCCCATTTTCTCCATTAGGCTTATCAAATTCTCACCTTTCACTTCGGGAATGTTGTGTATATCTAGGTGGCAGTCAGCTTTGTTGCTCCATATCGAAGGGATTCAACCTACCGTCGGATATATCTATGTCCGTCGGAGACTGACATTTTCATCCTGGAGAACACTCACATATATCAGGATTTTAATAGCATTCTTGCTTTCGAAGCGAATTGCGTCTAGTTTTGACTCGAAGAAATTGATGAGGGAGTCAGTGTCAATGTTTATCATTAACTGATGTGACGGTGAGCCGTGGGGCTGGATTCGGTTACCGGTGGTGGAGAAGACAATGTTGTTACTTTCTTCGCACTGCAAACCTTGCTGTGTGATTTAGACAATTTTAGTTTATTTTATTTATTTGTAGGTAGGTTTTTTAGAATATTTATTGTATTGTTCAGAAATACCCTTTATTAAATTAAAATAATTTAATTTGTCTATGACAAAATGACACTTTTTTCGCAAATTTAAAAATACGTAAATTGTCTGTGGCTGTGTTTAACCTTACAATATTTGGCGGTTTGCACAAATATTTTGAATCAAGATTTATATTTATTAATCACACTGTCACTGCCAAATGCACTGTCACTTTATTTATCGTATCATTTTATTATCAAACCATTTTTTTTATTTTCTGTGGTTTATTTTCAGTTTCGTGTTTCATTTAGGATAAGTTAATAATTTTCTTCGATGATTAAATATTACAATGAGGTTTATAAACTTCAATAAGTTATTAAAAATAAATTGAATTTATTTATTTATTCACGCCTAGAAGGCTTTTACATGTTGATACATTTATCACATAGTTTTACAAGGGAGCACAATAATGTACACATAAAATAATAAATAAAGTGTCAATGAAGTAAGTAGGTACAATATAACAGAATGTAGTTACAGCGTAATTATCGCAATGAATAATAGTTTAACCTGTGGTTACATTATAACAGCAGGTTGTAAAAAAAGAAGTACTTTAGTGCATAATATAATAACAAAAGTATAAAAGAAGTGAGAATGTAGATACTATGTAAGTAGCTAGTTTCAGCGCAATAGGTGGGTAATAAAGATTTATAATTACTATGACGTTGTAAAACATGAACAGTTTATAATATACGTGTTTATAAAACAGCAAACCTTTATTATGCCTGATTAGATGTTTTACAGAAACATAACATAATAAATATAGCAATAGAAAAGATGCACATGAAAAAAAAAACTTAGTAGCAGTAGATTTATAAGTACTATGACGTTGTAAAACATGAACAGATTATAATATACGTGTTTATAAAACAGCAAACCTTTATTATGCCTGATTGGGTATTTTACAGAAACATAACATAATAAAAATAACAATAAAAATTGATGCACATAAAAAAATGCTGATTTGAGTTATGGATTGGAAATGGTTCCAATTGCACTATTCTTCATTTCTTCTATAGAAACCAACAAAATCTAGTGAATATTAACATCAGTTATTCACTATAATTTCTGAAACAAGGTTTCAAGCGCACATGGAATCTTGTTACTCCAACTTAAAGTTATTTTGTAACTCACTTCACATTAATCTATACAGAGCGTTCCATCTGACGAACTGTTGGATTTCCGCGCGTTGCAATTAGAGTGATTAAAGCGCGATTCTTTATTAAAATGATAAATACGAGGATTATAGAAATTCTAGAACACCATTTTCTTAGGATCTGTACCTAATTTTTTTTGTAAACTTTTATGTATTATAATAATAGTGATTTTCTTATCTATTCAGAATACGATCACATCAAATTGGAAGAACTGGAAATTATTGGCACTCTAGGAGAAGGGGCATTTGGTCGTGTGGAGATGGTACAGTACACAGGGAACAAGAGTAAGGTCTTTGCCCTAAAGTGCCTTAAGAAAGCTGACATAGTACATGAACACAACCAGGAGCGAGCTTACAATGAGAAAAACATAATGATCAGATGCAACAGTCCCTTTGTGTGCAAGTAAGAAGAAAAGTATATTCTTATAACTGAAACTATGTACGTAACATATCACCAATTAATGGACATCATTATGTTTTGAAGTAAGGAAGATCGAAACAAAGAACTTGGGTTCTCCCGCTTCTCCCAGTTTCCCGCTTATACCACTAGTTTCCTGACACCGTGTATAGAATACCCAGCTTTTTGGAAACCAGTTTCTCTATAACATATAAATTATTAAATTTAAATTCTCTATCATTCTGTCTGTCTTTTTCCACTTTCTTTCATATAATTAAATTCATGTGTGACAATGTGACCATAAACACGTACCCCACTAGATAGTTACCTACCTACCGTGATAAACTGGCATTATCAATTAACAGTGTTTTTGTTTTCTTCTTATTTAATATTATAATATACGTATGTATTTCAAGCTTTTTTTTTAAATGTGTAATTTTTTTTTAAATATTTGTTTTCGTCTCATTTCACTACATCATCAGTTTTATTTTAATTTTTCTGTTTATTACGATTTACATATTTTCGTTTCTATATATACAGTCCAACTTGGTTATTCGACGGCCTCCATGGTCGAGGGGTAAGGCTCTCGACTACGAATCCGAAGGTCACGGGTTCAAATCCCCGTTCAAACCCACCTCCCCCTTCCCCTTCTCCTTCCCCTCCCCAATACCTTCAGCCTCACAACATTCCCCAATTGGGAATGCCATAGTCTCACTGGCTCCAGACGGTTGGGAGCAGTTGGGACTCTTGTGCGGTATTCATGTAAAAAAAAAAAAAAAAATAACGAGCACCAGAGGACCAACTAAATCTGCTCCTTATAGCCATTACTTGTTATATCAGAAACAGGTTTTTAAAAAATCGTGTTTACCTACCTACCTACCCCTACTATTAATATATTCACTAATGTATAATACATTTTCAAAATACGAGTAAATATAACTTATTAAATAAAAATATTGGAAAATTATACACAAAATATATAGATAAAATTTATAATCAATGATTGTTTTAAAGATTTCGTTTCCATACTTCTCAATTTCCCCCTCAAAATACTCAACGCATTATAAATCTCATCACCTGGTTGGAGACTTCTAAGAAAAATATCACTGAATTATCCATCATGTTATTATCACTTGATTGCGGGTATTGTTTCGGTTGTAGACCCTCACTTGTCATAAATCACTAGTTTGTACTGTTGTTATTGGTTTCAGTTGTAAAATTTTACTTGTCACAAACCAGTGATACATAACCCGCAACCCAATTCATCCAACCCGCATGTCAGTTTCGTACGGCCCACTTGACTATAGAGAAAAATCAAAATGTTTGTGGTAATTTTTGAAAATCCCTCTGAGATTTTTTTTATGGAAATTTTGTTAATCTGTACCGCAAGTTGCAAATGAAACAAAATTCAAAGAATCGGCTTGCACAACACTAAAATCAAAAAAAAAACCCCAGAATTTTGAAATCATGAATATCGCTCTCAACCACCTTCCCTTAAAAAAATCCTATTGCAGGTCACAAGCCGCGTTTGATAAATAGGTAAAACAGCATGCTAAAAAGGTTGTGCATCACTGTCATAAACTTACCCTATCTAGGGATGCCGGTACTCAGGAATTTTTATTGGTTTTTAAAACAAAATTGGCGATGAGTAGCGATACAAAAGAAGACGTAAAAAGGGAAGAAAATTTCACATCACAATTATTGCATGACTTTCGCAGATTTTATATAATAATTTAACATAGTGCCCGATGAATAGGAATGTTTCACATTGCTGAAAATCTTACACAGGTAGTGCAATAAAAATACTAGTTCGTCCCTAATGTGATTAAAGGAAATTCCCGCCAGCGGCCACTCTGCTCGCCACCGCCGTATGCCACCACCTCTGTCTGTTATTACTTACTTCGAGAATGAATTTTTTTTTCATACTTAACGAACCATGTATGTATCTAAAAATTATCTTGACAAAATTATTTGTACAGTATATCAGTGAAGTGTTCTCGTTATAACTGCCAACAATTCTATAAAAATAAGCCTGAACCAAAATATCATTGGATAATTGCTCATTATAGCCGTAAACTCGCTATTGCCATGATCGTTTTAACCAAGTTCGACTGTATTACTAATTATTATTAAATTATACTATATATTTACGACTACCACGATACTGGCATGAGCCTAGTATGGTGGTCGAGATGACTAAAATAAATTTGTAATTAGTGTATAAAAAGTTCAATAATAAAAAAAAATTAAAAGGATTTATTTATATTGAGCTAGTCTCAGAAACTCACTCCAAGCATCCCAATGAAGCCTATACATATTTGCATGTTACTATTAATTATTCAGTCTCTCAAAACTGTAATATTATTTCAGGTTATACAATACATACAAAGATAGAAAGTATGTGTACTTCCTGATGGAGCCTGTTCTGGGTGGCGACGTATTTTCTATGATGAGCAGGAAGAAATTCCTAGAGGAACCGGCGGCTCGCTTCATGACTGCCTGTGTTGTGGAGGCTCTAGAACACCTTCATGGACTGGATATCATTTACAGAGATCTTAAACCAGAAAACCTCATGCTGGACTCTAAAGGCTATGTGAAAGTGGTAAATATGTACATTATGCAATCTCTCGATCTAAACTAGGCAAACATTTTATCCTAATCATTTATACATTCCTTGCAATCATAAGTCTTTCGCGGCTATTGTTGAACCACCGCACAATTTAAAATATCTGAGAACAGTTTCTTTTCCTTTGTAACTTAATACATATTTAGAAGGTAAGTGTTGTGTTAAACACGATAATAGTGGTTCTAGGTCTAGAAAATTTTGCTGATTTTAGATTTTTTTTTAAATGCATCGTTTACTAGCCCTCAGAATCATAATCGTTCTCAAGCAATGTGAAACAAGTCGAGTAGGTACCTAAACAACAACAAAAATTGTATTCTAAATACCCATAGAAATTTAGTTGGATAATAAATAACTAGCTTAGAAACTGTGATTTAAATCATTTCAGGTTTTGTTTAACTGTGCCCGTGAAAGTATAAAAATTGATAGCCTCAGTGTCAGGGACTAGCAGTAGGGAGTTTGGATGCAGATATGTACCTATAATTGTAGTTTTAAAATAATTTTGTTAAAATTCTATCAAATTTTAATGTAGGTATGGAAAAAACCTTTAAAAAGTTGATGTTTAATAAGACTTCGTAAAATGGTTCTCTTTTACTGCTTTGAATAGTCATTATATTATTATACCAACAGGAAAAATTTATAATATTATATGTTTAACACTGTATAAATTTATTACAGGTTGACTTTGGATGCTCTAAGTTCCTGGCCATCGGCACAAAAACTGACACTGTTGTTGGTACACCAGAATATTTGGCACCAGAGCTGATTAAAAACATGGGTCACGACAGAGCCGTGGACTATTGGGCCCTGGGCATATTCATCCATGAGCTGTTGCTGGGAAGACCTCCATTCCGACACCAAAACCCCAGCAGAACATTAAAGCTCATTCTGAGGGGAATAGACTCCATCGACTTTGATCCAAAAATAAGTCAAGTGGCTCAAACACTCATCAAGCAATTGTGCAGACCTATTGCAGTAGAGAGATTGGGTTATGCTAAAAATGGATTCAAGGATATAAAGGATCATGTGTAAGTAATGTTTTCAAACGTATTTGTAATTTGAACATTTTTATATTTGGGCATCCAATACTGCGAATGTGACTATTTTTCATAAAGTGATACCAATTTTAATACCATTCGATAATCATTTTCTCTGTGTATGTTCATCTACAGAATCTCGAATATTGATACATAGTTAAAAATATAATGTTAGTTTTTATGGACAATATTATGCAGCACAGCATATGATATTTCCAGTTAAAACTTTGTATGTTCCGTTTTTTTTTTTCTCAATTTGTTTTATATCGCTTACACGGTATGATTGCATGCTGAACGGTGATATATCATTTTACAGCAATGTTGCAATCCAACAGTACTACTTTTGCATAATAAAATAAATCATTTGAACCGGACAGGTTCGATAATATCATTTTTTTAGCATCATCAATCTTACAACGTTCAAATAATATATTAACTTATTTTTTCCAGCTGGTTCAAGGATTTCAAGTGGGAGAAACTTAGGTCCAGAAAAATGAAAGCACCCATAGTGCCATCATTGAAAAACATGTCCAAATATCCGAAAGTACAAGTTCCTCCAGATGAAACATCAAACTGGGATGCAGATTTCTGAAAAATTATGTAAATTTTAATATAAAAATGTATTTTTTTAAGTGAAACCCATTTTAATAATAACATAATACATGTATTGAATATGTTTTAATATTTGAAGTTTGATCAAGCACTTCAGCAAAAAATACCACATAAAAAAATGATGAACTTATGTTGATATTCATTCTATGGATGAATGTTATATGAATTTATATATTACTTAAGTGTATAATGTAATTATTTATTCAAATTTTATTGGAATAACTTAATGAAGCTAGTAAACCTTATTGTAATAGTTTTTTAATCATTGAAGATAATGTTAACAAATTTGAAACAGAAAAGACATATAAAATAAAAAGGTAACGGTCGCTTCTGGAACTCAGGTATGACCCTTTCCTTGTGAGTTATGATTGAATTTAATAGAATAATAAAACGGTTATTTTTATATGCATTTTTCTTTCTCTGTATTTTTTATACACTCTTATTATTTGTGGTTCAGTCTTATAAAAATGCACAGATCTAGCCAGCAATCCAGCTATGAAGTCAAGAAGGCAAATGCATGAAAGGCTTGACAAATAGTACAATAGTACTCTATAGCAGGAAACAGAAGATAATTAATTCACAAAGAATTATAGTTAGTTTATTATTATAAATTATACAGTAAACCTATTTTTATGACAACGTTGTAAACTTATAATAATGTGAATATTACTCACAAAGAAAACAGCCCGAACAATTTGGTTTGAAATTGTCAAGGGTGCGGTTTCATTTTTTTTTAATTTATTTGATTTCATATAAGAGTCATGATCTTTGTTGAGTTTGATGTACATTACAAAAATGGAATTACGTCTATTTAAAAGAACATCACAAAAATAAATAAAAGGAAACATACACTTATGTCAAATGATTATTTTTTTTATGGAAGAGCCAAAATAATAAGGTTTTGATATAGCCTTTTGTAATCACCTAAAATAATTGACCGAATTCACCGAAATATTTAGATTTAAAATGTGCATTTTAAATAATAGGAATTCCCAGATTAGACCGGCCATAAAATAAATTTAGTACAAAGGCTAGCCGAGCCTATTGTTAGGTAAAATCGTAACTAAAATAATATAATCTTAACTGCTATTTTGGGAAATTCCGCAATTCCTTTGTGATTTTATGGGACGTCAATAAAAGATAATCCCCTCAAGGGAATTGAGCCGCGGATGGAACGACCGCTGAACAATACAGGTAGACAGGTAGACAGAAGGACAGGAGGCTCTAGGAGACAGTCGATTGTCAGAGTCCGCCCAGGACGGAGAGTCGCGTGCAGTCTTCCATCGAGGAAGCAAAAAGTCGGTTGCAGTAGTCCGCCCAGGACACCCAGCCAAGTGAAACCTTCGGCCCAGGAAGGTTCCAATTCTCGCTCCTTTGAGAGGCCGCCCAGGTCCTCTGACGACGAGGGAATTCTACACTTCCATCCCAGAAGGAAGTAACTGCTCTTCGCCCTTCGGAGATCAACATCGGAGACCGCCCAGGCCTCTGATTATCGCCGCGTTGCACCTACTCCCGATCCGGAGGTACACGAATACGTAGTGCGAACGCGAGGACTCTACATACAACGCAGCCACTGGACTCTGGACATCCATCACCAAAAAGGGAAGTGCCTGACTATAATGATAATTCCTCCCACATTGCCTAAGCCAGTGAACCTCTAATTTTAAGTACAAAGACTTTAACAGTAGAATTAAGTAATTGCGTATCTAGTTTTATTAATTTATTATGTCTAATTAAGTTTTACTCTAGTTTTAAGACTAACCCCACGACTATAAAAATAAATTACTTGTAACTACCTAAGATCGCATTTCTATTCCTCCCTTTTTGCGTTATTCCTAGAATAATACCTACTGCCCGACGCACCGTCATATCAGTTTCATCGTTTGATTTTTATGTGAACATATTTGATATGTCATGTTCAAAAGTACCCCTTGTCATAACTAATGTGGCTGACAAATTCGTTCAAACGTAAGTATGAAAAATATTTTCTATGGTATTTAATAGACAACACATGGAGAGAATAATAAGAATAATAATACTTCATTTATCAACAGAACATGGCGATTTCGGGGAGATGTGGGCTTCTGCGATCTTTTTTAATATTTTTATTTTGAGTGTTTATTTCAGTGTCAGTGTAAAGTTGATGAATAATTCATCCAAATGCAGTGCGGAGAGCTGATATATCGCGAAGTGTCCACGATGACTAAAGGTTCAAGGAGTCAAAATCGACCAGAGAAGGAAACTATCCACTCTGGTCACTTTATGGTTTCTCACTTCGAAGCTGAAGCTCAGGATGATGAAGATGACCTGGCTGTGCCTGTGCCCGAAGAGGATGAAGTTGATATTAAATTTGGACAAGTACCCATCATAGGCATTAGTGTTAATGCCCTGGTCGGGTCAAACAAAGATGAGCAATTACAACAACAAATATCTATTGAAACATCTCTCAACAAACTTTTCCACTGCATGTCACTGGCCTACAGGTAATTTACATGTTTCTCTGTTATGAAAGATTGCTTTCAATGTGTTAAACTAATCGTATTGCCATACTGATTTGGTTTTGCTTCCATAACACTATTTATAGTTAGTGCTACTACTCAGGTGTTTTGTGACGTCAACATGCACAATATTAGTTTTGTTAAAAATTTCCATTAGTGTGTTAAGTTAATGTTAAACAACCCAAACTGCTAACTCAATAAATAAGGTCAACTTCTAATTCCCTTTTTTTGGGAACCCAGGTGGCAATATTTTTCATAGAAATTTTATGGCCTGTCAAGTGAATGTTGACATTATTTTGACAGCTAGGGGATCTATTTCGTACATGTAATACTTGTATAATTTTAATAAGTCTTTAATATTATGACAACTTCCCAATTATTATCGTTTTTCAGTCTATTGCTTGTATTATTATTTGTGACCTGAAAATTTTGACAATACTATTTCATTTGACAGATCCACAAACCATATGTTTTCTTGCTCTGTTATATATAAATTTTAAATTCTAAAGCAAACATTTTATGAAGCTTTCGAGCTGTTCATAACTATACGATAATGAATAAATTTAATTATGACCTTACTAACTACAAAACTTAACCATTACTTTTTAAATACTTGCATTTCATTTACAGGGAGAGAATTCTTCCAATTTCGTGTGTTGCAGAATTAGTAGCGATCAGTAAAGTGCATTGCTAGGCTGATCCTTTTGTTTCTTTTGGCTTCATAATATGTGTCATTTTGTTTTCATACCAATTAGATTTACAAAAACAATATAATATCTTTCTATGACAATCTTAAATTTTCCACCTTCAACGGCTTGGCTTGAATTTGTGTTGTCTATTTTTATGAAGACAATTGTAATGATTTATAATTATCTACATTATTTATTCACTTTCCTTCTGAATCTTTGTGAGGAATCTTTTTTAATTTAAACAAAAATATTTTTGCAATGTCGAAGACAGAGCATGAAGACCCCCAGTCTGGTGTCTGTTGCCGGCTACCCTCAATTGGCCACAGACTTAGCCGATAGTCTGGTGGATAGGACGTATGGCTGGCAATTGGACGGTTCGAGATCAATGCCACGACCACACTATCGCCCAACCTTACAACTCCGAACGTTTGGGTGATCGTGTTAAGGGGTAGTTCGTGCGCGGTGGGCCCGTTGGCTCGAGTTCGGCGAGTTCGCCCGAATCGCACGGCTGGCAAACTAGGTTGGCCTGAGACACTCCGCTGGCGAACTAGATTGGCCCAACCTTCAAACTAGTTGACAAACTTCCACAAACCAGCTTCCACACATCGGCGGTTCAGTATAAGTTCGGCAGGCAATCCCAACAGACTTGCTGTGTGAAGAATAAAACATGACTGAACTATGTTTATATCGACGAAAAAAGACTCAAATATACAACTAACCTCCAAATAAATGCTCAAATATGCATTATGCATATTATGCAAATAATAATAATTGGATAGTTTGTATAGTGCCGTTTTTTTAATGAAAAATTACCTCAATGGCGAAATGCATGTAATTCGATGTATAATTGGGGCTAGTTATTATATTTTTTTCCATTGCAATCTGACTCGGGCTATGCGTAAAAATAAAATACGGAGCCAAAACAAGCGCAACAGCTATCAATAAGCGGTGGGGGCTATAAAATTGATATTTTTCATTTTTCTAACATTTTGAAAGACAAAAACATGTGACAAGATATTTTTTTATTGTGAAATTCAAGAAACAAAGGATGGGTGATTTGATGATTCCCGATAATTATTATTTCATAGATACCTATTATTTATTTCCAGTATTATGACTACCCAATGGGAAACGAATTGTGTCAGTAATATTATGAATTTCGGTAGATTTTCTATGAATATCGGTAGATAGATAGATTTTAGCTTTTTTTTTTTTTTAATATGAATACCGCACAAGAGTCCCAACTGCTCCCAACCGTCTGGAGCCAGTGAGACTATGGCATTCCAAATTGGGGAATGTTGTGAGACTGAAGGTATTGGGGAGGGGTAGGAGAAGGGGAAGTGGGAGGTGGGGAAAAACCTGGTTATTCATATCTGGTCACCAAACACGGCTAAAAGCCATTTCAAGCAACGTTTCAATTCTGAATGGTGGTCTTTCACCAGGGCGATACTGAGCCACTCTGGAACTTGCGCAAATACACTATATATTATTTTTTAATTAATTAATTGTGAAACAACACAAATTAATCAAATAAAATTTACTTGCTCACGCCTGGATTTGAACCCGTGACCTTCGGATTCGTAGTCGAGAGCCTTACCCCTCGACCGTGGAGACCGTCAGCTAAAATGGCATCACTAGTTCGGAGTTCGTAGGTGGAATGTTTTCCGATCGTGCAGTTACCCGATTTATAGTCACTATATGATCGGCCAATGTTCCAACTCCGAGCCGTTAGATGTTAATGACGATGAATGTTCTGGAGTTGCAACCACGTCAACAAACGAAGAAAACATCGAAACAGTGAAGAAAATGGTTTTGGGAAATCGTCGAATCACTATTAGGGAAGTAGCAGAGGATGTTGCCATATCAATCGGCTCATGCCATGCAATTTTCTCGGATGTTTTGGGCATGAAACGTGTGGCAGCGAAGTTTATTCCGAAATTGTTAAATTTTGAGAAAAAGCAACGTCGCATTAGTATCGCTCAGGGGTTGTTGAATGACGTCAACGACTATCCAGATTTGCTCAAAAGGGTCATAACTGATGATGAAACGTGGGTATATGGTTATGACGTCGAAACCAAGGCCCAATCATCCCAATGGAAACAGCCAGAAGAGCCAAGACAGAAAAAAGCATGCCAAGTTTGATCTAATGTGAAGGTTTTGCTCACTGTTTTCTTCGATTACAATGGCGTGGTACATCATGAGTTCTTGCCAACATGTCGTACGGTTAATAAGGAATACTACAAGGAAGTTATGCAACGTTTGCGTGAAGCAATACGGCTATATTATAATAACGATCAGAATTGTAAAAAAACAAATCATGGATTTTGCATCACGATAATGCACCAGCTCACACATCAATGCTTGTTCGTGATTATTTGGCCAAAAACAACACCGCAATCATGCCTCAAAACTGAAGAGACCAATGAAAGGAAAGCGTTTTGCCACAATTGATGAGATAAAGTCAGAATCGAAGAACGAGCTGATGGCCATACCGAAAAGTGCATTCCAGAAGCGCTTCGAGGATTGGAAGCGCTGGCATAAGTGCATTATATCTGAGGGCGATTACTTTGAAGGGGAGAAAATGGATATTGATGAATAAATAAATACTTTTCGAAAGAAATTCACCTTTTCTTTTGAACAAACCTCGTACATTATTATCTGTACTTTAATACATGTTCGTAGCATATTTAAATTTATTTATTTCTTTGAAACACAAACAGTACATTTATGAAATATGCTTGTATTACAATGAATCACAATAGCTTGTCAACAAAATGACCAATCAGTCATTTCGTTTTGGACTGAAGTGGGGTGTAAGTCGTGTAAGAAATATTTGAAATTGCTCATGTCGTCAGTACGCCTTGTACAGCAAAAAAACAAAAACATTTTTGATTTTCGAAGTTATATTACTGTATGTATTTACAGGAGAACCTCGTACGGTTTTATTTTGAAAAACATTTTTTTTAACCATTCGAAAATACAATAAAACGATTAAAAAATCTTCACATTTCTTTGTTAAACTTTTTTTAGTTACATGATGGAGAAAAAAACCATTTCTATGAATATAAGTAGCTATGCTGGGAAAACCACTAATTCTATTACATACAATTTTGTTAAATACATATGCACATTATCTGAAAAGATGGTACAATTTACAAAAACATCGTTTTGTAAAACTCAAGTGAATAATTAATAAATTACAATCAGTAAGCGCACGGCGCGCTCAATGCCCTTTATGTCCCGTCATATACGCCAAATGCGCGCCCTACATTTACACACGGTTGACATTTGTCACATAAGAACGGGTCGCTTCTACGACTCGTTCTTGTGTTCAATAGCCAAGCTGCGGAATGATCTGCCGGCCTCTGAATCTCGTCCCTCCTATAAGATGCAAGTTCACTCCTTCCTATCCTCCAAAAGACCCTCCACACGGCATCCCTAAAGATGACATAGGCCTTGAGGGAAATTATTTCCCTCCGGGCATCCTATGTCGGAGAACTGTAAAAAAAAAATTGTAGTTTTTCACACCCTATGGTGATGATGTTGCTATGGCTCCCGCAAGCACTGAGTCACTCACAATCTGCCGTACTCCCTCGACAAAGGTCCTATTCCTTCACAAAATTGCAATTTGTGGTGTTCTAATAATAATAAAAACAAAGCATTTATATAGCGCAGTTTTGTGATATTTCACTTCAAGTGCGCTTGGCCTTCCATGTATTTGAGCATTGTGGCTGGATATTGAATGATATATGTACCTACTTAACAACATAATAATTATTCTTACCTTATTTGTACATATCTAAAACATGCATTGCGCATTCCTTCAAATATTGACTTGTTTCAAGGTCGGCCCGAGTTAGTTGAATAATCAAAAATAGAATTTTTAAATTTTTTTAGATACTATTTCTGGTATGTAATAGAATAGTACTTGTTATTATCTTCATTATTATTAAAAAATATATTTTTTATTAGCGGATAACAGTACTAGAGAGGTCAAGACTTAATAAAACAAGGTGGTTTTTCATGTTGTAACTCTACTTCCATTATTATCAGTATTGGGTATAATATGGTCATCAGATCACAGTTTTTTTTATGCATAAAGATTTTACATATATGTTTGCATCTTATTCCAGAGTGAGACATTGAAACAGAATTGAAACGTTGCTTGAAATAGTTTTAGCTTTGTTTAGTAACCAGATCTATTTAGCCAGGTACTTTCCCATTCTCTTCCATCACAACAATCCTCCAAAAAATTGGTTGCCCTAGTACCACTGGCTCGCAGATATAATTCTTGTGTGGTATTACATAAAAAGATGCAGTTTCTTTGCATGCTGTTATACGTTGCCAGGCCTTGTTTACGAAGCGCAATTAATCCTATGGAAAATATCATTAGTTCTTTAGTTATTACTATTGTTATGATAAAACATTAAATACATTTGTACAAGGCAACTCATATTGTTTTCAAAATATTTATCTGTTTAAATTTTTCATTGTACAAATAATATTATGATGGAATATTTGGATTTTATAGACAATTTATACGCTTGGGCCACTTGTTTAAATAATAATATGAATATTTACAGGTCGACATAGCCAAATTTGATTACCGCCACAAAGTAACAGTAGTTAAATATGTGTTTAATAATGTTCTCAAGGTCAGTAGATCAAATTATCATTGTTATCATATCAGCCTGTTTCAACACATTGTGAAATCAAGGACTTCCACACAACTCTGTCCTTGGTAATCTAATAATCTGCTTGCACTCCTTGATTTTTTAGTATATTTTGTCCAATCGTTTTACTTGCTAAGTCTTTTCGTCATTGTCTATTCTGTCATTCTACTATCCCACCAAGCATCGGTTTGTTTACAGTGAATTTGATGGTCAATTGTGATTCAGTTAATTCACGGTTAGTGCCTTTTACAATAATACAGTCAAGCATTTTATGATCCAGTCCCACGAAGAAGGTATAAGTTTAACTATTTGATCACAAATTTTTTGTTACTAATTTTTTTTAAGTTTCCTTTAACCTCTAGTGTGTCTGCGATGCCTATCGGGACTCACATCCAGCATTATATTTTCATGGGTTTTATACTTTTAAACCTGTTGGCAGCATATTTTATTTAACCATACTCGCTAGTCAATAAAATAACAAATCAGAAGAGGGGTTTTGCATTGCTGGAAATTCAGCACATGTCCTGTATCGTAAACCATTTTATAGAGATTCTTACTTGTGTAATGGTGTACTATATTGTAAGACTACTGTGGGGTAAGGCGGTACTGCGGATGCGTGTTTTAAACTATTTCGAACCAATTTGAACCACTATCAATACATTCAAACTTATGTTCTGTAACATGATTGCCTGTAATAAATATTTGAAATTGGTGAAAGCAAACAATATTTTAACTTTTCAAAATTTTATATATACTGTATGTATTTGCCGCTGGTTTTGCATCATTGCTCTAACACATAGGTTCCCAAAGTGGTCCGTATGGACCCCTTGGGGTCCATAAAGATTTGCAGGGGGTCCATGGCAGGGAGAAAAAAAATGGGGTCCTCGAGATGTACGGATCGGAGTTCATTTAGACTGCACACATAGTAAAGCACCATAGTAAGTTTCGCTCGACAAGCCTACTGCGCACTTAAAGCAAATCGCGTTCACGCAGGCACCTTCATGTGCAGGTTTTTACAAATTTTCATAATGCATCGCGCAGTGAATAAATATCACTGGACTAACAGGCTGACTGGGTGGGGGGGTGGGGGGGGGGTTCCACAGAAAATGAAAATAACAGCAAAGGGATCCACGGGGAAAAAAAAGTTTGGGAACCAATGCTCTAACACCTGCCTGCGCATGTCTTGAGCCAAAGATGCCTATAAAATAAAGGATATTTTGAAACATCCAAAAAGGACGCTACTTATTTTGATTATGTTCAGTTGTAATTTTGTTACAGTATTTTGTAAATTACCACACGGGTTCTGGGAAGGTTAATAAAGCACATAATATATTAGTTTTAATCACAGACAAACCTTGATGGCTACCTAACCAACCTGGGTGTATTTTGTACTACCCGATGATTAAAAATATATGTACTGGTCTGTTTATCAGGTGCAAGTATTATAATAAAGGAGATAGGTATTCCCGTAGATAGTAAATAGATACTGTGATATTTGGTACAATACATGCATTAGGTACTCAGTGCGCAAGTAATAAAAGGGATTATGAAAACATCAAAATAAGATAACGTCTAGTACACATACTGGTATCAAATTTGTATGTAGGTACGTTATTAATTGCCTAGGCTAGACCTTCTGGACAGTTAATGTACTATCTTCTAATCAGTGGAAGTATGTCTTGTATTGAGATCATAGTAAATAAAGAAATTATCGTATGTTTTGTTTGAAGCATGGTGATCTTTGACATCATAAAGTGTAATAGATTTTTCTATCAAGGATTTATAAGACAATGTAACTATATTCAGCTTGCAATGCCTCTTTAGTATTGAATTGCATCATGAGCTATGGCGACTTGAAATCTAATCCAAATCTCAGTTAAAGCAAAGTAATAAAGCTAGTTAGATGATAGTTTTCTACTTAAAGCTAAAATCCTATAATGTGATTGTGTGTTTTTTTATGTGATGACTAAATAAGATTCACAAATATTCGGTGTTAGTGGATCTATGGTTCCCCCAATATTGAGAAATGAAATTTTTTTGAAGAAATTATTTGTAAGGTAAGAGATAATATTAGGTAGAGAGAGAAAGGGTATTTTTATTTTTTTTTAATATTATTCCACACAGGAAAATTATTTCTCTCGGGGCTCATGTCATCTTTGGGGATGCTGTGTGGAGGGTCTTTTTGACTACTCAAAAAGACCCTCTACAGGAGTGAATATGGGTCTTGAAGAGACCCATGTTGTAGGAGGGAGGAAACCCATAGTCTGGCAGATCGTTCCACAGCCAAGCTGTTGAACTCAAGAACGAGTCGTAGAAACGACCCATTCTCATGTGACAAATGTCAACTGTGTACAAATCTTGGGGATGCGTTTGGATTGTTTCCAGATTAGACACCGATCCCGGAGAGATCAATGATGC
Organism: Halesus radiatus; assembly: GCA_022606495.2. Classification (NCBI taxonomy): domain Eukaryota; kingdom Metazoa; phylum Arthropoda; class Insecta; order Trichoptera; family Limnephilidae; genus Halesus; species Halesus radiatus. The sequence goes on from JAHDVE020004323.1 coordinate 134,346, forward strand.
CAGTTTCTCAGAGCATCTTCGATTGAAATATCGGTAGAATAAGGACAGCATTCTCACCTGACGCCCGTATACTAAAGACTGCAATCCGTTTGTTAAGATATGGGAATCAATTATACGGACTACCCATATCTGCACAGAGTTGAGGGTTTTTCTGATATTTTGGGGCTCCAGACCAGAGGTGACTGCCAAATTTAACAGTGGGCATTAAAAAAATTATCTAAAAATTTTTTTGTTGTAGATACGATGTTTTCCCATACACTCAAATTCTCAATATTTTGTTTGATAGTACCGATTTTCATTATATTCCATTGCTACTATTGTTGTACTTTACTTTTTTCCTTATCAGAATTTTCCCTATCTTGTTTAGCCAAGTAGTAGGCTGTACGAAAAGGGCCCGCGGTCCGGCCGCGGGTTGTGCGCCACTGATCTTGGGGGAAACATGAAAAATACCTATTTTTCCATACATCCAGGGAATTTTTAACACCCTTTGGGAGAAAATTCGCACCCTTCCTAAAGATATCGCAAACCATAAAAAAAACATTATCTTGTTTTTCCACACTGTTAAACTGACACCTAATAAAAGTTAATCCTCCAGACCAATAATGTTATTTGTTTATCGCTTACGTCCTGTGAGTGTACTATGTACACTTCTTGATTCTCAAACCGTTGGGTTTTACATGTTTATTCTTATGTCAATCTAGATTATTGTTTATCTAGATTTGGGAGATTTGCGTTTTATGAGTTTCCTTTTAATGAAATGATTTATATTTAAAAATTACTTTGTATTCACCACTTTATTAAAATACACAGATATCTATATGTTTCGAAAGCGATGCTTTCTTCATCAGTAACATATAGAATACTAAAAAATAATTCATTTTTATTTAATTTATTAATAATGACGCCACAATATGAATACCAATCTTTTGAAGAAATTATGATTTATATTTGTGCACAACAATAATTTATTTGATAGAGCTTACCAATCTTACCATCCTACATTTTCTGACTCATTGTGGGTTACAAGTAATGCACCCACCCAGGATAGCCAACAGCCCTTAAAGCTGTTTTTAGTTTGAGGGGAATTTGGCAGATACTTCTCTTTCCTAGAAAATAATCCTACTTTAAGCCGACGCTATTTTTTTGTCTAAAAAAACTAACATTCCCGGGTTTACAAATTACCCGACAATATTTAAGTGAGATATCTACAATCATCATAAAAATCGGAAATCGTTGCTTGTGCAATAATATAGGACTTAGTTTGCGGAAGATTGAACCCGCAGTGCCTGAGTGAGAGCCGTGTGCTTTGGAGCAGTCTTCTACGAACCCGTGGTGGTTGAAGTAATTGAGCTGAATTAAAATTTTCAATTTGATTTTGAAACACTTTTTCTAAATGTTTCACGGATGTTCAACATATGATTATGGGTGCATTTGTAGGTTATGGGAGGTATTGTTGTTACCTACGTAAACAAAATATTTCGTAGGTTAGATCCACTTTTGGCCGCCTGCACAGATAAGTTTATGGAACATGTTACAATGTGTGTTTTTATGGACGCTAATGGCTTGGGAAATTCCTCAACAAATTATTTTATTAGGATATAGTGATAATGAGCTATTATTATCAGATATAGCATTGTGAACTGACATTTTTTTATAGGCTATATTTATATGAAATAGATCCAAATTAATGAAGTGTCATTTTTCCTCATAATGTGACATGTGCGCGAACTAATATTTTTCACTTAGGTAAATTTATACTGTAGGTACCTACTTTTCTTTCTTTTTTTTTATTTAATGTAATAATTAAATTTGATTTACTTTAAATTTAAAAAATAAATATATTGAGTTCTACGAATTAAACACAAAACCAATGAATACCTACTATTTTAATGAAACTGATGCTTACCTTTCCGATTTTATGTTGGTACTATTGTTTTGAAAATCTATTATTATTTTTTAAGCTCTTCCCGGTGATATACTCGTATTTTTACCTCGAAAATTATTTATGAAGAAAGATAAAAGTGTCTTTGTAAGCACTAACTACTTCATTTAGACTATTATATTGTAAATTTACATAATATGAATACCGCACAGGAGTCCCAACAGCTCGCAACCGTCTGGAGCCAGTGAGACTATAGCATTCCCAATTGGGGAATGTTATGAAGCTGAAGGTATTGGGGAGGGGAAGAGGAAGGTGCGGAATACCTGGCAATTCAGATCTGGTCACCAAACACGGCTAAAAGCCATTTCAAGCAACATTTCAATTCTGAATGGTGGTATTTCACCAGGGCAATAATGAGAGTATCTTCCACTCTGGAACGTGTGCAAATATAATATATATTATTGTTAAATGAATTAATTGTGAAACAACACAAATTAATTAAATAAAAGCTACTTGCCCACGCCGGGATTTGAACCCGCGACCTTCGGATTCGTAGTCGAGAGCCTTACCCCTCGAATCGACATATTAAATAAATAAATAAACACTTTGTTTCAAACCACTACTTTATTTCGAAATCAACACGAACCGGTTTCGCTTGTCTCAAGCTTCATCGGGGTAAAATTTAAAACTAAACAAAACAAGCATATATATTTAAATATATAGTTGAGATATACAAAAGGAAGGAGCCAAAATATAAAAAACAAACTGTTCCATTGTTTCGTTTTATATTTTGTCTCCTTCCTTCTGTATATCGCAACTATATAATGTATTCTCACTCTATGTATTTTTGTTTAGTTTTAAATTTTATCCCGATGAAGCTTGAGATAAGCGAAACCGGTCGGTGTTGTTTTATAAATAAATTAGTGGTTTGAAGTGTTTGTTTTATTTAACATTATTTATTATATTCAATGGTAGAGTATATCATAGAATCCAACAGTGATTGTTGTAATCCAGCAGGTATATATGCAAATGAAAATATTTTATAATGCCTGCAGTTATGGGCCTTTCACACGACTGGTTTGCCCCATACTAACTTAAGGCACCGTGTCGAAAGGTTCGACCGTCCGGTTGTCCTTTCCTAAGCGCCCTTGAGGTGATTTTCCCACGAAAACGGCGCTATAGAAGTAATCCAATTATTATTATTATTATAAAGTCAAGCCTACCAACTTAACTTTGTGGAAGGGCCATTAGCTGCTCTTATAATAATGGTGTATATATTTGAAAGAAAGCAGTTCTCCAACCGAAACAGTTCCGGTTGAACCTGCTCCAATTAAATCACGTGTGACCACTTGCAGATCCAAATAACATGGTTCCTGTTTTTTTTTTCCAACCAGATTCTCATGTTCCGGTATGCAACACATCATACGTCACTAGTCACAGCATCGTCGTACACTAGTAATTAGTAGCATGGCGCGTATTTATGTGTAAGGTAATCAATAAATGTAATTACCTCATACGAGAGTCTATGATATTATAAATGTCCATATTAGGTTCTAAAATTATCCTAAGTGCCTCTAATCTGCTCGTCAAAACATAGTTAGCTTAGTTTGTCGAAGAACATTATTCATCAATATATGTACGTACTTCATATTGGGCCGGTATTTCAGTTGCTAGGAGATCGCTATCAGAGATGTTTACGTTTGTCGAGTTGCTAGAAGTATACTAGAAACCATGACAAGATGAGCCATGTGATGTCACCTCGAGCTTAAAAAGCAACTGAAACACCGAGCCATTATTTTATGGATACGAAAATTATAGATGGTGTTCTTATACTTCTGAACTCTGGTTTCGTTAACTTCGGAGCAGGTTATATCAACAAGATCTGTAATAGGTTTTAACACGCAAACAGCGGAGCAAGTATACAGGTGTTAATTTATTTTCAATACTTTACAAGTTATTGCTACTTTCATTTGAAATACCAATGGGTCTCTAAAGCCTTCTTCCGCGAATGTTTATTGAAAACATTACGCAAAACTCAAAAAAGGGGGTTTTACCGTACACATTTGTGTGTGCATACACAATGTTTTCTCTTTCCATCACCAATGGAAAACATTCGTGGGTAAAGAGGGGATAGGAGGAAGGGTTTGTTGAATTTTTTTTATAACCACCGCACGGTGCGTGTCTGCTATGCGTCCCGTCCGATGGTACTTCACCAGTCACAGCATAAATCGGATGAGTTTTTTTAGGTTTTGTGTTCTCAGTACTGAGCTATATTATAATAAGTTTGCTTATGGATCAGTAATGATAAGAATAATTTATTTAACTATTATCTTTTCTATTAGTTTGTTTGCTATTCTAATAACATTACAGCTCGCATATTCAGAACTTTTTAAAAGACGTATTGTGATTTGCATCAAGCCAGTGAATCGCCCTTCTGTTTAGTAAATTTACATATAGGCGATACATGGACAAAAGCAAAACTTCTGAAATGTATCATTTTATATAAGGTACGAGTGTTTCAACCTTTTATGCAAATTTATATTTAAATAAGTTTTGATGTTTTTAATTTCCCTTCATCATTGAAAACAATTATATTCATTTTCGGTATCTATAATTTATTAGGAATATATTTCACAGAAAATCTATTCATATGTATAGAAAACCCAATTCGAAGCTATTTGTATTAGAAATAAGGAAATATTATTTTATTTATGATTTATTGCTTTCGTTTGTGTTTTTATTTTATTCATTTTTTAATATATTCTTGCAGATATATTTTAGAGTAATATTCTTGACAAATATTTATGTTTTAAGCTTGTTACATATGTTTTTTTATTTTATATATTGTATTTTTTTAATGTTTTTATTTTACATATTTTGTAACCTTGTCTGTAAATTTTAAGTTTTAAATAACAAGCTCCCGTTAGACAAACTACAAAAAAGTAACAATTATTATTTTTATAAACAATAATTATAATCTAAACACTCATCCAAATTGAAAAAACCTTCCGAGAAAAGATAAATGTCGCCGACAGGACTCGAACTGCACCCTTCTATTCCGGTCAGATGCTCTACGTTGAGCTACGTCGGCTTATCGCAAACCCGCCTTGGCTTGGCGGGTTTGGCGATGGCAGAATAACGGTGCATGATTGAATGGTGTTGTTTATAAAAATAATAATTGTAACCCTTTGCACTATGCACAAAAATCTTGTCTTAAGTTTTAAAGAACTTTAGTTTATCAATTTACAAAAAAGTGTTTATCGGGACTTTTTGCATTGTATTTTTTTCTTTTGTAAAATTAAATAAAAATAAAAAAAATAAAAAAAAATGTACTGTAAATGTCAAGAGTTGCTCGTATTAGTAAATTTCTACGGTATTTGCTTATAGTTAAACGCAGTCTTCGATCGGTTGTATTATATATTTTGTACACTTCCTTAGAAATGAAAGCATATTAAAGCAAATACACGAATAACGTACATGCTTATGATTCTTGGGATAGAACATGATTATAATGTAATCAAATGGAGGAACAATTTACAAATTTTTTCAATGCCTTCCCCCGGGCAATCCTACCCCCCCCTGTCCAGGGCCCTCACTTTGAGGGTTGATATCCGTCTTCCATATTTCCAGAAATACTGATGGGATTATTTTACAATCGCGATAATTATGTGCCCTAGAAATTATCTTACTTTTCCCGCTTTATAACCAGCGGATGAATTAAACTTCACATTCCCCAACTTTATCTTATCTGTATCTAAAACAGTGATGCACAACCAGTTTGTCATTTAAAAAAAATATATTACACCACGACCGGTAAAAATGTGTTGCTTCGAACACCTGTATTAACCCTTTAACTGCGGTTACCACATACGTGTGTGACAGACCAAAATTAATAATTTAGGAATTGATTTCAAATTTCGCAGGATTTATAGGTCAAATGGTACTGAACCCGGGTTTAGAATATAGTCTTGTTGACATAATTCTATTGAAATATGTCCAAATCGAGCTTCGCAGTGTGTATTTCTCACCCGATTTTTTCAGCAGTGTAAGGGGAGAACACCTAACAGTCGCACACGTATAGTAGAATCATTTTAAAGGGATTCTTGCTTGTGTCATGCTTTACTGTATCGTAGGACTATTTTGGGGTAGAGGGGGACTGCAGGCGGGTGTTCCAAACTATTTCGAACCACTGTGCACAAATACATTCAAAAGTACGTCTTTTAAAATGATTTGCCTGTAATGTGGTAACAATGATTTAATAATAGACGGCACCTAAAAGTTTTCCTGCAAAAAGTTTCAAATCATATCAGGAGCAATTCTCTCCGTTTTATAAAATATTCATTGGTTGTTACAACATTTTTTTCCTCTGGATGAGAATTTTTTTTATTCCAGTATAAATTTTCATAGAATTTTTTTTATTCCTGTATAAGTTTTCATTGTCATCATGGAGTAAACAGTCATATCTGTAACGACCAGTAGCGTGCAGTCCATAAAGGCTGAAAGACTGTGCGTACGCTAAGAAAAGCGAACCACAAAAAGAATACAATATAATACCGGTTCAGCGTTGGTGTAGTTAAGCCGGCCTCAAACCCGGTTTAGACCGTTTTAACAATACCTAAGTCGATGATAATAAGTCAAGTTTTTCATTATTCCGACTTTATGCGCCGTATAATATTTGCACCGCGATTATGTAAGGGGAATGTAAATTAATATACCCGCCTACCCTATGGATATCAAAAAATGTCTTAAATTGTGATTTATCATATTATATACAGAAATACAACATAAATAAAATGAACTATCCTGCAGCGTTTTCGCTTGGGTTATTTGTGAAGGAAATTGCAGAGCATTTATTTTCATTAAAATTTAAACCATTAAGTGCACACCATGCATGAAGTAAAGACAAGTCTTTTTGCAAATAGATGCAATATTCAATTGATGTAATTTTTTTTATACAGTTTGAGGTCATTGGCAAATAGGAGATATTTTGAACATTCAATTCTTAGAACTATGTCCTTAATAAAGTTTAAAAACAGCAAGGGTCCAAGATGAGAGCCCTGTGGAATTCCCGATGTTGCAGTAAAAAGTACCCCCCTGCACTACTTTTAGTTTTCTTTCGATTGTGTAACTCTCGACCAATTTTAGAGTATTACCATTTATGCCAAACCTTTCCAGCTTCTTAACTAGTAGCGATTGATTTAACTGGTCAAATTCTTTACAAAAATCCGTGTAGATAGCATCCACTTGTATTCGGTTTTCAATGCTATCGCGGATGTATTGTTATAACCAAGTTTGACTGTATAATAATAAATGGTCAATTTTTCCGAGCGCCGTTTAGTGACTAAAATCACCCCAAGGGCGCTTTGAGATATGTTTTTAGACTTTTCTTAACCGGGAGAGGGACGTCGGAGAGTTATTATTTATTAATTCAAAATAATGATAATATTATTGTGCAATACGATAAACATGGTGTTTTTAAACAGAAAATATTTATTACGTTTTTCTTTAATTTTGCATGAGCTTTATCAAAATATAATCAGAAATATTACACATTTCTGACCGTTCTACGCATGTTTTACAAAAACATTTTAAAAGTTGAATATCCTTTAAAAATGCCGTGAAGGTTTTTCTTTAACTTGTCGATTTGATAAATTAAAAAAATGAACAGTTCGTAGTTTAATTTTTTCATGAACATTACGTAAATTTAATGTTTTTTTTTTGTAATATGGATTACAAATCTTTGGTTATGTTTATTTACAAAAACGCAACGATAAAGGATTAAAAATACTTTTTTCCACTGTAAAAATCATATTCGTATTTTAAATATTTTGTAAAACTTACAATGGGACGGTCAGAAAAAGTATCGGAGTGACCGCAAACATTTTGATATTTTATTCAGTAAAGTTGGTCGGAATAAATTTATAATTTTTAAAGTCATAGATAATTGAAGCAAAGGAAGATGGCATGGAATGGTGTCGACTGTCGTCTAGCTACGACCAAACTGCACGGACTACAAAGCGACGGAACTAATGAAAATTAGGCGTTTGGTGTGAAGGTAAGAACAAAGGCGGGCGCAGCTGGATGTACATGCGATTTTCAGAAGAATGTACGAACGATGTTGGCGACACTTTTGTACCCCTGGTTTCATACTAATAATTAATTATGACCCATCTTCCTTTTTTCTATTATCTATTGTTGAAGTGGGTTTTGCATCGCCAATCTAAAACGAAAACAAAATGGTTCTCTCTACACTAACTAGCTCGGCGCTTCTTATCTATTGCGTATGTTATCTCCCGTCGTAGTGTTTTGTTGTTTTCACAGATATCAGCCTCATGAAATTTAGAAAAACACGTAAAAACTGTTTCTTACGACACAGACTTTGGACTCCTTTACAGGGATACCTATGTCAGGAGGTTCACATTCATAGTAGTTCTGAGCATTATCACTAAATTTATAAAATCAGCAACCTTTTTAAAAAAGCAGCGGGCCTAAATAAAAAACGACAATGGAATTATCAAAATATACGATTAATCCGGAATGACCATAGAGGTGTCTAGAAATGTTTGATGCAAGGTCAAAAAGCGGTTTATATTTATTTTGTGATTAATTTTGTAAGAAAGATAAAAAGTTAATCTCATGAAACTGTCGAAAATAAACTTAGCTATAAAGTAGTATTTAAAAAAAAAAAATCGAAAATCTTCGTAACTTTCTCTGATTATTTTATAAATCTTTTTGTTCAGATTCTTCAAATTTACCATAATTTTAAAATGTATCTTTTCTAGATTGTGGTTGTCGCTACGTGAAAGAAGTCTAATGACCGCTATTTCGAAATATGTTTTTTTATTGTTGGAAAATTCCAGAAATTTGTAAGTTGTCGTTTCCATACCTTCCAATGTAATCCAAATCCCGTTGTTTCATCTTAAAATCATCGGGATTCCGTCCACACACTTTCAGTACATAATAAATTATTACACGCACCTTTGTAAAGCTGGCTTTATTTGTTTATTTCATTTCAAAGTATAAATAATTAATCTGCTTCAAATACTGGCAAGTGCCGACAATTCGAATAATGCATCCAAATGGCTTACTTTCGTAGGCCAATTTTCAAAGTATGTACTCTCTATCAAAGGTTCAAATACAGCTAATTACCTGATTAGTTAATTGAATGTCTCTAGTCATAAAATAGATATCTGATATTTTGACTAATTTTATCTAGTCAAAAAAAGTTCACCGTATTTCCTAATCTTTGCTCATTTGTATGTAGCCAAAACTTCGCAATTTTAACTCATCTCTCTTATTTGGAACTATTTGAAATTTTCTATGTATGGTTAGTTTAAGGGGGGGAGGGACGTCAGAGAGGGGTTATTTATTAATTCGAAATAATGATAGTAGTATTACGCAATGCGGATAAACGTGATGGTTTTAAAGAGGCAAATATTTTTTAAATTATTATTTTTGCATTACGTAGATATATTTACATAGCATATAATATAAAGCATATAATATTATATAATAACTAATAACAATTGAAAATAATTAAAATGTTTAAAAGTGCAATTAATGTCTTGTTAGAAAAAGGTTATATCTCTGATTTGATTTTGATAAATGCTAAGCCTATGTAAATTATTCGATATGTAATAAAAATTAAATAAAAAAAATATTCGTTAGGAGCATTTACTTTGTGGCTCGCCAAAATTATAATATAAACGCATACATTTGTTTTTAACCACTTCAATTTAATATAATAATCTCGACCGGTTTCGGAAGTACCCTTCCTTCGTCAGGAATATATTAAAACTTTTAAGAATACATGAAAACTTTTAGGAATATATTAAAACTTTTAGAAATTATTAAAAGTTTTAAGAATATATTAAAACTTTTAGGAATATATTAAAATTTTTAGGAATATATTAAAACTTTTAGGAATATATTAAAACTTTTAAGAATATATGAAAACTTTTAGGAATATATTAAAACTTTTAGAAATATATTAAAACTTTTAGGAGTACATTAAAACTTTTATGAATATATTAAAACTTTTTAGAGTACGTAAAACTTTTAAGAATATGTTAAAATTTCTAGGAATATATTTCCCTCGAATTTCTTACATAAATTGTTTACATATCCGTTATTGTCACATTGATCATTTCATCGCGAAATGTTTTCGTGTGTCATTCAACCTCAAAATGAAATACTCTTTTCGAAAGCAAATGAAAGACTTTTAGAAGTTAATATTGCAACTTGAAAAATCCCCTTAAAAGTATTTAAATATTGATTTTTTTTAAATGTTTTTTTTTTGGTCGCTTACCCTTAACTTTTTTAACTTTATATGAAAATAAAAAAAAACATATGTAACTACACAAACGTGTTATAAAGGTAATTGTTACTTCACTTTTTTTACGTTTAATATTAATTTTTTTTTTAAATAAATCGACAAGTTCAACCACACTTTCACAAAGTGGCCATTTTTTAATGTCGGCGGGAGCGATTTTAGAAAGCGGTGTAATCAGTATTTTTTAACTCAATTAAAGTAAGAACTGGTCAAAATACGTTATTTATGGTCTTATTTAAATCAAAACACTGAATTTGTGGGACAATTTAGCAAACAAACGACATAATTTCAGATTTTTTCAAATAAACCAAACCTCTATTGCATTTGACATTTCTCATACAATTTACGCTTTGAAGACCGACGCGCTACACGAAAACGTTTACAAATCATCTATGCTGTACAGAATTGTTACATGTTTTTACTAAATATTATATTATAATATGTGTTTTTATGAATTATCACTCACTATAGAACGTTCCAATTACACAAATACATAGGTGAAAACGTTATTCGAAGTGCACAATACCTTTCCAAAAGCGTAACGATTTTATGAATCATGAAAGTTTCACATTGATAAATTAGGCAAATGAAGAAAAATATTACAAATAATTAGTTAACTAGACATTTTGAGTAAATTGAAGCACAAAATTCAATAGCTGTCGGACATCTCGGTGGACCGCGAACGTAAAACCAAACGATTGCGATCGACTGCTTTTGTGTATTTATTATGATTCTCCGGAAGAATTTGAAGAACTTTTAAATTAAAAAAGAAAGCATGGTTATCTCTATTTCTAATTCAGCTTAAATCATATATCTAACTGTAATACAAAAGGAGATAGAATGACTTTTATGAGTCTGTCCCAGTAGGTGGCGTAAACGCCACTATGAGACTCGGCTGGTTCTGATGTTTGGTGGCTTTTACGCCACTCGAATACCCAAGGAGTTAAGACTTTTAGGAATATATTAAAACTTTCCTGACGATGGAAGGATACTTCCGAAACCGGTAGAGATTATTATATTAAATTGAAGTGGTTCAAAACGAATGTATGCGTTTATATTGCGACCTGTCAGTGGCTGAGTTGGCATCACTTCTGTTCCCCACCCAGATGTCGTGAGTTCAATTTCTCGGCTGGCTAAGCCCTCCATCACGACACAAGCAATATCTTTCGCTTACTGTGATGGTAGTAGGAGATTTTAAAATATTGTCAGGTTATTCGTAACCCGGGAATGTTTTTCTTTCTTAAGAATAAAATAAAAATATTATTAAAAAAATTGTGTCTGGAAAATAGGCATTTAGCAAAATCAGAAAAAGTTGTATTTTTGATTTGATTTTAATAAATGCCTATACGAATTAAAAAAAAAAGTAATATTTTTCTCTTCAAAAACATTGTATTTATCGTATTACGTAATAATATTATCATTATTTCGAATTAATTTGACGGCCTCCATGGTCGAGGGGTAAGGCTCTCGACTACGAATACGAAGGTCGCGGGTTCAAATCCAGGCGTGCGCAAGTAAATTTTATTTAATTAATTTTTGTTGTTTCACAATTAATTAATTAAAAATAATATATAGTATATTTGCCCACGTTCCAGAGTGGAAGATACTCTCAGTATCGCCCTGGTGAAAGACCACCATTCAGAATTGAAACGTTGCTTGAAATGGCTTTTAGCCGTGTTTGGTGACCAGATCTGAATAGCCAGGTATTTCCCCACCTCCCTCTTCCCCTTCTCCTTCCCCTCCCCAATACCTTCAGCCTCACAACATTCCCTAATTGAGAATGCCATAGTCTCACTGGCTCCAGACGGTTGGGAGCAGTTGAGACTCTTGTGCGGTATTCATATAAAAAATTTAAAAAAATATCCCTTTCCGACGTCCCTCTCCCCCTTAAAATATTAGAACGGATTTCGATATTTGTGGTTTTGGAAAAAAAATATACACGGTTGACCATTACCACAGAACGTGTCATTTTTACAACTCATCTTTATGCTTTCCGAGATTAAAATGTATGTATGAGTGATATGGTCTTAGTTGTTATGGCCTGCGTTGTTGCTTCTCTTTCTGTTGCATGCACATTTATAAGAAATAGCTTTAAGTTACAACGGAACTCTCAGCGACATGCCTTTAGAGAATAGTACGATTCGGTGTTCGGGCAATACAAGTCTAAGTGTCTGAGTGGATTTGTTATGAATATATCTGTTATCGGTAACCGAGTCTCCAGAGGTCCAACGATCGGGTCACTCAGTACGTCCGACACGATAAACCCTAGTCTCGCTCCGTTATAATATTTGAGCATTCAGCACACCTAATATTGTCTCCCGCTTTTCTTATCACCTTGCACCTCTTCAACCACAATACTACCGTTCGGCAAAGCCTTTTAAGAAATGCTTTCGGTGTCATGAAATTTACAGAGATTTTTCTGAATTTCAATGTCTTTGAACTGTTATGTCATTGAACTGTTTAAAATTGACAAAATATTATCGAGGAAAGGGACACTTAAATCTCAGGCGAAGCTGAATAGTTTTTCTTTACGTTAACTCCACACGTGAGGCCTGAGAAAATAATTTCCCTCAGGCCCTATGTCATGTGAATGCTGCGTGGAAGGTCTTTTAGAGGAAAGAAATGATCGAACCTGGGTCTTGAAGAGACCCATGTTGTAGGAGAGAGGAAACACAGAGGCCGGCAAATTATTCCACATCCGAGCTGCTGTATTTAAGAAAGAATCGTAAAAACGACCCGTTCTCACGTAACAAATATCAACTGTGTACAAATTTTGGGCGCGCTTTTTGCGTGTTTCCGAGAGGGATAGCAATGCTATCGTATTATAAAATGATAATTCTTGTTTTCAATTCTTAATTTTAATTAATTATTTTTCTTTCCTCATTTATACGTGGAGTAAGTAGTAGTAATTTTCATCATCATTTTTTTAAATACAGACAAAATCTAGTAATAAATGAAATTGTTAAGACCGTTGACGTTTTCTGTTCTCAACCCCCTCCCCCCCCGTCTTTGGTCCATTGTAGGCCCAGTCTTTGTCTAGGTTTCTGGGACAACCAACTGGATATCTATTTATATAATAATAATCATTCTCCACACACTTTGTATTGCAATTTAATCATGACAGATAGTAACAAGCCTATTTGACATGACTGGCATATTTTAGTAACCAGGGAGAAGACCATGTTAAACATCAAAACAGAGGTAAAAATTATTAAAAAAAATGTTTTTACGATGTTGCAAACACAAAGTAAATTACATTCAAATACGTGTAAATTAGGATGGGAGGAATGGGACAAAATTAAAATAACTTTAGAGTGGTGATTCACAATCTGCGAACCCATTTCGTGCGGCCCGCAAGTCTTCATGCGACCAACAAGGCTAAAAAAAATAAACAATTAACCAGCATTATTTTACTGTTTCGTCTTGGGACTAGAGTTTTTTTTCCACACTGTAATTGATATTTTGTGTCGATTCCATTTTATACGTTGTTTTTGAAAACATAGAAGTAACGGTAGTAAGTTTTGATATTTCTTTTTTAATAGCATTCGTTCGGATTTCCGGGTGCTATTTTACGTTCACTTTTACAAAATACGAAAGAGTATTGCGCCAAACTTGCCTGTCTTTGGTATATTGAATCAGCCGCCCAAAATTACAAGTTTTTACATGTTCCTTAATTTCAGATTAATAAAAATCGACAACATTTTTATTGTTTTGACCTTGGAGATAGAATTTTTTCGCCTGTGGTGCTTTTCTCTGACCTTGATTGCTTTACCTTACCGTTTTGCTAAATACAAAGGATACCCGACCGAATTTTGATTGAAAACCCTGAATAAAATTGTCCCAGTAGGTACAGTTGGGAATAAACGTCCCAATCCAGTTAGGACGTTTGTTTTGTATTCTTTTTTTATATCTACACTGGCGACGCCATCGGCTGCAATGTTAACCATGGCACTCTGTGGGTACCCTACCCCCTGCGACCCGCTAACATATTGATAATTTGGCTCTTCGACTAAAAAGGTTGCGAATCACTGATTTAGAGGTCCATTAGTATGGTGAAAGTATATCCAAATAAACCGTACCTTTTTTTAACAATTGTGCCCAAAATAAAATCTTTCGAATTTTGTTCACATAATATGTGAACGTATAATATATTATATTGTTTGTGAATATGATTTATGTACAAAAACGTTGTATTTAGCTAGGTACTGATTTATTTCAAACTTTTTAAATCTGTTTGATGGAGTTATCATTTGAAATCAATGACAATAAACATCGAATTAATTAACACTTAACTCTGTGATAAGATACACATCCATTTATGTTTTATACACATATATTTTTAAATTATTGATTACCTGCTATTCCGCCAAAATGTTCTGATGCGGTCTTTTACTTTATTTTTAAAACACACCAGCTTTGGAAAATGACACGTGGAATATCCTTTAGTTCATGTCTATCCTTTCTCGGGTCTGTGATCCGAGGTAATTTACCAGCTCAGATTTGAAATATTGATTTGATTATGACTTAATATCATGAAAACCCTTTTTCCTGTATTATACTCGTATAGGCATGATTATCGAATTGGCAATGAGATGTCGGATTAGCAATGCGGTCGAAAGGAATAACTCTTTGAATAATACGGTATCATTTAATAAACGCCCACAACCAACGTGTTATAGTAATATTATTGTAATGGTCTGTTTACATCTGGTTTAGATCGATAAGATTGCATAAATACTCAACATTAGCGCGCTTATTTCCACATAATCATGTTTACTCGCATAATTTCCGCCTTATAGACAATGCATGCCTACCGTAGGTTCTGCGTGCAATATTATTTATTACCTTGTGTACCTAACATATTTACATTATATACCGAACATTATCAAGGAACAAATTTACTGAGTTATCATCGCCTTGAGCCACGGCCCCGAGCCAAATGGCGCTTGGAGCAGCTTAAATTTAGATGCCTTTTTAAATGAATAAAAAATTGTTAAAACTCCTTCTCTATTTTCGATATGGACCCATGAGATTATACTTGTACCAGTTGTGGCGTTTTGCAAACTCCCATACCACCCTTTTTCATTCATAGCTTCGTCCAGTACGATCAAATATTTGAACAAATTAAAAAAAAAAACATTGCGACCTGTCAGTGGCTGAGTTGGCATCACTTCTGTTCCCCACCCAGATGTCGTGAGTTCAATTCCTCGGCTGGCTAAGCCCTCCATCACGACACAAGCAATATCTTCCGCTTACTGTGATGGTAGTAGGAGATTTTCAAATATTGTCATGTTATTCGTAACCCGGGAACGTTTTTCTTTCTTAAGAGTAAAATAAAATAAAAATATAATTTTAAAAATAGTGTCTGAAAAATAGGCATTTACCAAAATCAAATCAGAAAAAGTAATATTTCCGATTTGATTTTGTTAAATGTCTATGCAAATTTTAAAAATATGTAATAAGTATTTTTCTCTTTAAAAACATTGTATTTATGGTATTACGTAATCATATTATCATTATTTCGAATGAATAAAAAAAAATCAAAAAATATCCTGGAGCAATTAATTCCCTTAATTTATATTTTTTTTCTAAAATCAACTACATTAAAATAATTAATCATTTTGAAAGAGCAGCGGACCTAATTGGCCCGTTATTCAGTTTGCCAATGTATTCAACTGTTCGAAAAGGACTCCTTTTAACTATAATTTAATAGTACTTATTATTATTGTTCTAATCTTCAAATTCATCGGAATGTTTTAGGGCATATTGAATTCCCAGTTATTTTCCACAATAAAAAAAATGTGTGAACAAGCTTTAGCGATGTCCGTGGGTGATGAAAACCTCAAAGTCTACTGCTCTAAGTAACGCTCATTTCTTCACCTTTCACAAAATGCGCGCTCACTAGGTGGACAGTTATTATATTATGACGCCTCCATTTCTCGTGCTATCGCAGTTATCGGGTCATTTGGTATAAAACGAGTGACGTAAGCCTATTTGTTGACACTCCTATTTTAATCTGTCTACCATTTTCTTCAACAAGTAGTGTTGTTTGTTGACTCTTCGCCTCCGATAATAGCCCGCTGGACCAGAAACCGGAGGCTAGAGACCACTTCACTCTGCTCTACAATAATGATACACGGCTATGAAATGATCCGCATTCGTCGATTTCCAAAGCGTATTCTATTTTTGAACCTGTCCGGCGTTTAGCAGCAACAGGTGCCAGATTCTGCACGAGACTTCAGAAATAGCACCACCTCTGCGGAAATCCACAACTAGTGGACTGCGTACAGTTTAAAACAGTTTTCAAAACCGAAACTTTTAACAAAGAGTTTTTTTTTTTTAATATTACATACTTCTTGTCCTACTCGGGTCGGGAACCCATCGCATCGACAAGGCGCCTCCAGGCGTCCCTGTCCTGTGCTACGTTAACGGCATTCTCCATAGTAGGTCCAGCCTCTCATCGCACAGCCTCTGGAGTTACTTCTCACACCTGTATCTGGGGCGGCCCACTGGACGTCTTCCCTCTGGAATAGCACTCAGAATTTTCAGCGGAATTCGACCTTCTGGCATTCTTAACACGTGCCCAAACCACCTCAGTTGCAACTTTTCTATGAAGAGTAATAGTGATTCAATGTTAAGCTCCTCCCGGATTACCGAGCTTCTTATTCGATCTCATCTTGTGACTCCTGCAACTCCTCTCAAAAATCTAATTTCGGCAGCTTCGACCCTAGAAGGTGTACCCTCGTTCAACATCCAAATCTGGTGACCATAAGTAAGCGTGGGCGATACACTGATTTGTACACTGCCACTTTGTCGGGATACTTAGCTCAGCTTTCCTTATCACTGAGCTGTAAAGAAGACGCAGCACACCGCTTGCCGCACCTATTCTATGGTCAATTTCTCCGTCTTGCCGGCCATCGCTTGAGAATTCAACCTCAAAGTATTTAAATTGGTCAACCTGTTTCAACTGCGCCCCCTTAGCGAAGATGTTACACTGAGTTTGATCTCTTCCTATTACCATAACTTCTGTTTTTGCGGTGCTTATGAAGCGGTTGATCCACTCCTGTAGCCCCTTCTGGGTCGCGATTAACCCTCCGATGTCATCGGCAAACAATAACGAGCTGAATTCTTTATCGTCAACTATTGCTGCATCCGGTGTTTGGCTATTTTGGCTGATGCGGTCCATGAAGCTAGTGAAAATAATTGGCGACATAGGGCACCCTTGTCCGAGGCCAATTTCCACTTCGAATTCTTCCGAAATTTTACCGTTTATACGGACGCTTCTACTGCTTTTTTCGTATACGGGATACTATACCTTTTAGCAGTTTACCTTGTACTCCGTATACTTTCAGCACCTCCCACAGAAGCTCTCTGATTACTCGCACAAGTTTTAACTCGCTTCGTGCCACAATAAAATAAATACGAGGGTGGTCCGTAAAATAAGTTTCCCTATTTTTTCACGATGAAAACCATTTTATTTACAACAAGCAATACATCATTGGAAAGCTTAGACTTTCAGCTATTTTTCTACAGTCCTCCCGCGTTGACTTCGATGCACCTTTTCACCCGGGTCACCATCTTTTGATTCCCTGGTCATAGAAGTCTCCCGCCAGGCCGTGAAGATAGCTCAGAACCTCTTCTTTCAGCTCCTCTTCGTTTTGCAAAATGCGTTCCACCGAGGTGTTTCTTCAAATCAGGGAAGAGATGGTAGTCGCCTGTATGGTGGGTGTAGGACGATCTTTCATCCGAATTTCTTAATGAGCACGGTGGTGACGCGGGTTGTATGCGGACGAGCGTTGTCCTGATGAAAATGGATTCCACTCGTCAACATGCCCCTTGCTGACATCTGGGATCATCTCGCTAAGCTCCCGAACCGTCAGTCTTCGATCTGCCAGCATTGCCGCTTCCACTTTCGCAATCGTTTCGTCACTGACCGATGGCCGTCCGGACCGCTGTTCGTCATGGACGTCTGTACGCCCTTCTTTGAATTCTTTGCACTACTTGCGCACCATTTGAAAACTCATGCACGTTTCTCAAATTTTAAATAATAATAATAATAATATTTATTTGAAACACATTATTTTACAGAAATATTTCAAAAGGCTTTGACTGTCCAACTAGGAGCAAATCCCGTTTTAGGACACTCAAATTGATAAGATTAGTTCATATTAATATACATATACATAAAAGAATATAAAACAATCCACAAAGTAAATTTTTTTTTAAGTATGTTGCATTTTTAAAATTACTGTAGAATAATAATGAATTACAAATGAGATGTAAAAGTTTAAAATATAAAGTATAAAAGTTTAAAGAATATAAGTTAAAGGTATGATATGCATTTTTTAGTTTACTGTAGAGAAATAATAAATTACATATGAGATGTAAAAGTGTATAGTGAGAGTAAAAGTTTAATGCTTCATAATATTTCAATATCATGAGACGTTTACAATTGCTGTCTTCAAAATAAAAGTACGTAATTAGTCCTGAAAAAAAAAACAATTTATCAGCAGATAAAAAACCATGAAGTATTATTTTTCTCTTGTCGATTATGCTTCTAATTTAATTTCTTCTAATCCAACTTTATAGAAAAAAATATCGCTATTGTTGTATTGATCACAGTGTTAATTTTCTAGGAATGAAGATGGTGACGGTGAAAAATTGTAATTGTATGGCCCGAGCCATTCGGTTGGTTGGCCCTGTCTTACTTTTCTCGAACGAAGATTCACAATGGATTCTCGTATTTTTAGAAAAAACTACATTAATATCTATTACACCACATGCCAGCAATATCAGTGTTCTACCTATTCTTAATGTTTTTTTTTAATACGCAAAACGTAATGTCATTTTGAATGATTGGGCATTTAGCGATTTTGTTGATGAAAATTGTTTTCATTTTAAAACATTTTACAAAAACCGTCACTGTACCAAAGTATTATTAATTTATTGTTCGATGGTTCAGTCGAGTAGTAAATAGTTATGTATCAATATTACACATTTTTTCCTAATAAAACCTTTAAAAACATTTGAATAAATAAATATAGGTATTTTTTAAAGCCCCGTTCTGATTAGGCGTTTTTTTTTAGCACGATCTGGTTTTTCCATTCTGAATTATGGATTCTGACAAGAGTATGCAGTATGCACACAGAAGGCTAAAGGTCTATTCACATCTACGGGCACCGTCCAGTGCAGACACGTACAGTGGCAGACACGCCACAGAAGTGAATGTGTTCATAGATAATGTAAGAAACTATTTTTTCTGTTCCCGCCACTGTACGTGTCTGCACTGCGCGGTGCCGGTAGATGTGAATGGAACTTTAAGCTTCACTCAGAAAGGAGTAAAATGTTCAGCACCGAGATTATGTTGGCGTGGGAGTTGGTGCTCGGCGCATACACACGAGGCGATATTTGCTACAAACCACTGTCAGTTTGACGTGTACGTTATGAGTTTCCATCAGCTAACGTTTTTATTATGAATTTTCGAACGAACGAATAGTTGGAGTGCCAAGATAATCAAATTCCATATTTATTTCAGTTCAAACGTAAATATTGGAGAATTCCAACCGTTAGAATGCGAAAATCGTTTAAACAGTGACGGGCATTAGCTGAAGCTAACTCCAGCCTATGTGCTTTCTCAAAACGCGTCTGCAGTATGCACACTCTTGTCAGATTCCATACAAAACCAAGGTGGAAAAAACTACATCGCGTTAAAAGGCACCTTTTCTAAATGAGACCAAATGGGGCCTTCATACAACACTTTTTTTCCATACCGATCCCCATATGGAAAACCATATCAGGACCCGTATGGAAAATCTTTGCTTTACACGATCATTATTTTTACACCCACGATTTCATAAGGCTCGTCCTGACTCTTAGAGGCATGCGACGAATGAGCTATACAAATGCGAACAAGTATCAAACAATAGTTGAACATTAATGAAACGGCCCAAATATATTATTATGGTAACAATTTATTTAATACACCCCATTTCGCCCTTTAACATAACCAGGATGTGAAAGTATTTATTACAAAATGTCATAAATAATAAAATAAATAAAAAATTCACAATACCGAACAGTAACATTTCTCCACAATCAGTGATGAATGCAATCTAGTCTTCAACAATGTTTTAAATATCCACCGAAATCAACACGCTACATTTTTACACAATATAGTTACATAAAACAATGACGGATATCAAATAATGCCCGCCATTAAACTTGTGAAAATCGGTGTCAAAATAGAGCATGTCCTATTTTCCACACCGAGACTATATCGACTGCTCCAAGGAAGAGGCAGCATCTCACTTTCAGTAATTATGCGGAAGAATGTTTAAAATCTTGTTCATATTCTTAGGTGAGCGTTTAAAAAAAAAATTATGTGTAAATTTAGAATGGATTTTAATGGATCCTTATACTATATATGAAAAAAAGAGTAATATGTAATTTCAACATGAAATTATACGGAATGACAAGAATTAAAAAAAAACATTTTTTGCATGTCTCTCGAAACCTTCAAGGTTTGTGTTGAAGATATCAAGAGAGGTGTTATTTAGCAGCACCATACCCCCCTATCATTCTGTGTTGAGCTAACATGTCTGTTCTACCATGTGGTATGAATATCAGATCGTAGTGCCGCCTCTAACAGTAGATGTTTGGTACAAACAGCTTATAGCATTCCAGGAGGTATGGACTGTCTATCAAATTATGCATAATTTTATACGATTTTACTGCAAGGGGCCCACTCCTCGAGTGGAGACTCAGAGAACAAATCTTCTTGGTGCACAAATAGCGGATATTCGCCGTGTAGTCTCATAAAGATATCGGAGTTTTTTTTGGATTTATTCCAATATTTGTACATACTTTTTCTGGTATGGGGTCCATACAGCAGAAGCTTACTCAAGACCTTATAATGCAGTGGAACATATAAGTCATGGCTTCGCGTTTAGTAAACTGTTTGCTAGATCTTATAACACACAACCCCCAATAATTTGTAGCACCGATGTACAAAACTGCCAATATACGAGTATAGTGTGAAAACGTAAATTTGTAATCATAGACAACCCCTTGGTGGATTTTACAGATGACAATATATCTTTCCTTATTTTATAAATAAATTTAATGCGGTTGAGCGCGTATACCCGTATGTCATAGATACAATTTTTTTTATTGTTATATATAATATATAATTTACTATCGTCAGCCCACACGGTTATTGCATCCAAGTCCAGTTGTAATTTAATACAATATTCCCTGCTGCAAATCTTCAGCAAAAAGCAGGAAGTGGCATGTTGGATGCATTCTTACAGGTCGTCAATTAATATTAAGAACAGTAGAGGCTCTGGATTTGATCCCTGTGGTACTCCAGAAAATGCAGTGTATTCCCTAGACTCAAAACCGTTGATGCAAACATATTGTTTTCTGTGCTAATATAGGACACAAAAAAGAGGTTCGTCAAACCCGATTCTGTGCATCTCTTTTTAAAGTATATCGTGATGAACTCGGTCAAACGCCTTAGCAAAGTTCGTAGATCACATCTGTTTGGTATTGCGCGTCCAACCCTCTCGCCGCTCTTTATGAGAGTTCAAGAAGGTTGGATACGGTGGACTTCTTTGGCAAAAAAAAACATTTGGATTTCCGCCAAGAAATGGTTTACCTGATTTGTTAAGTTTTTCTCATATTATTGTTTCAAAGACCTTTAATAATAATAATAATAATAATCGGATGATTTTTATAGCGCCGCTTTTGTGAGAAATCACCTCAGGGGCGCTGTACAAATATTACTTCCTATTCTTATATTATTCTTATATTACGTCTATTCTACGAATTTATTATTATTATTATTATTATTTTATTTTTTTAAATTGAAAAAAAAGAAGCTAACTGTATTTATTCCTTACGATATATTGCAAGACGCTAATACAAATGATAAAGTGATTGTTTCCATTATATTCAGGAATGTATTTAATATTTCAAGACGCTAATACAAATGATAGAGTGATTGTTTCCATTATATTCAAGAATGTATTTAATATTGCAAGACGCTAATACAAATGATAGAGTGACTGTTTCCATTATATTCAAGAATGTATTTAAGCTAAGACAAAGAATTATTATCCATATTTTTAGGATAAATAACACAGAACACTCTTAAAAGGTGGAGCGGCGGGGGAGGATGGTGGCCGGTGGGATTTATCCAGAGGGCCCTCAAAATCTTCTTTGTCTTGGTTACGCCCCTGGTGGCGTGACGGGTCGGATTGGTGTTGGTCTGCACGTACGCCAGGCGCTTGTCAGCCGGCTTCAGGATCCGGAAGGAGCACTTCATCGTGTCGTCCACTGACATCATTGCTCCTGCATTATCGAAGTAATTTGGAAGTAATGACAATACCGCCACTGGTCTATAGTTATGCGTATCTATTTTAGTCCCTGACCTGTGTGTTGGGCTTACCCCAGTAAGTTTCCACGATTGGGAAAAGGCTGAAGTTAATATGCCAAGGTTAATTATGCACGGAATTGGTTTATACAATTGATCTACCAGATTAATAATGATTTGAGGTGATTTTCTCACGAAAACAGCGCTATAAAAATAATCCATTTATTATTATTATACGAGTAAGGTGGGATTCCGCTCAATATGGCACTAATTTATGACTCAGAATGTAAGTAAGTGAAAAACAGATTGGTACATACTTTCAGTATCGCTCTGGTGAAAGACAACCATTCTGAATCTAAACGTTGCTGGAAATGACTTTAGTTGTGTTTTTCTTTTCCCTTCCCCACTACCTTCAGCCTCGCAATATACCACAATCGGGGATGCCATAGTCTCACTGGCTTCAGACGGTTGAGAGCAGTTGGGCACTGTTGTGGGGGTACTCGCATAAAAAATAAACTTAATTTTTTCAGTTAGTGTTGTCTCCCTTGGAGCAGTCGATATGAAAATACTGTACGAAAAAGGGTGTCGTGTAAAGTGACATCGGCGTGTGCCTCATTTTTTTTAAATCTAAATAGCACACTTTATTTATGTCGTTTTGATGATGGAATATTTTTAATCCTTTGTTTCGTCTCTTTCAGTATTATTATTATTACCTTTCGTTTTTATCTAAAAGAAATATCTAGTTTCAGGTGTATTATCAAATAATGTCTTTTTAATAAATAAGATGCTGGCATACTGAATATAATTATTATGAATGTTTACGCTCGAGTACTTATCTAGATAAATTAGATAATTATGATGATGCTTATGGACTGTCAAGCTAAACCAAATAAGGAATACAAACAAATACATAATAAAATGTAGTTTGTACGAGTGGCTGTGTGATTCTAGGAATTGCCGTTACGCAACGTATGCGCACTCATGGATGGCGCTAATTTAAATGTATTGAAATAATTCTTTTAACACGAAATGCTTTTAAATATTGAAATGAATTGTTTGTTGGCGAGTATACGCATGGAATATGAAACGGAATAAATTGTTATAGAAGGTTTAAATCACAAGTCCTTCGAGAAACTTGTAAAAATACAATATATTATTGTTAAACAAAAAAATTTATCAGTTTCTTGAGGGACCGCGAACAATCAATTCATCTCAATATTTGAAAATATTAAGTGCTAAAAGTTTTTTTTTTCTAAAATGTTTTAATCAGTTCCATCTGTGAGTGCGTGTCACGTTTCGTTTAACCTTAAGGAAAAAACTCTTAAATAGAGTAAAACAACAATATTTGTGGTTAATCTGCTGTTTAAGAGGAACGGCTGCTCGGTCTGTTTCATACAAAGCTTATTTTTGGATTTGAGGTCAAAATACCCACCCAAACTGAATTTATATATTTTTGTTTTAAATCATGAAATGTACTCCATTGAAGAAATGGATTTTTTTCATTATTTTAGAGATAACTTTGGAAATTATATGCGGGTCTATAATAATTTATTTTTAAATTGTCTAATAATTTGTTTTTTAAAAACATCTTAAATATCTATCATAATCTTCTAGGTCAATATTTTAAATAATGTACGTAAATTTACGAGGTGTGTTCAAAAGAAAAGGTGAATTTTGAATTTTCGCGGGCTGTGTACATTCGATTATCGATTTTCTTTTGTTATGTTGGTACACATATGTTTATCATATGTTAGCATTATCAGCCATTTTGGATCAGTGGTTTGTTTTTGACAACTGGAAAGGTTAGTGACGTTTTTGTGTGTTCTTCGATTTTTTACTTTTGAAAAAAATGGATCATAGAATATGTATTAAATTTTACCTTAAAAATGGAATAAAGTGCTCCAACGCACTTAAAATGTTGACTGTGGCATTCGGCGAGTCTACTTTGTCTCAAAAAAGTGTTTATAAGTGGTACAAGCGCTTTACAGAAGGCCGAGAAGATGTTAATGACGATAAGCGTCCTGGAGTTTTGAAGGTTTTGCTCACTGTTTTCTTCGATTAAAATGGCGTGGTGCATCATGAGTTCTTGACAACATGTCGTACGGTTAATAAGGAATACTACAAGGAAGTTATGCAACGTTTGCGTGAAGCAATACGGCTCAAACGATCGGAATTGTGGAAAAACAAATCATGGGTTTTGCATCACGATAATGCAACCAGCTCACACATCCAATGCTTGTTCGTAATTATTTGGCCAAAAACAACACCGTAATCATGCCTCAACCACCGTATTCACCAGATTTGGCTCCCTGCGACTTTTTCATATTCCCAAAACTGAAGAGACCAACGAAAGGATAGCGTTTTACCACAATTGATGAGATAAAGTCAGAATCGAAGAACGAGCTGATGGCCATACCGAAAAGCGCATTCCAGGAGTGCTTCGAGGATTGGAAGAAGCGCTGGCATAAGTGCATTATATCTGGGGGGATTACTTTGAAGGGGAGAAAATGGATATTGATGAATAAATAAATACTTTTCGAAAAAATTCACCCTTTTGAACACACCACGTACGTTCCAACGTAAATTGGTATTTTTTTTTAAATTTTAATTTAAGCCCATCGTAATAATTATTTTAACACTTTTTTATTTAGGTTTCATTATATTTTAACACATTAGTTACGGCGATGTTTGTTAAAAATCTGTCACTTGCGGCGGGCGGGATTAGATCGCAGTCCCCCTACCGGATGTATGTCAACAAACTTCAACTTCGAGTTCGTATCAATAAAAAAAAACTTTTATCTAATTATTTATAAAAAAATATTCGTCCACAAATCACAATAGTAAAATGTCAAACATATAATATTATGTAATAACAACACAGTTTAACAAGCGCTGAAATCGCGACAGCTGCGAATAAAAAATGATATTAGGGCTTCCCCACTTGAGTCTATTGCGTCATAAGTATCAGCTAATGATTAAAGAAAAAGTCAATGATCTTCGTATTTTATTTCATTTTTTGACAAACAAAAAAATACCGTCTGTCGTCTGTTTAAAATTAATTTCCAATTCTTCCTTGAAAATAATGATGACTTTTAGCAATGTTTTGAACCAGTAAAGAGTCCATAATGATGTGTGTATTATAGTGACGCCTATCCGCTACACCGCAAATCCAATATTACAGAAGAAATTACAAGTTTAAAACGTGTTTTTTGTATTTGAAGTTGAAGGTCACGGAAATGCACAAAAATGTGCGCCCCGCCGCAACACAAGGTTTCTGAAACGCACAAATATGTGCACACCGTGACCAATACGTTAATACACTGGGCAAAACGTTTTTTTTTTAGTTGCCATTAATCCACAAATAATTGCTAAAGTTATCACAAAAATCGCGAAAAATCGTTTTCTTTAATGCCTCATGTTTTATAATAAAAAAAATTATGTGTATAAAGAAGCACTTCTAATCCATACTATATATTTGATATATCTGTTGATTAATTTATTTATTAGTTTATTTATTATTGATTAGTTGATTTTTTTATGAATATGCACCTAAGGAGTACTGTAGGAGTAATATTAAGAATAAGCAAGAATGTATGTAATATGTTAAGAATGTATAAATAGAATGTAAAAGTAGCACTGTAGGAATACCACTGAATGGAGTTATTTAATCATGTTTAAGTTTATTTAGAGTAAAGCGCACTTGAAGTGAAATCACACAAAACTGCGCTATATAAATGCTTTGTTATTATTATTATTATTATATTTAAAAAAATATTCAGTTTGGATGGGTATTTTGACCAATCCAAAATTAAGTTTTGTATGAAACAAGCCGCGCAGCCGTTCCTCTTAATGTGGTCATTGTTTTCCTTAATATTGACGTTGCCTTATTTTTGACCAGTTATGTTCCCTGCTATTGACATCTCAATTTCCTCAATGAAACCTAACAAGTTATGTCTCCGATATCAAACGAATTATAATTTGGGTACGATCTCCGTTCACATAGTTAGCACTAGATACGCCTTACGATCCTAATATATTTATTAAAATTGTGCTCAAAGATCTAACCGCCTAGGCATGAAAATCAGACAGCTTTCCTAAGATTGCAGCATATTTTGTTCTTATTGAACGGTCGAAAATTATGGAACAAATAAAATGGCTTTTTTTTGACAATTAATGCATATTTCAAATCTCCATATAACACGATGGAAATAACGTTGCGATTTGAAAATAGTTGCGTTAGACACCCTGTCCAAATTCCACTACGCCAGAACTCACTGATGGTTTTTTTTTTTTGCTTCACCGCTCAGATTTCATGTAACGTAGTCAATTTCGAGTCTCCCAATTCAAATAAAGAAAAAAGATCGTGAAGGTAAACATTTTAGTATCACTGAAGACTTAAAAAGTTAGAAGTGTGTTATGGACGTGTACCTGAAATGAACTTAATTGATTCTTACTTCTTGTAAAACTGATCAAAACATTTTCACTACCGAAATTCCTTTTTGTACAGGTGATCAATTTATTGACCTGTCTAGGAGTCGAAAGTCGAAAGGTATTATGCAAAACATGGCGTTTTTAGTTTGCTTTTAAATCGGTATAGACCACCCTTCTAGAGTTTATCAGTTCAGTGTGTTTGGTAGATAAATTATTGAACAATGAATAATAAAATTATCGGGAATCTAAAGATTCCCGCTTGCTAGATAAGATTCGCCGAGACCAGTATATTTGGGTTAAATCTAAATTATTATATCAATGCCATGAATGTGTCCTATCGGATTCTGACCGGGTACTCTTCGCCGAACGAATTCTTCGGTGGGCAATCACCGGACTGATTGACGATTGATTATGCAGGCAAACACGAACACGACCCAATTCTCTTTCGGTCAAGCGTTCTGTTTACAAACATCAATCGGTCGGGCAATCAAATTGTTTCGTACTTTTCAGAAAACATTTCTTAAACTAGCTTTACACCGTAAGTACCTACTTATTTCCATATCCCCATATGGAAACCATATCGGGACCAATTTGGAAAATCTTTGCTTTTCACGATATTTTTTTTCATTCCATGGAGATTTGCCGATGTAGTTTTTTTTTTTTTTACATGAATGCCGCACAAGAGTCCCAACTGCTCCCGTGGAGCTCATCTGGAACCAGTGAGACTATGGCATCCCCAATTGGGGAATGTTGTGAGGCTGAAGGTATTGGGGAGGGGAAGGTGAAGAGAAAGAGGAAGGTGAGGAAATACCTGGCTATTCAGATCTGGTCACCAAACACGGCTAAAAGCCATTTCAACCAACGTTTCAATTCTGAATGGTGGTCTTCAACAGGGTGATACTGAGAGTATCTTCCACTCTGGAACGTGCGCAAATATACTAAATATTATTTTTTATTTAATTAATTGTGAAACAGCACAAATTAATTAAATAAAATTTACTTGCGCACGCCGGATTTGAACCCGCGACCTTCGGATTCGTAGTCGAGAGCCTTACCCCTCGACCATGGAGGCCGATAAAAATATCGAGGGGTTAAAAACCCATTATAAATAAACTAAGAATGAAAGATAAATACCCTTCGTTATCCAGTTCAGTGATACTCCATAGTAAGAACCCGCGACCTTCGGATTCGTAGTCGAGAGATTCGTTTCCATTAAAGAAGAAATAATATTTTGGGACGGTACTTCATCGTCCAAAAATGGCAACACCTTTAACATAACCATAGATCATATTAAAGTATCTGTAACAAAACAAAAAAAAAATCAACTATATTCACAATACCGAACAGAAACAAGCGTTCACAGTCAGTAACACAGTCCTACGCATAATCTTTTTAATAATATATTTTGAAATAAACATGCAACATTTCCACATAATACCTAAAACAATGACGCCGTCAAATATTGCACGCCAAACTAGACGAGAATCGATATGAAAAATAGACCCTATTTTCCATACTGATTCTACATGGAAAGAAGACCTGTATGGAAACTGTACGACAAAAAAATCTTGTAAAGCGCCCAATAGGGTGGGTTGCTTCGTGATCATAGATTTGTCAGTAGAAACATATGATTCTATGACAGAACGGAGCAGTGACAAAACATTTTTTTCTTATTTCGCGTCATTTGTCTGCCTATCACAGATTAATTAAATGGTGACCATTTTTACACAATACAAACGGTTATTCGACCAAATTTTATGTGAAATGCCTGACTGATAGTTTTCTTTTTTTTTATGATATGACATCTAATGATTTCACATTAATTTATGATTTTTTAGGTGTGTACCTAGTAACTTTTTTGGTTGATATATAGTACGTTCTAACTCCGGACAGTTGTACGATATTCACTTTTTTTAATCTGCCCTAGTGACGCCACCGACTGCAGTGTTACGTACCTATCCTATCGGGTTTGAACACAGATTTAGATACATCTTGTTCTTGGGGGCCTTTTAACTATTCCTCGCTGAATGTACCTTTGTTTCTTCACTTGTTTATTCTATATGTCTCCTTCTCGTTGGCTCGGGTTGTAGATTTATTATAAAGTCAGATACTTTATTTAACTATTTTATTAGATGTAAGATACTAGGCACGTAGTGTACTCTAGCAAAGATATAGGAAGAATGAAGTGAGGTACGAAGTGCACCCTATCTATGATGTAGGTGTAATGAGCCCGGGATTTAGCGAACATAAGGTTTATAAAGGAACTTACAAAGAATTGCCCCGTTCATATTTTGAAAGTTAGCAGGCATAGATGAAAGGGTTTTTCGGATTCGAGAACAATGAGTTAGTTTACAATTTAGGGGATATGACAATAAACATATTCTATTGATTTATAATTGACTTTGGGATTTGCTTTCGGGGAAAGTTTTATTACGGTATTTATAATTCTGAGATGGGATACTTATTTTAATGGCTACTATAATAAATGGGCACTGGGTGACATATTGTCTGGTTAATGTTAAGGTAAACAATAGCTTGGAATTTGAGAATTATGTAGAAAGTTTAGGGTCGGATGAGTAGGTCATATGTGGATAAATCCCCCCCCCCCTCCCCGGTTAAAAAGGTTGTTTATCGCTGACCTAAGTAGATCAGTTTTCTGCTGCTGATCGATTGCATAAGATGAAGTACAGACATATTACGCATAGATCATGTATTAATAATGTTGTATCACACCCGACTTAATAATGAATAATAATAATCAACGATCAATTGTGTGAAACACACCCATGTCTGCGTTTAATTTTACCTAATTTATCTTCCTTCGTTCATTGCCACGCGATAAGAGATCTGTTGTTGGTAAATGATTTTCCTAAAGTGAGCGTCGCAAATCTTACGTAAGTCGCGTGTTACTTTACTGTTACTTTGTATTGTCAAGTGTAGATGTCGCTCTCTTGCCTATATTATGAGCCCTGTGCGTGTACGATTTTTTTTATAATATGGAAGATTATTATGTCTCCAACACAGGAAACCGACGAACCACGTGAGAAATCGTTTTTAATAGACGCTGTCGCTAATAGATGTCGCTAACGTGACATGGTACTACAAAATTAATATTTGTTATCTGACTAAATATAAAAAGTGTTATCGGAAGATTTATTTTAGTATAATCATATCAATAATCAATCAATCAAAAGATCTTGAGATTGTACTAAAAATTTACACACATCCACAAAAATATGTTGTTCGCAAAGGGTACTTATCGGTGTCTACCGTTAATAGATTACCAACCCTTGGCTTATAGGTATTTTTAATTCATGTTTTTTTTTTTATATTGTACAATTTATTCCATTTTTGTTCAGGTTCAGGTTTTTCTTTCGTATGGCGGGTTGTGTTTTGAACACCAACTGTCGGAATTGTAACGACGGTGGCAGACTACCTCCGGTTACCGGTCGGTTTTCTTCGGCTGGTGCTGATTTGTATGTTAACATACCTGACCGGTGCCAGTGTAGGTGTCCCACCCTGCGTATATTGGCGTACAAATCAAAACTGGCGGTAGTCTGCCATCACCCTTATTCGGTCATAATGAGCACCTTCGTAGTTTTCATAATTTTTGCTTTAATGGGAAACAAAATGTTAGTTTTTTTTTTTTTATTACCATTAGTGTAAAAAATGTTATTTTAAATACTCGTATGTATATTACACATCTGTGTTCTACGTATGTATCTTAGTGCTTAGTCATTGTTTACACCGTTTTTCTCCTCTACCGCTCAACACTTACTCATATTCTACATTACATACAATCGCACTCTTCCTCGAGCTGTATTTTCTTTATAAAGCTTTATCATGCCTTGTTTTTCCTCCACGCCCCGACGGCGAGCCACAAACGTCCATAATATTGTACCTTATTTGCACTACGTTTCTTTTGTCCTATACCTCTACGCCGTAATAAGTACCCCTGCGTTGTGATGATGTGGATCCCCTATTTTACGTTTCGGCATTATTTTTAAAGGAATATTCTTTAACTATTTTTTTTAATATTGTATTGCACCCTTGGGGTAATATTTCACTAACGTAGCGCTATTTAAATCAGCCAATTATTATTGATGGGGTGAAACTGGCAAAGGAAGTGAGAAAGGATACTGAACGCGATAGAAATCAGATCCTCCGGGCGCATGTGTGTGATTAGTGATATATGAAGCCCTCGTGAGGTGATTTTTCACAAAAACGACGCTATACGAGGCATCCCATTATTATTATGAAACTATATACGATCGTACTACGAAGAATGAAATCCGAAATGAATGCAATACCAATGTAATGGTAACGAACACGTTTGCGGAAGGGATGCGTAGGTGGTTATTTTGGACATATATAGAGAATCCATGGAGAAAAAAGTGTCTGGAAAATGTAATATTATGACGCTTAGTTGGATGAAAGAGAATTAAATTATATATACGATTTTATTTTATATAACTCTTGTAAAAAAACATGGCGGTAGGTAACTACTTAATCGTAATCAACCGGATAATAAGTGAATAATTTATATAGGCTGTATTTGTGAAAAATCACCTCAAGGGCGTTTTACAATTAGTGAAATGATTATCATAAACGTCAATCAACTATAATACGGATTAATGTATTGACAGAATTAATTACTAATTGCCTTATCTAAATTTATAACCTATTAATTTCGAGTCTTAATGGTCGTTTTTAAATAAATAAAAAATTACGATTACTATTTGTATTTCTCCCTTCTTGCAGACAAAAACTCACATCACCAAAGTGGAACCGATTCAAGGGCATAAAACTAAGATGGAAGGACAAGATTCGGTTAAACAATGTCATCTGGAGATGTTGGCACATGCAATGTGAGTATTTACAATACATTATTAATTACATGTATGAAAAAAAATATTGATGATCTTTCCGAAAAGCGCTTGTCTGACCCTTTCTACTAATTTTACAGGAATCTTAGTTTCCTGCGATGTAGTAATCTAATCATATAGATTTTCTTTTAAATCCCTACTTCTTCAATAAAAATATTCACGAAAAGTCCAAAACTCAACGCGTGAACATATTTAGTTCTTATCGTAGATCAATATTTCGTTTTGGGACATCACTTACACACTTACGGCATACAGCTAATGGTGTATGTTTCCGTAACAGCGGTTTTCCGCTTATATACCAATAATCCTACTATGTACCTACATACTATGCACATACAAATGCATGTGATTAGATTGCATACACTTTCTTTAAACATGTTTCCAATCGAGTTTTATCATAAATTTATCCATGGACATTATGTAGATATTGAATTAACAAGTAAACATCCCCACTGCGACCAAGAAACATACCATTATTTAACTCGCATTTAGCTTTTCCCAGAAATACCCCGCTATCAATAGTTCAAAAAACACATCGCTGATAAACATTGCTGAATGTTTCTCCTTAAAACGACGATTTTCTGGATTTTATTTATTTTGAATTGAGGGTTTCCGGAAATCCTTGAAAACCCATTGAATGATAGCACTGGATCAAATAAATATAGCTTATGTAAACCGAAAGAAGATATAGCTATCCTCTCATATAGTTTTCCCCCTTAAAATGACAATTAGGGCGGAATCTTAATTAATGTTGGATTTAATCGGGTGCACAGACTATGTATTTACTTTTTTTACATTTCCAATGCCTTATTCCGGAGGCTTGGAGCAGCGGTATGAGATTTTTGAGTTTACAAAATGGGAGCGAATAAGAAGCTCGGCAATCCGAGATGAGCTAAACATCGATCACCTGCTACTCTTCATGGAAAAGTCGCAATTGAGGTGACTTGGGCATTTATTAAGAACGCCAGAAGATCAATTCCGTTAACAGTTCCGGGTGCTATTCCAGAGGGAAGACGTTCAGCGGGCCGCCCCAGGTACAGGTGGGAGAAACAACTCCGGAGGCCTGGCCTACTGTGAACGGAAGCCTTTGAAGTAGCGCAGGATGGGAACGCCCTGAGGCGCCTTAACGATGCGATGTGTCTCCAACCCTAATAGGACAAACGGAAGAAGATGCAATTGCAATCCCTTTGTATGTTAAGTGCTCAAGCCGCCCTATAATTCAATATCTTGAAGAAATACACAGATTATTAGTTCATTTACAAAATAATAATGAATTTTATTGAAGCAAAGGACTTATTATAACACGGTTCATTATTTAAAAACGCGGCAAGGACAAAAGATTGACTACTCATTTCATCAGAGCTTATTTTGACTCATCCCTTTCTTTAATTTTATAATATTTATATTGTACACAACAAACCTAGGGTTAACATAAAAATTACAAAGAATAATAATATAAAGGAAAAATACCAACCGTCCGATAACGGTGTACAACAATATGCTAATTGTTTTTGTGTTTAATTCGTAGAACTCCATTTAATTTTTTTTTAAATTTAATGTAATTTCAAACAGTTTGAAAATGGCCTTAAACGCCGAAACAGCTGTCACAATAATAACAACTAAAAATACTTGCAGAACTTAATAATATTATTAAATTTGATTTACATTAAATAAAAAAAAAAATAAAAAAATACAACAATATGTATTGGTACTAGAGAAAGTGTGCGTCAAGTGAAAACAAACAATGATTAAGGCTTTCTGAAAGAGAGAAGTGGAAATAGATAGAAGAAATACTAGATTACACGAGATTCGAGAAATTTAGAAAAATTCTGGGGACTATCACTAAATATATCAATTATCGTACCACTACAGGACTACAGTGAATGTTATATAGTCAACACATTTGCACAAGGGGTTAAAAGAATGTTAAATTGGTTATTTGGAAAGGCATATGGAAAGTTTCTGGGTTTTTTAGAAGACGATGATTGATTTTGACCGAGGAAGATTGTACGTTGTTATTTATAATTTTGACATGTTTTTGATTCACAATAAAGGTATTGACATTATTTAGAGGCATCTGCTGTGTTTTGTATACTATAATATTTTGTTTGACACATCCCAACTGTGTGTAGAACCCCCGATATTCTCCGACATGCTGCGAGACATCACTGCGTTATTATTACTTCGGCATATTTGATTTTGAACAGCAGTTGCTTACATTACGTATTGTGCTATACAACTGCCTCCAGCTTTATCTGAACATTGTTTTCAACCGTGTCGCTGTTTTTCGTCCAAAATACACATGTAATTTAGTTATCAACACTGATTCGGCAATTTTAACGCTCACATAAATTATTAATTTTATTTCCGAAGTATTTTATTATCGCTATAAATAACATATAATTTATAATGATCTTGCCTTGGATTAAACGTATCTATTGATGATTTTGTGATAAAACAGTATTGCACCATGTACCTAATACCCCTTTTAACTTACCTACCTATACAAATAACTATCAACTAGACTTTCGTTTTGTTCATTAACCGGTTTAGTGCTATGATTATTTTGCAAGTATATAAATAGCTACAAATATTCTGTATTTTTCAATTAAAAAAGTATGGTATTCAATAATAATGCAATAACTTGGACAAATATCAATACATATTAATGAACTTTTTTTTGAAATTATAGAAGTAAAGAATGAAATTTTACGAATATTATAGTTCTACTTAAAAACGACACATTTACAACTACAAAAAATATTAAAAAAAACCAAAAATATCAGGTTGGGGAAAAGGTAATTTCGTATTTTTCGCTTTATTTCAATGCTTTATAAAAAGTGTTACAATCATCCGATTTAAGTTAAATATATGCGCCGTTCTATTCGATAACTTATTTCCAACGAGAATCCAACTTCATAATGCCCCTTTCGTGGAAGCCCTTGTCCCTATTGGAAAAAACTCGGACAACCAATTTTCACAGGCCTTTATTGAGGCCAAATTTGTACTCCCAAGCGCATTGGCCATAGCAGGTGGTAGTCACTTGGTGCCAGGTCCGGACTATAGGGTGGATGCATGAGAACTTCCCATCCGAGCTCTCGGAGCTTCTGGCGCGTCATCAAAGATGTGTGCGGCCTGGCGTTGCCCTGATGAAACACGATTCCTCTCCTATTCACCAATTCTGGCCGCTTCTGTTCGATCGCCAGCTTCAAACGGTCGAGTTGTTCACAGTAGAGAGGAGAATTGAACGTTTGGCCATAGGGGAGCAGCTCATAGTAGAGTATTCCTTGCCAATTCCACCAAACATACAGCAACACCTACCTGGCCGTCAGTCCTGGCTTGGCCATGGTCTGGGCCGCTTCGTTGGCTTTCGACCACGATCTCTGTCGCTTGACGTTGTTTAAGTGACCCACTTTTCATCACCAGTCACCATCCGCTACAGAAATTGGTCGATTTTGTTGCGATTCAGCAGCGATTCGCAGATGGAAATTCGATCCATGAGGTTTTTTGCGTCAGCTCGTGTGGCGCACAAACATCGAGCTTTTTTTAAATCCAGCCTTCTGCAAATGGTTCAAAACGGATTTATGATCGATATTCAGCTCCTGGGCGATGCTACGGCCGCTAAAATGACGGTCTATCTCGATATTTTCCAGGATTTTATCGACATTTTCGACGACAGGCCTGCCAGAGCGTGGTTCATCATTCACCTCCACTACAAAAAAATCGAAATCGCTCGAACCACTGTTGTGCAACACGAACCGAAAGAGTATCGGCCCTGTATACATCGCAATTTTTTTTGGTCGCTTTTACCCGTTTTTCCCTTTCAGATAGTAAAAATGTAAAATATGGCGAATTTCTTCTTTTGAGACCCCCATACTCGACGCACGATAATTCACGACTGAACCAACCAAGAACAATACTGTCAAAAAAGCGTTTGTAGTCTACACTCACACTTTTACAACGCCGTATCGTATGATCCGATGTGACCAATAACGAACGAGATATACTCAGTTGAAAAAAAAGGCCGCGACATACGAAATTACTTTTTCCCCAACCTGATGTAAGATTTCACTTCACAATTGTGTTTTCCCCCGCGCAAAGTCCGTCTAGTCCCTTTTTACAGCGAGCGCATATGAGATTGGATCGCCTTATCTCACTTTGCTGCACACATTCATTTATGGGAACGAAGGTCTCGTCGTCCGTAGTGCCGCTGTCATTTGATAAATTACGATCATCCGCAATAGAACTAACTTCCGACATGGTGAAAAATATCGATTCACTTTAAGGTGTATTTATTTGAACAGGATAAACAATAAATACAGTTATCAAAACACGCGCCAACCGCAATATACCACGGTCAAATTGAACACGTGCTCTACCGAGGACGACAAAAAGCATACTGAAAATTGCAGCGCTATAGCGCTGCGTCCCAATTTACGTAATTAAAGCTAGTAGTAGCTTACGTAATTAATTAATTATCTATGATTTGATTTAACGTTTTACATGATACCACTCCTTTTTTTAAATACGCACGATCCCAGGTGTTAATTCTACTAATAGCAGTGACGGGCAGTCCATTAAGATTAAATAAAGAAACGAAAAATGGTTTCCCTGTTTTACTGATAAAAGCTTTAATTTTAATATTTTTTCGTGTAGTAATCGTTCAACCCTGAGATACCGGGTTCGTTACTAGTCCCCATACCCATAATTGTACACAAAAGTGAACCTTTATCGCGGAATTCATATTGACGCATGCACATATCATGCCTTCATGTTGGAGTTAATCACGGAAGGAACTCAATCACTTATCCCCATTCTAATACATTACACAAATAGTAAATTGTGTCATTAAAAAAAACCTTCTGTTATTAAGAAGGGAAAATGGCACTAGTCATGAATTGTAGAATGTAGTGAATGAACATTTCATCACAAAAAGAAGATGGGGCACCGCTAAAAGGTGACATCTCCAGACTAGAAGATTGAGTCCATTATTTCCTACGTGTTTATTAATCCTGTTATTATTATTTTTCAAACTTAAACGTAGTAATGATCACACCCTCCCAGAAATTTCAGGTTTTAGAAATATGAACACCTCTGTTATCTTCTGAAAACGCATGATTTTTGACGCCTGAAATTTTTTTTTTCTGATATTGAATTTGCGATTCGTAGTGAAACTTAATTGTTGATTTTAAAATGAACACCATCTTATTTTTTTATAATTTTTTACTTTAATGGAAAACACCGTTTTCACCATTAGTTTAAAAAAGTTATTTGAAATACTTGTATGTACGAGTATATTAGACATCTGTGTTCTACGTATGTATCTTAGTGCTTAGTCATTGTTTACACCGTTTTGCTCCTCTACCGCGCCACACTTGATCACATTCTATATTACATACAATCGCACTCTTCTTCGACCCGTCTTTTTTGTATAGCTTTATCATCCCTCGTTTTTCCTCCACGCCCCGACGGCGAGCCGCAAACGTCCATAATATTGTACCTTATTTGCACTACGTTTCTTTTGTCCTTTACCTCTACGCCATAATAAGCACCCTTGTCCTGCCGAAACAATTTTTCTGATATTGAATTTGCGATTCGTAGTCGATAACTGCTTAACCGACTTTTTAAAATTTGGTCGTCATTTATTTATACTGGGTTTTTTTTACAGATGTTCACACTTACGTGAGAACAATCAAATTATAAAAAACTCAGTTAATATATATTAAAATATGTTAACGATCAATATGGCGATTTATTGGTTCTCATCGTCTCCTCTCTTCCTTTCTGATTTCCACACTTTTGATTATTTGTAGATATGTAGGTATTGGTTATCAAAAGTAATTCGTCAAAATATATTTTCGTTGGCAATTATGTAATATATAATCTAGATATCTGAAGGAAGTCTTATCTTATTATCGACGCATAATATATTTTTACCGCGGTGCATGCATCAATTTCATTAACCCCCGGTGGGGAATTAGCCCCCTGAATTTATTTTTTTCCTGTTTATAAAAATCACATTTTCATTGATTAGGTACATGGTGATTTTTAGGGCCAACCCACGGAATTTTTATTTATATTTTATTGTGAATTATTTATGCAATTCTAGGAAATCCCTTTTCTTTTAAATCGATCTCATTGTCCACCTTTTTGCGCCCTTAATGATTTAATTCGGTTAGTTATATTAATGGGCAAGAGTTATGATTCTCGTTTTATGCTCGTTTCCGGTGTAGGGTTGTTTTATGTAAGACGTAAAAAAGCATTGCTCATAAAATTCAGGAAAACGACACATTGTTTAAAAAAAATACCTTCTTCCATTCCATCAACCGCATGTAAATATAAATCATTCAAATAAACAAGTAATTCTTACAAATTGATACCAACGCCCAATTGTTTGATGTTTGGTAATATTGCCCGCCATTAGTCAATAAAATGTAGTATCAGGTGATGTGCACATTTCAAATAGCAATATTTTTTTTATCTTTTCAATTACGCATTTCACCTTGTCGAGTGTTTGCCAAAAATCCCGTCCCTTTCCGTAACGTACGTATATATAAAAATAGATTGATTTCAGAATGTTTCCCTCCCTATTTAGGGCGAATAAAAATTGGCGGATTTAGTTTTCCAATTTGCTGGCATTATGCAATTTTATCTACTCGTTCAGGCTGTGGTCATGTTTATATTTTGAAAGATGATTTTTGTGTTTAATCTGGACTTTTTTTTTTTATATATACGTTTTGTACATTAGATATACGTGTTTTTATTTTTTAATTGTTATGTATATTTTTTAAATTAATAAAATGTTGTATTTTTTTTTATATGGGTACAGTGTGTGATTTGTTATTTTAATTGAAACGCGCCCTTAGAGACCTGATGTTAACGTTAGCAATAACTTCAGTTGGGTATTGGGAGAAAAAACTACACCAAAAATTTTCAAATAATTCTACAATGTGTTATAAAGCATCAAATATGTTTTATCGCTGCCATTTTTATTTCTGGTCTGAAAGGGTTAATTGATTGGGCCAAGTATGTCGATATAAGTTACGCGCCTATCTACGTTTTTCAATATAACGCCAAGAATCTTAACATTTCCCGTACACCTCGGAGAACCTAGTGAATTAAGAGTAGGTAAATGATAAGATGTTTACTATAAAATTCAACATATTTATTTAAAAAAAGTACAGGAATACAGATGGATAATATTTTAAAGTAACATTTCAGGTAAACATTTTTTTTACATAATAGATATAGGGCGCGTCATAAGTTTTTGCACTTTTGAAAATTCTATAAAAAGAGAAGTTGTATGAAAGTAGGCAAAACGGGGTGAAACTGGTCCCGTCAAAAATAAATAAGTGGAAAAAAGTTACAAGGGTTTTTCTAATAAAAAAATCATATAATAAACTGTATATCGAAAATCCCCACGGATCCCGCGGAATTCGAAAAGGTCTTGCGCGGATCCAGCGGGATTGAAAACAGTGCGGGATTGCAATCCTTAGAAACATGTCCTTCACCAGCGATACAGTCACATTGGATGTATGGCAGGTTGCCCCATTTTGCTGCATCCAGGTCCTGTTGTAAATCCAATTCAATATTCGACGCAAAGTTAATCTCGGTATCGTCAAAGCAGTCGAACGCTTGAGTTTTTCGGCAAGCCAGGATCTTCTCGTACAGACGCGTTAACTCGGTCTTGTCTCTTTGCTCCTCTTGCCCCGTGTCCGTCTTATTTTTTTCTCGTTTATGATTGAACCGGTCTCGTCTAACTTTTTGATCAACGATGTAATGAAATTTACACTGGAACACTGATTTGAATTGCACAATCAGAAATGAGCACGATACAGGCGCCGAAAAATCTCATAGGAAGCGTAATATTTGTAAAAGCGTGTTGTTACCCCACTAAGCTGTCCATGGCGAATAAATTTCCAAGAACCGAACTTTCTGGTCCCGCTGACCACGCCCCCTCTGCTTCGTCAATTATAACATAACAATTTAAAGCCTATATAACAATTTATGACACGTTTGAGTTTTCTTTATAGGTAAGAAGAGTAATAGAAAAATTGTATATAAGAGCAGTAATAAAAAATATCATACATATTTTATATTAAAAGTTGGACATAACCTGCCCCATAAAACATGGAGAGTATATTCGTGGTAGGGGTAGCATGGCAGCATTTTCGAAATATAGCTTGTGAACGCTTTACACGATACTTTTTTCGTACAGATTTCATACAGGTCGTCTTTCCATATGGATTCGGTGTGGAAAATAGGACTTTCTATTTTTCATACCGATTTTTGTCCAATTTTGGGCGCGTCATTATTTTACGTAGGTATTATGTAAAAATGTTGCATCTTTATTTCGAAATATATTTTAAACTAGCAGAAGTACCCGGCGTTGCCCGGGGTTATTAATAGTTTAGAATAAAGTTTTATAATCCCTACCCCTACTCCCAGTAATTTTCCTTTTATTTTGAACGTCAATTGTGCAAAATTTCGTCAAGAAATACCATAATTTGCTTTAAGGGTGAGAAAGGAGGATAGGGGTGGTTTTTTAAATCATGCAGACAGTGAACTTCCTCTTGTTTTGTAGGTCATGTGTGCAAAATTTCACTTGCTAGGAATAAAAATTTAGATTTGTATACAAAAGAAACACACCCACCCCCCGCATTCGGAACATTCTTCTTTATATAATAGAAGATATTAAAAATATTGTAGGTAGGACTGTGTTTATTACTGATTGTGAACGCGTGTTTCTGTTCGGTATTGTGAATTTCAGGTATATTTTTTAAAATTATTTTATGACAGATACTTCCATATGATCTGTGGTTATGTTAAAGATGTTGCCATTCTTTGACGATTAGGTATCGTCTCAATATATTATTTCTTCTTTAAAGGCAGCTATGTAAGAAACCGTGGGTATGAAAATAATTATCGTGTAAAGCAAAGATTTTCCATATTTGTCCCTATATGGTTTCCATGTGGGGATCGGTATGGAAATAAGTATCGTGTAAAACTAGTTTTAGATCTTCGTTTGACTCTTACAAGTCGTAATAGTGTATAGAAGAAATATTTGGTCGCCAGCGCGGTGAGCCGTTAATTTACCTATAACAAATGCGCACTACCTTAAACTACCGTAACGAACCCACCAACAATTTCAACTTTATGAAAACTAATAATCCCCATCACAAGTCGTGTAGGAACGTTTAAGACAATATTTCCACCAATTTCCCTGGGAGTGTGAATTTTTTTTTTCTCATTCTGAACTTTCTTGAAATCGGAAAGTAGATTCAATTACTACTCACTGATTAATGAACTTGCCATAGGTACCTTAAATTTTAAGATTAGACCCAAAGTTTGTTGCGACAATAATAAATCGATCGTATCGATCGTGGTAAAATCAATTATCCAATAAATTAAAAACACGATAACACTGATATCTTCATCATGGGATGTTTTTTACCATTAAATAAAATGTTGATGTGTTTCTTATAAGATTTGCGGTTGATGTGGTTTTGACGTCGCACAGTGGTTTCAAATACCACAAAAGTTGGCATCAATTCACAGGGTGGATTTATAGGAATTTAAATGGGATATTTTTATTGGGTACCGACACTAGTAAATAAAATTTAAAAAGGGGTTTTGTTAAATTTTATTGTGTGTTTAGCATTTTATTAACAAAATTACAAAAAAAAATATAGTATATCATACAATCCGTATCTATACAAAAATAAACGCAGAGTACCATTTGTTAACACTCTAATACAGGCGTATTTCGTTTGAAAACAATTTAACTGTTTTTTTTTCTTCCGCTTACTCTGATGGTAGTAGGAGATTTTCAAATATTGTCAGGATATTCGTAACCAGGGAATATTTGTCTTTCCTCAATAAAAAATTTTTTAAAAAAACTATATATAACCCCAAGTATTAAAGAACACATTGTAATTTTATCACATCCCACACACTTAAAATTCTTAAAAAATGCAATTAATATATCATATAAGCAAATAAAATAAAATAACTTAAAATATTTAGTAGATACCTAAAGGTATTGGAACCATCTTGAAAAAAGTTTGTCAGTGCATGATCAAATAAAAAGTTACATCTCCCTAAATATTACATTAAAAATATTTGCTCGTTTTACTCTCACGTTTTGACTGGTCGCGAGGCGATTCTTTACTGAGGTGTTGAGGAAAGATGACAGGTGCGATCAACTTGGGTGGCGGCGAAAATGATGCACTGATATATTATGTTAACACGTAACCTCAACGTTTAGTAGTCTCTGTCATTTCACATATCTATTTATTGCCAACCCTCACATACAAAGCGCCCTTGAGGTGATTTTCCCACGAAAACGGCGCTATAGAAGTAATCCAATTATTATTATACTGGTGGAACCAATATGCTTCGCATTGAAATATTGCGGTGCCTTTGCACAGAGCGAACCGACATTTCGTTGCGCGTGAACTTATCTAAAAAACATAGTGTCACTAACCTTCCTATAATATTTATATGCCTTGCTATTTATATACTGACAGCCAAGATGTCCGCCGATCTTCTTCAAACATTATTTCTGATTCGGTTGATATTTATGAATTTACTCAACTTTTTATAAAATATTCTTTAAAAAAAATGTATTAAAAAAAAAACTAAATGAAAAACAAATGCACGAATTCGAAGTATATAAAAATCAGGGTTTATTTGTCTCTAAATATCCCGTTTTTCCGTTTCATTCATATTTTCCTTAGATTATATTGGGAAATGTTTTTTACCATTTACTTAATATTATCAAAAACATATGTTTAACGTTCTATCTATATATTAAAAAAAAATTAAAAAAAGTAGAACCGTATTGAGTTACTTTATACGATTCACATTTTTCATCCAATATCAAAAGAATTAGGTTAAGTATTTCTGGGGGAATTGTGTGAAGGAGGCAAAATATACCAGACAAATAAAATCACCTTGAAAAAAAAAACAAAAAACCTAATATTTCGCACGTAGATTACGCAATATTCCCAGATTCGATTGTAAAAAATTATTAATTAAAGGAAAATATGAATTATTTTTAGTAGCCTCACAATTCCTAATTATTGTTTAAAATATCACCCACATTAAAATTGCACGTTTGGTGTAGTACTTTGTCTTTTTATATTATTCCGTGTGTATTTAACCCAGTGCCAGTGATTCATAAATCCACGGAAACCGCACATGTTTTATTCAATCTATATATAAATCAATGTAAGTTTGTAACTTTGCTTGTCCTCGATTTTCTCGAAAATTACTGGACCGATTTCGCTAAAAATGGCACACTTTGTTCTTATTAGTGCCGGGAAGGTTTAGAGAGTAGTTTGAATGAAATCCAATATGTAAAACTGTTGCCATAACGTTTTAAAATTAGTATGAAAAACATTGAACCCGCCATGTTTTATTTAGGTTAGCCCATAGATATAACACTCTGGTTAGCCACAGATTTCACATTCAAAAGAAGATGGTTTTTTCAAAAGGCAAAACACAAGTAGAGTTCTTAAGACCTACTTAAGAACTTTATGATTTAGATATATTTTGAAAAAATAAACATTTGGAATAAAATATTCAAATGAATGTTTCTTTATTTGGAGAAAGTTACTTTCGCTGTCAAATCAATTATTGTACCCGAGCAAGGCCGGGTACACATCAGCTAGTATGAAATAAATTCTTTCAAAAGTGGTTATTAAGGATTTTTCAAGAGTTTCGTAATATAAAATAATGATTACGCTACGGATTTGAAGACTTTCCAGATATTCAAAGACATTGACAAATTACCAATGGGAGTCTATAACGGCTGCTAGCTCTAAAACAGTGGTCCACAACCTTTTTAACCGGAGGGCCAGTTTATCAATTTTCAACGTGTTCGCGGGCCGCAATGGATAGCATGATACAGCTTGACATGCTTAACTTTGCAGTCGGTGGTGGCGTCGCGAGTGTGAATACCGTACAAACGTCGCAACTGTCCAGAGCCAGAAGGTATATACTTAATATAAACCAAAAATTATCGAGTTACCTAACCAAAATATTGCATTTCGTTTAATAAAGCAAACATAGAAAAGCGCTGCAGATGAAAAAAAATCTGTCTGCGAAGTCAAACAGATAAATGTTGTCGATTTTTATCAATTTGAAATTTTAAAGACAACGCAAAAAAAATGTCAACAGTTTAAAAATATTGAAGACATACAAGTTTGTCGCGATACCGATTTCCGTATTTTAACAGAACGGAAACCGTTAAATATTTTGATCCTCGCACCCGGAAATCATTGTTACTAAATAAAAAAATATCAAAACTCACTTTCGCTACTTCTATGTTTTCATTAACAACATTCGGTCATGTACCCCGAATTTTTTTGATGAAGAATTAATACTAATGATTTTTTTTTTGCTAATTGGGCCGCATGAAAAGACCCGCGGGCCACACGAAATGGGCCGCGAGTTGTGCACT
The DNA here is from genome assembly GCA_022606495.2 of Halesus radiatus. Taxonomy (NCBI): domain Eukaryota; kingdom Metazoa; phylum Arthropoda; class Insecta; order Trichoptera; family Limnephilidae; genus Halesus; species Halesus radiatus. The sequence continues at coordinate 178,716 of JAHDVE020004323.1, forward strand.
ACTGCTGTAAAATTATGCATTGTACTAGCCATTACAAAAGTAGCAACTATCTCCCCAATGTTTGCGTATTACGCGAGAATATTTTATCGGGGTCGGCCAAAGTACCACCCCAAGGGACAAAGTAACCCTAGTTTACGGTAATGATAATGAACTGTTGCCTATTGATGTGCCGCTCGAGGCGCTCTCGGTGTCTAGACATTTATATTAGATTACACATCTCTTCCCTCTGGAATGCTGACGAGTAACTTCAATGATTGTTAATCGACCTTTTGCCCCACTCTCGGGCGATATATTTAGTGTGATCAATACCTACCTTATGTCCGGCTTGTTCCCATACAAGGCTGACAATATCCCCACCTCGGTTCAATTTATTGTAACATAGCATTGATAGCTTTTGCTCTTTCCGTCCATAGGCCCAGATAAGACTATGTCGTAATTTCAGCCACAGAGTGAATATATAAATGCTCCGAATGATTATCTCGTCACAGATATGTCGCGAATCGTATTTTCGTCCCCCTAGTAACCCACGTGCGTTAAATTACACGTATTGACCTAGTTATCGATCAAGAATTAGAACTATCTCCTTATCATTTACAATGCGTCGTACCTTTGACCGCATCAAAGTTGTTTCACCTGTCTTTGTTGCCATGAAATAAATTTTATATTATTATGGATTCAAATCCAAACAAGGCTAGTCTACTATTCTAGATTTTAAATCATTAAAATTATTTATTTTTTATTTTTTTGATAATTGAAATAAAGAGTAGGTACATATTTGAATAATTAGTCGTAAAATTAATCCGTAGTTGTAGCTGATAGCCAGGTTTTTAAATTTACGATGCCATTAGATATTTTATTTTCGCATCGGTGTGTGTTGAAAAGTATATGGCTCTTTTGATAAAAAATTATTAATTCCTCAAATTCTCTTCCTCTTCCATTTATTGTTGAATTACACTTATTTCATAATCCCCAGTTCCATCATCGTCACAGCAGGGCAGGATTTGACCTCTTTCAAAAATATTATTTTTCGGTTCTGATCCCTAGGTAATCGTTTTCAGTCCTCGTACCTTCCTTATTCTACTCCAATCTTCCTCAGTCTGTCTCTGGGTTGCCTGCACTGAGACACTCACTTGCAATGATTTTGGATGTCATGTCATCTGACATTCTTTCTACACGACCAGGCTATCACAGTTCAGTCTATGCAACCTACAAAATCCTACGAATAAAATATTTCCTTAAAGCCCATTTAACAAAATGATTCCTTAGCACTTTGCAATTTTCCCGATCCTTTACAGGCAGCCCCACTATTTTCCCACTGATTTCGTCGCCTTCATTTTCTGTGCGATAAGTAGTAAGAAACTGCAACTTTTGTTTCTCTCGGTTTTAAATTTTCAATTGCATTATTATCCTCCTCACAAAGGCATAATTTTAAAAAGTTGTCAGCACTCACAGGGTAACAGTCCTTCATTTTTTATTTACTATATATATTTCTGTTTTATTTCTGTCTTCGCTCAAACCGAAACACTTTTTCACGTTTTAAAATTAGAATTATTGCAGCTATTGCCATAAAACGGATTTGCCCCTAAACTTGCTGCATAAGCATAATAATACTTCTTTATTAGTTTACCAGTGCCTACTGCTTATGCCTCCGCAAATACTCTGATAAGTGCATATCATGTAATTATTATTAATAATGGATATGTTCGTCATTTTTTTTAATATAGCCAAGATGTTAGATAATATAAAATAAATTTCAATTCCATAGATGAATGAATATTGATGAATCTTTATAGTTTAATTTATTTCAAATAATATTAATCGCTACATCTTTCCACATTTTAACGATGTCTTTCTTATCAGCAGCCCGATAAAGAAAGACGCCAATTTAATTAATTTGCAAAGTAAAAATACTAAAGAGCAACGTGAAGCCATGATGTATTCACGTGGGCACTGCAGCCGACGCGTTGAAGTTCATTGACGTCGCTGTATTCCTCTTTTCATCCACTAAATGCTTTTATTTCGTGTTTTCTCCCTACATATCTACATTTTCCCACCCGTATTTTATCTAGAAATTTCTTCTTGTATTAATGAAGTCTGCAATCATTATTCCACCCTCAAAGTCCCATAAATTAATTTCCATTTTGGTCGTATTTAAAATGATTTCGGTTATCCCTAATAACGGATATCGGCTAATACAACATCTTCCCCTAATATTCCGCCCAATTGACATCCCTTATTTTGATTGATTTTTGGTAATTTTGCCCGCTATTTAGAAATAACATAACTTGTATGTGACAACCAGCTGTAGGAAAGATGCAATCTAACTACCCGCTACGTGCAGTGTAATGTATTTTGAGATAGGTTATAAACATATCTGCGCCGCAACTGGCTCCCCTCCAAGAGGCTCGACCCGCCGACTATAAAACCATAAACAGCGCGAGATAGCGTCCATAACGAGTACTAATAATCATTTTATTGCAGTGCCGTCTACACGCTACAAATTTGTCTAGGCTTTATCCGTCATTCTCGCTTCCATCTCGAGCCTTATAAATAAACGCGGAACTGTTTCGCCCCTCATTTTCCGACGCCGAGTTGAGAGGGATCATTCTTGTCGCGAGGAAACCCGCGTCTGCATCCGCGTCCTGATCGGTCAGACCAGAATCCCGAGCCGCCGCTCTCAGCCAGGAGTCCACGTGGGCGGGAAAACACTCGCGTAGTTCGTCCCAAACAAAGAATGTGACCGAGTTGGACTTGGACAGCCATCTGCCTTCCGCCGTTCAGAAGTGTTTCGAGTCCGTTCCTTAGCAGCACCCCACCTGACGCCGGCAGTCCACTGTGAGGGTGGTCGCGAGGAGACGTGCGGAGGAGCGTTCATGAAGGGGAAGCGCCCAGCAGCCGGCGACGTATCAGACAGAGGCGGTGGGGAACGGCGGCCCGCATTATGTACAAGCGTTTCCAGTTGCCCAGAGTATCATGGGGCCGCAAGTCTAAGGTCAAGTGCTGAGGACAGGAGGAAGGGAGGATGACGACTGGAGTGATGGTTAACCATCCTTACGGTTGTGAAGAAACGCTGAAGTGCAGCGACGCGCATGAAATGCCGTTGCCAATTGGACCCAATCGTTTGTTTTTGTTTCAGTTATCATGAAACAGAACACCCTGGTGTGCCAGTTTGCTTCACCCTTGGACGTGGACACGCACATCAAACCGGAGGTGAGCTTTCTTTTCCATTCTTACTTTACCGTTCACTGTCAGCTTCCACCTAAAGTGCATGTCATCATCTCACTTGAGGGGTTCAAAAAGCCGACATCACCAATCCAGTCAATAAACAGAGAATTATTATCGAAATCAAATTTACCCAGTACAAAACACTTGTAATTAAAGTATAATATTTTGTTCGCCACCGCGTTTGTTTACATTCAGGCGCCGCATGCTCACCACGTGAAGAGATATCAGTTTTTTTATTGGTCGCTTTAGATACCAAACTGTTCAAACACTGGCACTGGCCTAATCAATCTTTAACCTCGCCCGACTAGTCTGGGGGTCTGGGTTCTGGGGACCAGCATAGCACGCCGGCATTTTAGCTAATTATAAAAATAGGCTTTTATTTTTTTGTAAACAATTTAATTTTGTCACTTTTAATTTTCCCTTTTAGTCCCGTCTTTAGTCCCGTCTTTGGGAAATATACATACATATTAATATTGCGTACAATACAATAATAGTCTGATGTAGTATGTTAATACAAAATAAACGCAATTACTTATCAAAAGTATTTGTTTTCATCCCTCTCTTTATTTACACACGTGCTTTTCCGACCTCTAATTAATTGTTATACATGTATTAATGTAGGAGAGTTTCATTCCATTGATAAGAGCGCTTTCCCGTCCGTGGCTGGCAATTATGTTATGATAAAAAAAAATATTTTTGTCTTTCGAATTTATTTCCGAATTTAGTAATTAAAATTCTATTCTATTTATATTATGTAGGCACTGTTATTCTTTTTCTAGTTGAAATTCCGTCAATAACGGCAGGAAGATTTAAACATTAAATTTTTTCTCATAAAGCAAAGAAATGTTTTACAACAATTTTACGTAATATTCATCAGACCTTATAAACCACCGTTTAAAATAAATACAATTTTATTAATTCTTTGTTAAGTGACAACGTACATTCTCGCCAGGCCTTTATTTTTATTCAACATTTGAAATTAGCGCACATATGTGGCTGGATTACTTCGCAGACCATTATGTTTAGACTGGGGTTAACGTTCAAACAAAGGAAATTATAAATATACCGGTGAACGGATAAAGGTCTATTCACATCTACCGGCATCGTGCAGTGCAGACACGTACAGTGGCAAGCACGGCACAGGGGGGAGTATTCACATTACACCGTGCGTGAATGCGTTCATAGATAATGTGAGCAACTAATTTTGCCGTGCCTGCCACTCTACAGGTCTGCACTGCACGGTGTTAGATGTTAATCGAACTTAATTCAACACACATATGAATCAACACACCTTTTGAAAATTATTTAAAAATACGAAAAAAAAATCCGTCCCGAAAATCTAACCTATTTAATGTTAATTTAATTGACGATTAATTGGGTTAGATCAGGATTTCAGGTTAGTTTTTTTTTGTACTTTTAATGACTTCATATTACTTTTAAAAAGTGTACCGGTTCATAAGTGTGTTGAATTATCATGAAATCAAATATACCTAATACCTACATTGTCTATTCCGTTCATATTGGTATTAAATAGCTCCGGCAATAATGGTAACCAGTCGGCAAGTCGAAAATAAATAGCAGCCGGGAGCTTTTTTACCCCCAATATGAACATAGCATTACACTTACGCGTGCTGAGCGTACTTATGTTAGTATTCTGATTTTTTTTACATTAGCGCCAGAATATTTTATGTAGGTACTATGATTACGCTTTTAATCCTTAAATATTATATAATTTGTTCGATATTAATAACTAATTCACATTTAATCTGTTTAATTTTTACGAATGGCGGTTTTCTTCATATGATGTTATCTTGTCATTTTAAAACCGTTTCAATCCCGAGTATCATAAATGATTTACCGGTCTATGATTATTTAAATAATTGTATTCTTATTTAGATAAATCGTTAACCCTTTCTCACCCAGAGTAATTTTAAAAATACACGAACTTTGAGAATTATTTACAAAGTAAGTACTAACCCTATTCATTTGCGGCTTTTTTAAAATGATTTAGTGATCTTTCCCTAGCAACACTATTTTTTGGTTGGGTTGGATGCGCTGCGTACACACTTTATATCATAAACAAAAACCGATGTTCGCTCTTTTTGGATTTCTGTGATTCGACTTCTCTACTACCGTAAAACACACAATGTATTTATTGTTATTTCATTTGTTTTATTATTTTTATTTAAAGAATAATGTACATTCTTACATATTACAAACAAATTCTAAACAAAAAGTATATATTATATATGTTTTTATCGTCCCAAAGTTACTCAATGTATATTTAAATAAAAATAGTTTATAAGGTAACAAAAATATTTCATTTGTCTACAAATACTTCATGTGTCTTTTTTCGAAGTTCGCGGGTTCAAATCCCGGGTGCGCAAGTAAATTTTATTTAATTAATTTGTGCTGTTTCACAATTAATTCATTTAAAAATAATATATAGTATATTTGCGCACGTTCCAAAGTGGAAGATACTCTCAGTATCGCCCTGGTGAAAGTCCACCATTCGAAATTGAAACGTTGCTTTAAATGACTTTAAGTCATGTTTGGTGACCAGATCTGAATAGCCGGGTATTTCTCCACCTTCCTCTTCTCTTTCCTCTCCCCAATGCCTTCAGCCTTACAACATTCCCCAATTGTGGATGCCATAGTCGCACTGGCTCCAGGCGGTTAGGACTCTTGTGCGGTATTCATATAAAAAAAAATTCTCCCTTCTCACTGTCTTCCACCCTATGGCGTCATCTCAACCTCGATTTTGGACGTTTGAGTGGAGTTTGTTTGTTGCATTTTCGTGTTTCTATTGTTCTAAAACCTGTCTTATTCGTAAAATATAGATGCAAAGAACTAAATACCTTTTTAGTAATTTTTTAGTGAATCAAATTTAATAACTTTATTATAAAGTTCTGCGAGTATTTCAGCTTTTTTATTATCGTGACAGCTGTTTCGGCGTTCAAAGCCATTTTCGAACTTCGTTAAATTCATTTTTCGACAGTTTGAAAATGGCCTTGTACGCCGAAACAGCTAGCTGTCACAATAATAAAATACTTGCAGAATTTAATAATAACATTAGAAAATTTCGTTTAAATTTAAAGTTTTAAAATTATATCCATAACAATTTTTATTTACTTTAAAATTTTCGGTATAAAAAAGTACTGCTCGGTAGTCATTATTTATTATTAAATTATCTATAGTTATTAGTTGTCCAAAGAAGAGATGCTTGCAGTCCACAATGAAGTGCTATACCAACCCTGATGCGTGGCAGTGAGGTATGGAACTGGCAGAGAAAGGATGAAAGTGGACCGAATGCTATAGAAATGAGATCTGAGAATCTGGTGAAAAATGTTGAGATTCGCAAAGAATCGAAGGCTGATGTAAGCGCAATGAGTGAGATTAAGAAAGGGACGCTTATGTGTTTTTGACATGTAGAGCGAATGAACGACATATGGAGAATATATGACGCAAATGTGAATAGAAGAAGAAGCCGGGGAAGCCCGAGGAACACATGATTCAAATATTTGAGTCGTGCCATGTCAGAAGTCAGAATAACAGAAGAGAATGTATGAGACGATGTATGAATGTAGATGAAGAAAGAAGTGTATGCCAAGATCGAGTTATTTTGTGGTCCGTCCTCTCTTCCCACCCCTGCGGAGAAACGGCGTGATGGTTAGTTAGTTATCATTATTATTATTATATTTGGATGATTTGTATAGCGCCGTTTTTGTGAAAAGTCACCTCAAGGGCGCTGTACAAATGTTCTCTTTTTTCCAATGCTCTATCTTATCACTAAATATGGACAATATATTATTACTACTTATGGCTAACAAATTGCATTCACCGGTTCATCGATTTGCAATACCAAACTATATGTATAATGCATTTGACCCATGAACAAGATGCCACGTTAAAATATACAGATTATTATTTTTATGTCCAGGCTGATAATATTATACAGGACCATACTTACTTGGCAGGTTACTTGAGACAAACACTGTTTATTAGCGAAATTTATGTACGGTTCTACATAAATTTCGCCAATATTCGTGGACATAATATTGCAAAACACATCTTATTGGGGATATTATTTAATCCCGGTATTTATTTATAAAGTATTTATGTTCTCACTCGATTTTAAGAAAGGAAAGGCATATTTATGATGGTACAGTACAGGGATTTGATTAGAATTTATCTTCTTAAATGTGATTCATCCCTCATAAAAAAAAACGGATTGAAGTGTGAGGCTTCGAATAATGTTAATAAAATAATATGCGCGCAATTAAGATATGTAGGCATTACGTGAATGGTACTGACAGGTATATTGAATTTAAGGATATGAAAGTCTGAAAAGATAAGTTTTTAATTTAGACCGAAATTCTGTTGGATTGTTATGCATCTTAATTCCGGGGAAAGTTTATTCCAAGCCTTAGGCCCTTATACTCCGAAAGCGAGATCTCCAAAATTAGTATTTGACTTGCGTTTAGGTACCACCAGCCTCCCGATAGCCAATAATGATGCTGATCTAAGAGTTGACTGCCTTAGACCGATGTTTTCCGGAACGCATAGTTCGGAGATCTAAGTTGGAGACATTTCATTGATGGATTTAAACACCATCCAGCGCACTTAGTACTGGATTCTTTCGGGGCACTTGAGCCACAAAGGTGTTCTGAAATGTGTGAATATTTAGATACCCCGGTAATGAGCCTTGCTGCAGCATTAAAAACGAATTGAAGTTTGTTTGTTTGGGATTTAGGAAGGCTGACATAAATGCCGTTACAGTAATCGAGATATGATATGAGACTACATAGGAGTTGATCAATAGTTTTGTTGCCCAGAGGCAACCGATAGGAAGGTTTCTATGGACTGGCTTGAGTTGTCTTAGGTGAAAAAACCCTGTTATATATGGTTATTAATATTATTTTTTAAACTTTAAATTAAAATAGAGTTATGCAAATTAAACTTGAAAACAATTATAAAAAATAAATATTTTAGATTTTTTTTTAAATTGTGGAGTTCTACGAATTAAACACAATGACAATTAATAAGGTAAATAACTTGTTTAACTTATAAACACAGTAAAATATTATATGTACTGCCTTTTTTTACTTACTGCAATTACTTGATAAACATTCGCCATTCGCCCAACAAACAAGTCAGGGAGTAAAACAGATATCCATAACTATAGACCAGTGGCGGTATTGTCATTACTTCCAAAGTCTTTGAGACAAAAATATGCTAAAAATTAGATAAAACCGTTTTTGACGGAAATCAACATGGTTTTTTTTATCAAAGACGTCTGCCGTATCTAACCTTTGTGAACTCTCACAAAGAGTGGCAAGAGGGTTGAACGCGCAATACCAAACAGATGTGATCTACACGAATTTCGCAATGGCGTTTGACCGATGTGATCACGATATACTTTTAAAAAGGGTGCACAAAATCGAGTTAGACGAACCTCTCATAAAGAACACATATGTTTGCGTCAACGGTTATGAGTCCAGAGAATTCACTGCATTCTCTGGAGTACCACAGGGTTCAAATCTAGGGCCACTACTGTTCTTGATATTAATCGACTACCTGAAAAATGCATCCAACATGCCACTTGCCTGCTTTTTACTAACGATCTAATACTGCTAATGAAGATTTGCGGCAGTGTAGATTGCATTAAATTCCAACTGGACTTGGATGCAATCACCGCGTGGGCTGACGATAGTAAATAATATTTTAACACTAAAAATGTGTATCTATGACATATACGCGCTCAAAAAAACCCTGTTCAATTTATTTATAAAATAAGGGAAGATATATTGTCATCCGTTAAATCCATCAAGGACCTTGGGGTAGTCTTTGATTCCAAACTTAAGTTTTCAGACCATATATTGCAGTTGAGATATAACAGTTTACTAAATCCGAAGCCATAAATTCTATGTTCAACTGCATTATAAGGTGAGTACGCTTCTGCTACATGAAAAAGTGTATGGAAGTGTTAGAACAAATTCAAAAAAAAAACTCCTATCTATATATGAGAATGCACGGCGAGTACCCGAAATTTATGCACCATTAAGATTTGCTCTCTGAGACGCGCTACGAAAGTCTCCACTCTAGAAGGAGTGAGGCCCTTGAGGTAACGGCATATAAAATTATACAATTATTTGATAGACAGTCCATACCTCCTGGAATGCCATAAGCTGTTTGTACCAAACAACTACTGGCAGGGGCGCCACCACGATCTGCTATGCGTTCCCCATGTTAGAGCAGACGTGTTAGCTAAGTATAAACACGATGAAAACAGAAAAACGCATATTTTCAACTGATGCTGTTATTTTTTACGAACTTTATTGTAATGATAATATAAGAATAAGTGTCCACCAGAGTTTTGGTAGAAAAATCATGACTTTAGGTCAACTATAAACATGCTAAAAGGTTAAACAAAACTCGACCCTTCATTCTGGAGAATGACCCCCATGGTAATTACTGTGTTTTTACTTACCACGGCAGAATAGCTGTCTAAATAAATAAATATAATTAAAATAAACTTAGACATTGAAAAAAAAATTACGTTAGTGAATACAGGGCACTATTTCAACAATATTTCATTTACTTTTAGAATAAAAAATTTCCACCACTTTACAAATAAAGCTTCCCTATGATATCTCTTCAAGCTCAAATATTAAAGTTTCCCTCATTAATCACGTAGTAACAGATGTACTAGAGATAGTGTACGTAAACTTACATACGAGTATGTTACGGCATATTTGTATTCTTTCAAGTAGACGTAGATATCTACCGTATCTAGGAAACAAAAGTACCTAGCTATTTATGTAAGTATTATTTATATAATAGCATATTATGTTGGCAAATCTGACTTCAGCATTTCAAGATAACGAACGTTGAAAAAAATAGGAATACGGAATGACGTAGTTCCCAGACAAGATTACAACATATTGGAGATTTCTAGAAAATAAAAAAAACGTAACGTAGTAATCTGTTACTTAACGAAAATGAAATGCCTTTCCACATAGTTTGTCATGAATTTCCCTGATTTGTTGATTAATTAAAGACATCACAAAATATCGAGTTGTTTGGCGGTCCGTCCTCTCTGCCTACCCGTGCGGAGAAACGGCTTGATGGTTAGTTAGTTACAAATCAGTTGACAGCACCGGCGGGGAAGGAATTTTAAAGGGACGCTTGGGTGGTTTGGAAATGTAGAGCGGATGGGTGAGAGATGAGTGTCAGGGAAATATATGATCCGCAAGTGAATGGAAGTAGGGGGAGCCCCAGGAAGACGCGCCACGATCAGATGAATCAAATTATGTCAAGAGTATATAACTAATGTATGAATGTGAATGATACCTGGAATTTGTGCCAAAGCTGAGTTGTTCAACGTTACAACATCACGTCTGCTTACATAATACAACTTTAAAATATGATTTTCTTTTTTTATAATAGCCTTTGACAAAACTACGAAAGCTGCAAAGTTCATCCTTTTTTGAGAATTACGTAATTCGCCATAAAATATACCTATCTGGATTTTCCATTTTTTTTTTGTATCACTCAATTTTTTATAAATTTTGTTTATCGGACATACACGTATATTTCGCATCGTAATGATTGATTTAATAAACTTATCAATATTTAATTTGCTTAACAACATCGATCATCGCAATTGATAATGTTATTATTTCTAAATCAACGCGTTTGCCTGACACTTTGTTAAAAATATATTCATTACGTCCAAAGCGTGGCAGATGAATAATTGGTGTGAAGGGAGGGGGTGCATTTAATAGATTGCCGATGGAATATACTATTGGATGCCAATCTAATAATACATACATGACAATCTAATAATACTCGTACATACATGACAATCTAATAATACATATATGACAATCTAATAATACATATATGACAATCTAATAATACATACATGACAATCTAATAATACATGTATGACAATCTAATAATACATACATGACAATCTAATAATACATGTATGACAATCTAATAATACATACATGACAATCTAATAATACATATATGACAATCTTATAATACATACATGACAATGTAATAATACATGTATGACAATCTAATAATACATACATGACAATCTAATAATACATGTATGACAATCTAATAATACATACATGACAATGTAATAATACATGTATGACAATCTAATAATACATACATGACAATCTAATAATACTCTTACATACATGACTATCTAATAATACATATATGACAATCTAATAATACATATATGACAATCTAATAATACATACATGACAATCTAATAATACATATATGACAATCTAATAATACATACATGACAATGTAATAATACATGTATGACAATCTAATAATACATACATGACAATCTAATAATACATGTATGACAATCTAATAATACATACATGACAATGTAATAATACATGTATGACAATCTAATAATACATACATGACAATCTAATAATACTCGTACATACATGACAATCTAATAATACATATATGACAATCTAATAATACATATATGACAATCTAATAATACATATATGACAATCTAATAATACATACATGACAATCTAATAATACATGTATGACAATCTAATAATACATACATGACAATCTAATAATACATGTATGACAATCTAATAATACATACATGACAATCTAATAATACATATATGACAATCTAATAATACATGTATGACAATCTAATAATACATACATGACAATCTAATAATACATATATGACAATCTAATAATACATACATGACAATGTAATAATACATGTATGACAATCTAATAATACATACATGACAATCTAATAATACATACATGACAATCTAATAATACATGTATGACAATCTAATAATACATACATGACAATCTAATAATACTCGTACATACATGACTATCTAATAATACATACATGACAATCTAATAATACATATATGACAATCTAATAATACAAGTAATAATTCCTTTGACGTTATGTCTCTTTTTTTATGTGTTGTCCCATTCTGTTACATGTAAACATATCTCTGTCTCACTGTTCCATTATTTCGTTTTATATTTTGTCTCCTTCCTTTTGTATATCGCAACTCTATTATACTCACTCTATGTATTTTTGTGTAGATTTAAATTTTACCCCGATGAAGTTTAAGATAAACGAAACCGGTTGGTGTTGATTTAAAAAACACATAGTAATTGCTTACTATGAAAAAAAAAAAAAAAAAAAAAAATATCTGCCTATATTATTAAATTTACTTCAAACTTTATTTACAAAAAAAAATTAAATCGAGTAGTTCTATCAATTAAATACAATAACGGTTAATAACCGGGCATTAGTCCACCAGAGCTAAAAAAATGTCGAATTAGAGAAATCATCCTCATATGTATTAGTAAGTACTTGCAGTACCTCTATAATTATAGGTGTCAAATCACGGTGATCCCTCTCCACTACACTCGACCCTAAGGATTCGCCTATCTGGTCTAATTAATAATTCTGGTCCCCGGACGACATCATATTATATTTTAGCTAATAAATCATGTTATCACGTTGGCATCGCTCTTTTGACGGCCTCGCACGTAACGTAATATTTCCATCGCATGTACTATGTATATAGTGGTATTTTTTTGTTATTGTGGAGATAACATTAGGGTTGCCGATTATCAGTAAAGAAAATCGAGAGAACTTTGTTGAGAAACTTGACAAATGAGGCGGCTTCCCACCCAGGCGTCGTGGGTTGAATTCCTCGGCTAGCTAAGTCTTCCATCATTTATGCAAGCAATATTTCCCGCTTATACCTAAAGATGGTAGGGAGTTAAAAAAATGTCAGTTTATTCGTAACTCGGAAATGTCTTTCTCTTTTTTTAATAAAAGTAATAAAAGAAATAAAATCACCACTGAATTATGTTTTTGTCTTTTTACTTTCTGAAGAGATGAGTTTTGATTTGAATTCTGTTGTATATGTATCCGCATACTATTCCGATAGCCCGATTGTTTCGACTTAGTAACTGACCTACGCTTAGATTCCTTCAACGATAACTGATAACAAGTTGTGTTGAGTGCCACGGTCAAATCTTCAGGGACGTCTTTTTCATCACACGCATCCTTGGAAGAGAGGAACAAAATTGCGACAAGAGCTATATTTTTATTCTTAAAAAATATATTTTAATTCCGAGTTTTTTTTAACGTGTTAAGATTCATTCTCAATCCGGGACACAGGATTCGATTTCAGAAGTCTCCCATTCAATCCGGGACGACTGGCAACCCTAAATAGCATGCAGCGTCCCTCATTTCTCTGCGACAGCTTTTGGGAGATTAATGTATGATATCAGGACGTCGTAATGAGGACTATTACTAATTATTGGAACGTGCTAATCAAGGCCCATCTGATTGTACTCCTTTGGTCCTTTCCTCATGTACTCTATCCAACTACCTCCAGTTTGGTATCAGTGTCCTACCAGATTATATCTAGTTTGTTCGTAAAAGTGCTTGGAAGGGTTGTTTATAAAAACAGACAAAGGTACCATATTTTTTTATGGTTTTAAGCCATTTACATCCGATATATGTAACAGTTTCACCCCTCCGATAAATACATAGTTATAGCGTTTATCGTTTTAGTGCAAACTAGATTTATACAATTGAATTAAAAAAATAATGTTGCGGTTTACCTGATCTGTAAATAAAATGCATCAATTGAATTACATCCTACTTCTAAATTTTCTTCTCACACACATACAGCCAAACGGTTTCAAATTAATTCACATTAGCACCTACACATGTTAAGTGATTGACTAAAGAACCTACCCATTAAATAAATATTGAAATTTCCATATTTTATTTATAAAATTCTTTGGTGGACTTTCCGAGTCAACCCACAAATTCCCGAGTTCCTTTAATTCCTAAAATTTTCGCGTTATCTTTATCAGTGATTATTTTTAACAAAAAATCTCGTAATGACGACTGCTCCAATACGAATTATTATTTTATCTTTAAATAATTTAGTATTGAATTGAACTCTCAAACGTCTCGTGGACTTTGCTCACTGCTTTTTGTTATTCACTATCTTGAATTTGTGTATTATTATTTATTCTTGTTTATTATGTCGGAGATATTGAGCTAAATAAAGTGTAATATAATAGCTATTTAACAGAAACATCTCCTGCCGTATTCAATATTTTATCTTCACTTCAACATATTAAATAATAATAATAATTGGGTAATATGTACAGCGTCGTTTTTGTGAAAAATAACCTCGAGGACGCTATACCAATAATTAACCTTCCTAGTCTCTATCGAATTATATACAAACAGATACAAAAAAAACATACTTACCTGGGCAGGTAGGTGACTTCAAATAAACATAGTTTTATTGGAAAATTTTAGCTTGGAGAAGATACGATTTTTATAGTTGCTATTTTATCCTTCTTTTCTATTGATATTACGTTATTTTATTAGAAGATTAGTTAGTGGCAAAAGAAGAGTTGATATTTATTTGATTTTTTTTTTGCTTATTTCGTAGGACTGGAGAGTTTTTTAAATGACCTTAAATAGCTTAAGAATTCTACTTAGGTTGAAACACGAAATTATTAATAGTACATTTTGTACACATTTAGTTATTTACAATGTTGCAGACTGTGAAATGTTTCTGACTATGTATAGCAGTAGCTCGACGCATTTACGCACGTTTTTGGGGAAGTACTAACCGACTAGCCTAGCAATTTGTGCATTTCTTCCATTTACAGATATGATTGTCTGAAAAGATGAGTTTTAAGTTTAGATCTGAATTCTGTCGAGTCTTTGATCGTTCTTAAAGCATGAGGCAGTTTATTCCAGGCAGGTCCTGACGCTCCGATAGCACGCTCACCGAAATTAGTAGTATCAGTTGTGCGCTTTGGATCCTTCAATCTTTCGATAGCTGATGACGCTGCTGACTTAAGGGTTGACTATCTTGAATTGATATTTTCAGGAATATTAACTTATTAATTATATATTTCATTGATAAGGGTTAATTGACGTTTTATCGTTGTATTTGTGTTGTGTTCAATGAAATGATCCCTACCATATTTCCTGTCAAAACATCGAGTACATTTTATTTCTTGAAGTAAAGTAAGTACTATCAAGATATTAATGTAATATTAGATACACCTTACGATTGTCCAATAGATAACAACTGATAGCAACTGAAGCAAACAGTATAATTATGCTGTAAAGATTAACTTTAATGCATTTATTAAACTTCACAGACACAAATATAAAATTTAATTGTTTTATAAAAACGCTCTTTATTCTTTTATTATTTTTACGCTTTCTTTCTTAAAAAAAAAATTATAACATACTGACATGTATTGCTAGCTACTTAAAACTTTTTTGGACAGCAGAATTAATGAAATATCTGATTAAACGTTAATTGAAGATTACCAATAAACAATCTAAATAATATTCATAATAAAACAAGCATTAATTCATTAGTTATATTGCATAATATTATAAGTAAATGAAAATTAGAAGAAATAGTATAATACTGGTAGTTAAAATAGAGTAGAAAAAAATGTTGTGAATGATTTAAAATAAAAAAGTTCTTTCCTAGAACAAATTTTCTTTACTGGACCAACTAGAGATAAACGAATGATCCAAATATAACGTTAATAAATTATCTATTCTCCGCTCCTTGGAATTTTTATGACACCTAAACAATGTAACTACTTTAAAAAAATCTGGGATTTACCAAATGCATTTCAATTCATTGATTTAAATAGCATTCACGTTATTATAAAACAATTAAGAAAAACCTGCCATCATTAAAAAGGGGGAAATACAGATTTCAACCGTAAGTACCTCACACAATAATGAATTTTAATTATCACAATTGATTTCCAAGCAAATCCAAGTTTTACCTAAAATGATAATAAATCGTTTTAAACACCATAGAAATAAATTAAAAAATTGGGTAGCCGAAAATATAATCATATAAGTCGTCATCTCAGTGTGGCCTAAACAGTTTGAAAATGGCTTTAAATGACGAAACAGCCGTCACAATAATATAAAACCAAAATACTTGCAGAACTTAATAATAACATTATTTAATTGGATTTGCTTCAAATTTAAATGAAGTTCTATGAAATAAACACAATTACAATTAGTAAGAAAAATATTAAGATTTTAAAATCCATTCCTTATTTTTATTTACGTAACAATTTTTCCAACACATAATTATTTATTAATTCGACTTTAGGAAAGATATAAAATTTCAGGTGCGACAGTTGCTTTGTATATGAATAAATTAATGTTTTCTGTAGTTATTTCTCGAATATAAAATGTTAAATCGTTTTTTTATGCAAACATTGAATGTTACAAAAGGCAATAGGGGTCTTATTAATACACAATATATCTTTATGGATGATTAAATCGATTATCGAAATTCACGAATGCTAGGATATACATACCTACTTCCATAAAATCTCTCACATTATCTTCTTCTATTAGAGGGATTCATCTATGTAATTAATAACAAAGGGTTCATTAGGTTACCCTAATTTATTCCCACTACCTCCCGAGCTTTTTCTCTGCCTTCGGGGGTACAATTTGGCAGCCCTACAAGTTGTTCTACTTTCCAATTTCTCCTTTTCTTTGATTCAGCGCCCGAATATATCTCTACAATATACAGGGTATATCAGCACGTACCCGACGAATGCTAGTGATTCCTGGGTTTATATTTAGCAAAAAAGAATATAGAAGGCATTTTGGTTTCTTTTTCTACCTAAAAACATTTTTAAAATCTTTAGGTATTGGACTGTTGGGGTCGGGGCGGGGGGTTGGGCGGGACCAGTGACATGTGAAAGTTTTTTTTTTAAATTTTTATTAAAAAAAAAATAAAAATTACCGGAGACCAAAATGCCCTCTAGATTTTTACCCCAAATAAACTCAGGAATCACAATTAAAATGTCGGGTACGTTCTGATGCAACCTGTAAAAAAACTTGTTAGAATTATCCTCCGGTATATAAACAATATGCTTTATGTATTCCAGTGATGCAGAACACGCGGATCGCGGGCTGTTAAAGGCAAAAACATTGTAGTAATTCTGGTAATTGGAGGGACGAAAATTGTTAAATATTTAAGAAAAAAGTTTGATGTGTGAAGGAGTAATTGGAATCAGAATCATCACTATCAAACAAAACATTTAAAATGTTAGTGCATGGGAAAACTACGTACACTCAAAAATATTTAATTAGATCCTCCTCGGTTTAATAAAATATTTATATTAGAAGCTAGTTATAATTTTATTTCTCAGTCAAGAGTCATGAATCTATTTTCTGGGTATTATGACCAAGATTTTCAAAACGGTTTCTGTTATATTTTGCAAAGGGGTTTAGCTGGAAACTTAAATCTGTCTTCAATGTTTTAAATCAGCCTCTCAAAATAACAAGCTTTTTATATCGTACAATGACATCAGATAGTATATAAAGAATAAAAGTTCATGAAGAATATAAAAGCAACAGATATGCGTACATGTAAAACATATAAGTATACTTAGGTTAAATTAATATTGATTGAGAAGATATGATAGTATACCCTTCTTGTACTTTCCCTTTTACAAATTGTTTTGTATTATAGAATGACTAAGATGGCAGAATTTTGTGGTTTGACCTTAAATGTAAATATTTTTTTGACTTCGGCGCCGCGGAACCTTTTTTTTTCTTAGACATTTGATGCATTTTCAAAATTCCCTAAGATTTTGTGACTAAATTTTATTTGGAATCTGACTTCCGAATGACAAAACTCAAAAGCGATTTTTTGGTTTGACTCTGGCACTTTCGTTGTACGCGCTACGATTAATATTTTTGATGGGTTCCGTTTTATAGACGTACCCTACCAACACCAACTGTTGTTTTGGAAAATATGTTAGTAAGTAACAGAAGTGAGTTCTGATATTTTTTATTTAATTCCAATCGTCCGGATTTCCGTGTGCTATGATCAAAATTTTTAAAGAGTCTCTGTTTTTTTATAAAACCTGAAAGGGTTACGTGATGAACTTTTGTCGGTCTTTATGATTCAGCCGTCTAAAATTACAAGCTTTTTTTATGTTCCTTAATATTTAAAAATCGATATCATTGTTTATTGACTTGGCCTTGGATATTTGCTTAATTTAAAAAAAAATCGTTTGCGGTGCTTTCTTTGCGTGTTATATGAATGATTTGTTAAATGGATACGGTGTTCACGTAAAAAATAATAGTAAAATAGTAAAAATTTCAAAAATCTTTACTAGCGACGGCACCGACTTCTAAGCTAACTATGTCAGGCTGTAGGTACCCTACACCTGTGGCCTGCTAACTTATTTAAAATGGGTAAATTGGCCCTACGTCTAAAAAGGTTGTGCATCACTGAATTATCCCATACCATAAAAACGGTTAATTGTAAAATAATTAAATGATTTCTTTATTACGATATGTTGCATTGCAATATTGATTACAATATGTTGTATTACAATATTGATTCGAAAGACAGTTAAAATTTTGCAATTTTTTCTTAATTAATAATTATTATACGTCCTTGACAAGTTCTTTTTTTCTCATTCATCTTTATAATGAGCCACTTGCATGATGTTTTTTTACAGTTTAAGGATTTTTAAGGCATTCAGTTTTTTTTTTTATTTCAATCACTTTGTATTGTGTTTTCAAAACTGCAACATTTAAAAAAAATGATAGGTTGTAGTACCTTTGAAACTTATAAACCAGGAAAGTGATATTTATTAATGTTTGAACAGCCATGTAAATTTAAAAAATAGACCCCACTTGTAGCTATAGGTCACTGTTTTGGTGTCCCAGCCGTCATTACAAAAAAGAAACTGATTTTTTTTATACATATATGGATTTAACATTGTAGGAATACTTCCAGAATTTAATCAACTAAACTTATAGATTTTTTGTTGTTGTTGTCACCGGAAACCAAAATACCATCTACTTTTTTTACTCCAAATAAGCTTTGGAATTGTTGGTTAAAGTCTGTCTTGTGCTCCCTGATACATCCAGTATAATCAATTAATTTATTAAACTTTTTAGGTTACTGTAGTAAGAAGAAATAATATTATTTTGTGATATTTCAGTAGTGTATGTAGTAAAGTTTCAATGAATGTGTTGGTTTATTTGTTTCAGGCGACTATTCTTGAGGGAAAGTACTGGAAGAGACGAGCGGAAGCGGTGACAGCCGAATACAAGAAATGGCGCATGTACTATAGGAACAGGGCTCTGGGCTGGGGCAACAAAGATGTTCCTGATGTCGTAAGTATTACGGAATTATATACAGTGAAACTCGCTTAAGATGTTTTTTTTTCCGGTCCCTTGGAAACCTTCTTGAGAGTTTCACCGCATACCTAACTAATCTTGTTCTAAACCTCTAAAAGACTTCACTATATTTGTTAAAACCAATATTATACTGGCTTTATTGTGGTGTTAGATGATTACGGAAGGACGATTATTTAAATGCTCGGTATTCTGGATTACACTTTATTGTATGCGAGATTATAGGAGATCTTAAAAGCCTAGCGACTAGCTCTGTATCTGTTCCAGGAATGGACAGAGTGAGTTAAACAGCTCTACTATAAAGGAGTATCTATCGTCGTCTCACTCTGCCACTACAGTACTTAAATTTGAGTTCCCCTTTCTGCATTAAAACTTTTACAAATACTACATAACATTTAAAATTTTCAATTGGCCAAATTATGCACACTAAATATTTTATAACATAAGATTCCTGTAGATATGACAATCTAAAAATTAAACAATAAGATCCATTTTTTTTTCTCGTCTTCCTTCTTCTGCTTCACCTCTCCCGTCTCTCCTGGATCTGTTAAGCCTGCACAACCCCATGTCTCGGGTATAGACGGCCCTCCCAGAGGTTGGACCTAAAACATGGAGAAACAGAATGTGAGACCCATCGCCAATAGCAAAGTAGCTCAAGCATTCGCGATCCGTTACGTGTACGATAATTTTGTTTTGCCAATTTCTTGATTTACCTCCAATTATGTTTAAAAACGTTTCCGACTGCGCCAATGTTATTATCATACAAATTAAACACTTTTACATTATTACAATATTATATTTTACTTTACCTTGAACAACTTTCAAATCTAACTTAGCCCGTAGTTGGATGTCTGACCCCCCCCCCCCGGTATTAGAGGAATATAGTGTTACTTGGCTATCCAATTCTATGCACTTCTATTACTGTTTCTGATCCCTTTGGAACTGATGCGCAACACACAGTAAATTTGTACACGATTGACATTAATTTGATACATGGGAAAGAGTTGTAAAAACTATTGTTGCGAAGTGACTTGCTGGCTTTTGTGTTTCCTCCCTCTTATAACATACGTTTCTTCAAGACCTAGACTCACGACTTCCTTTCCCGCACAGCATTCCCAAAGATGACAGCGGAGTTATTATAAATATAAATATTTAGAGTTCATTTCTGAATGCCGGTCTTTCACCAGGCTAAGAGATATTATTCTACTAGTTTTTCCTGCATTTACAATAATTTTCGTTTATATAATGTATTTGTATAGGAATCATAAATGCTGTTCGAAGTAATTGTTAAAATGTCTGTAAAATATGTACAAATGTAACTTTTATTCTTTTTTTTTCATTTTTAGATATCTGATATGGATGTGCTGGACTGGCATTCCCAAGGCGACAATTCACACATGCTGGTTGATGAGGACTATATAGCATTTATGAGTGACACTCTATTCTCTACAATTACTTCCAATCAGCCCTTTGCCTTTCCGGATACGAGGGAGATAGCTCGAGGAGCAAGTCTAGCCGACTTTATACAGCCGAGTTTAGGACCGTTGCAACCGAATCTGGAAGATTTTATGGATACGTTTGAACCACTACAAGGTATGCTAGGTACTATAATTCAAACATTTAAAAACAATTATATTCAATCGTTACATATGAGATACGCCTGTTTGTGTTGTCGGTGACGAAGTATGACTTTGTTAATCGCTGTCACTGACTAAACAAAGGGGTTCGCTAGATTTGTAAGCCTCTTCATGGTATTGAAATAATAACTCTACAAGGCTTTTCGTTCTTTCAGATTTACTTTCGGTCAAACTTCCTCCGGTTCCTGAAGAAAGCATAACTCCCGATGACCATGTCTACAGGAATAACTTTTCTCAGGCTCTTATGGATCCTAATCTCCAGCAGGTGCTAGAGCAAACTTCACAGTATCACCATACTCACTCTTCGATGCAGGCACAGCACGTCCCGCACCTCCCCCCCCACTTACAGGCGGGACACACTGAACAGATCATGACGCAGGGAGCCCTGGCTAGGGGAATCCAATCCATCGGCCAAAACACTTCCACGCTGGACAGCCAGCAGTCCGCCCAACACGCCAACATCCTATCTAGTCACGGGGGGCAGAATCAAAGCTACGCTCAGACAAATCAAAACACCACACAGATTAATCTGAATATCTCCAGTATGGCTGGACAATCTCAATCCATGATGATGCAACAGCCGTACGGGGTTGTTCACCAGTCGGGTATGATCTCCTCACAGAATGTGGGTTCGGGATCCATGATGGTGCAGCAGCAACAGAATACGCTGTCCAACGCTCAGTTGCAAATGCAGAAAAACTCTCAGCAGTACATGCAGGGGCAGAAGATGTACCCTCACGTTCCTGTTGGGGCTTTCCAGGAGAGGAATTATAATGTGCCTCCAGGTATGTTGAGGACTTGTTAGCAATTATTCTAGAAAATCATTTCCATGTTTTCTTCTCTCATCTTCCTTAGGATATTATATTTTGCTTAGGTACCAACATATTATTGTTAAGAATAATTAATCGCAGTTTTTACCATGTTATCATTATTATATTATTGGCCAATAGACAAATCTTATAATGCAACTATAAATATTTAAATAAAAAATTTGTGATTCTATTCACAAAACAAAACTTTTGCAAGTATTGTCTTCAAACCTTTCCGAAAAATGTCAACTTGTTGGAAAGATTGAAGTGCAAACATCCTTCAGATAATCATAAATAGCTTATTTCTATTATACCATTAGTGAACGACCAAAACTATATTTTCAACCGAAACCAACACTGAAATTTATTTTAAAAAGTAAAAATAACACTCTTTATCTTAAGTTAGTGTTAAATAAAATGCGCAATGAAATAAAAGACATCAATTTAATTGTTTTGCTTTCAGCGCTTTTTGGTTTGTTGCCATTTAATAGTTCTTTAATCTACGCTGTAGGTACTTCAACTTTATAAAAATTGGAAAAATACCAAAGTTCTTAGAACTACTAACTATAGTAAACAAATAAGTCTAGTCTTATTAATTATTATTCAAATGATAAACTTTGACAAAAATAAATAATCTTAGCTAAAAGCTTTCAGCTAATTTTTGGCCAAAACTGAAAACGCTGCCAAAACCGTAACATCAGTCAGTCACTATTACACATTAAATACCTCTTGTAGGTCCAAAATATTCAATCAATCTTCAAAAGGTTAAAATAAGTTATTTTTCATTTTCTGTCTCAGGTATGCACCAAAGTCGGGTAGACAGCACATCATACACTCTATCTGCCCGCGGGGGCTCCAGCCGCCCGGGCTATCTGCAGGAGCACGGGGGCCCTCGGCCGCGCCCCGGCCCTTTCACCCCGCAGCCCCAGCACGGGTACTCCCAGTTCGCCGGCGCCCCGCAGCCCGTGGCGGACAAGTCCTCCTACAACGAGCAGTGTATGGAGAGGGGCCTCAGCACCCAGCAGCACGTGGGGATCAAGGCAGGGGGCTATGTGAGCACGGCGGAGAATACGGCCGCGAACCTGTCGCTGGCAGGAGCTCGATTTAAGATGCCCTCACCGCCTCCACAGGTCGCTAATATGTCAGCACACAGGGTAATGTCCAATTTTTCAATTCCATAACACACATCATTATAATCCTATAATTTTTCTTTGTCTGGGTTTGACATGAGCAGCGACTTACAAAATATGTTTTACTTTTCTTATTAACCACTTCCCAAATTTGTACTTTCTGTAAATCAGGGTTAAAAAAATGACAGCGTTTTCATTAGTAGAATAAAAAAACGATATTATTCAGCATTTGAAGAATAGAACTGGGGCGACAGGTCGAGTATACTGATTTCATTGTAGCGTATTTTGAGTCACCCCCTTTCCTTCTTTCTTTCTATACACAACACAGATTTATATATCGTCGCTGTTCTGACTCAACCTCGTTGAAACAAAACATGTTTTCTCAGGAGACGAAAAACACCGTCTATTTTCCTTATTTTTAATTATTATAAAGCATTTTTTAATTTTATTTAATGAACACTTAAGTATCGTAGGGCCAATGCCAAAGTCGCAAATCTGCAAAAACACAACCTCGAGATGTTGATGTTTGAAGTCTCTAAACTGGCATCAAAAATCGATTTATCCTGTTTCTAAACTACCTTCATGCTCGTTAATATCTATGGACTTGATGGATATTAAGATAAATCGATTTTTGATACCAGTTCAAAAACCTCAAACATCGGTGTCTCGAAATTATGCATTTGCAGATTCGCCACTTTGGCATTGGCCCGATGATATGTAATGTATTAATTAAATAAAAAAGAATTTCCTTAAAATAATTTAAAGTAAGCAATATGCATGATTTTTTTTCATTTCCCGAGAAAACATATTTTGTAGATACGAGGTTGAGTCAGAACAGCGATGATATCTCATTTTGTCAATTTACTGTGAATAATTTAAACTACTTATTATTAAATATTTGTAACGGTATCATAAAGTTAACCCTTACCACTTCTTTGTCGGGTGCCAGCCAACATCACTATTTGTACGCTACAACTCAGTTGTCGGCTGGCGGCCGACAAGATAAGACGTGCCCGCGCGGTGTATTTTCGCACGCAAAACTTGACACATGACGTTGTTTCTTGTGATTATTCGATAAAAAACATTTAAATTCACGGTTTAATAAGATTTTGACTGTTTTTGTTTTACTATAAAATAACCTTTTTGTAACTACCTATCAATAAATTAATATTTTGACATTATTTAAATTAGAGTTGGCTGACAATAAATATTAAAAAATAATGGAGTGGTAAGAGTTAATCTACAATTTTACAAATTATTCCATGCTTGCTTTCAAAAATAATAATTATTATTTTTATTATTGTTAAACGTTTAATCAATACTTTTGATTATACTTCTACAATGTACACTCATGTAAGAACTCTCCTCTAATAAATTTCACTATATTCACTTCTGCCATCTGTTGAAAGTATAACATTTTTCTCACAGTTTCCCACAATGTTGGCAATGTAGGAAACTAAGCATTATTGATTTTCTTTTGACAGTAGGTGACCTGTTGTTGTCTGAGGAATTGTTCTTCTACTTAGTCCAATTTGAATCTTTGTTTATCTTGCAACAATAATATAATCGCCGCTGTAATTGTGACAAAGTTTATTTTATGTACTCATCTGTTGAATGATGTCAAATATACCTACACATGCATTTGAAATATGTATTTGTAAACATGAAACATTGTATAAATAGAGCATCTTTCTTTATTGAAATTACTTTCACATAACAAAAGTAAATTCAAATATTTTTTAATTAAATATGCAATGGGTGAGAGCAAAAGATTTGTAAAATTCAATTTTCATTATTGGAGGTCACTTTGCTGATAAAATGAAATGATAAATGCGGCACTTTCTTTTATGAAGAAAGTAACATTAAAATTCAATGGAAACTTGGTAAGAATATATATTTTGAAAGAGTAATGAAGAAATATATTATATTTTCAATTGATGGGAATTGAATCAATGACTGATCTAAAAGACTGCCCTATTTGTACTTTTGCCCATAATATACTCCTATCAGCAGAAGATTTCCTATGTTAAAATCAGGAACTACATCTTATTTGGTAGTAAATAGTAAAAATGCATGTTGATGTTGGTAGGTTCTGAACTCCCCATGAGCAGTCTCGATGGTGACACTATAAAGCACGATTTGCTTGTTTATAGCGATATTATCCTGTTAACAGTTTGTGGATTCACAAAACTAACTTCTCCATATTTGCAGGCATCATCTGGTACCCAACCCAAGCAGTCCAGCCTGCCCAAAGGCGAGAGCTTCCGCAGCAATAGTCTGCCGCTGGGGGCCACCTTGGGTTCCGTGCTGGGTGGCAACAGCGGTGGCGGCAGCAGCAGCCGGGGCAGCAGTGTATCCCGGCGACCCCGCAGCGGATCCTCCTCGCCCGCTTCACCCCAGAGGAGGGGCCCCCAGCCGCCCCCGCCCCTGCTGGCCGCCGCTAGCGAGCCACTGCTCAGTCAGTCTAGCGTGCTGTTGGCGCACTTGCTCAATACCAAAAGTAAGAAAGATTTTTTAACTGACATTTGACAGACGATTTTGAAACAAATCTGAAAGCGATATCTAGATATTTATGGAACGAATGGATGAATGGTCCAAAAATTATACATACATATATGTTATCCAGTTTTAAAACTCATAAATTCATACGACTTGGTAAAGTTTGCTACATCCCGTTGAATTATTGAAGTATGTATTATAATACGACACAAATCCTTTTTCACCTTTTTATGGTTTTTATTTAACTTCCGGAGGGTTTTTATAATAGTATATCTGTCTACATGTGCAATAATAATTTTTGGGCATAAGAAAAAAAATAAACATAAACACACTTTAATTGAAATTACCAGCATTGTAAAATAGGAAATAGAAGTTATTGGAAAAATTTAATTGTAAGGCGGGGAAGAGCGCTCAATAAACTGAAGAGAGATCAATGGAATTTTTTCTAGTACATATTTTCATATGCTCCATATGATAGATAAATCCTTATTTCGAGTCTAGTAGAGATAGCTTCTGCATTGTGTGAATTCCCACGTACTAATAGAAGTGTTAATGAAGTGGATGGCAAAATACTGAAACTGGGTTATGTGAGCAAGGTGTTGCAATCAATAGGTACCTTCAAGTGTTGTCTTATGATGTTTTTGTTTACAATGACAGGGAAATAGTAATTAAATTGGTTTATTTATTTATAGGCCAAGGTCTGTACAAGCCGACAAGTGTCCAGTCCCTCACCCAGGAGAGCCAGCCCCACCCTGTGGCCATTATTCAGGCCCTCCCCAGCGGCTCCAGCTCCTCACAGGTAGGTGGATGTTTATCCCTATACTTTGCTGCTCCCCTGATTCCTCGTCATCCAAATTACCCTATTTTTTTTATTCATTTAGAGTTTTCTGCTTTCTCCTATTTACCTTTCCAAAGTAAGACCTAGTAATTTGAACCCTTTTACATTTGACACCATCATCAAATTGACAATCAGTGCCATTTTAATTTTTTTGACATTTGCCCCTTCAAATAACAGTCCCCGTAACTGCCGGTTCTCATCACGGCATTGTTTGGTAAAATTTTCAGTTATGTTGCTTGATCAGCCTCCAAATAAAACGGTCATCAAAATTGATCTACATATACATACGAGGTGTGTTCAAAAGAAAAGGTGTATTTCGAATTTCTTCGAAAAGTATTTATTTATTCACAATATCCATTTTCTCCCCTTCAAAGTAATCCCCCTCAGATATAATGCACTTATGCCAGCGCTTCTTCCAATCCTCGAAGCACTTCTGGAATGCGCTTTTCGGTATGGCCATCAGCTCGTTCTTCGATTTTGACTTTATCTTATCAATTGTGGCAAAAACGCTTTCCTTTCATTGGTCTCTTCAGTTTCGGGAATAGGAAAAAGTCGCAGGGAGCCAAATCTGGTGAATACGGTGGTTGAGGCATGATTACGGTGTTGTTTTTGGCCAAATAATCACGAACAAGCATTGATGTATGAGGTGGTGCATTATCGTGAAGCAAAATCCATGATTTGTTTATCCACAATTCCGATCGTTTGAGCCGTATTGCTTCACGCAAACGTTGCATAACTTCCTTGTAGTATTCCTTATTAACCATACGGCCTGTTGGCAAGAACTCATGATGCACCACGCCATTGTAATCGAAGAAAACAGTGAGCAAAACCTTCACATTTGATCGAACTTGGCGTGCTTTTTTCGGTCTTGGCTCTTCTGGCCGCTTCCATTGGGATGATTGGGCCTTGGTTTCGACGTCATAACCATATACCCACGTTTCATCACCAGTTATGACCCTTTTGAGAAAAAATGTATCGTAGTTGACGTCATTCAATAACTCCTGAGCAATACTAATGCGACGTTGCTTTTGCTCAAAATTTAGCAATTTCGGAACAAACTTCGCATGGCATGAGCCGATTGATATGCCAACATCCTCTGCAACTTCCCTAATAGTGATTCGACGATTTTCCAAAACCATTTTCTTCACTGTTTCGATGTTTTCTTCATTTGTTGACGTGGTTACAACTCCAGGACGCTCATCGTCATTAACATCTTGTCGGCCTTCTGTAAACACTTTTTTGAGACAAAGTAGACTTGCCGAATGCCAGTCAACATTTTAAGTGCGTTGGAGCACTTTATTCCATTTTTAAGGCAAAATTTAATACATATTCTTTGATCCATTTTTTTCAAAAGTAAAAAATCGAAGAACACACAAAAACATGACTAACCTTTCCAGTTGTCAAAAACAAACCACTGATCCAAAATGGCTGATAATGCTAACATATGATAACCATATGTGTACCAACATAACAAAAATATAAAATTCGATAATGGAATGTACACAGCCTGCCAAAATTCACCTTTTCTTTTGAACACACCTCATATACGAGTATGACTCATACTAACCTATTATTTCTGTTTTCAGTTGGTAACGATGGAGAACCACTCCCCAACTGGGGCCGGGGCGCCCTCCCCCCAGTCCCCCCACCCCGCCTCTCCCGGCAGTGGAGGGGAGAACCGAAGAGCAGGCCACATTCACTCGGAGCAGAAGAGACGCTACAATATCAAAAACGGATTCGACCTGCTTCAGTCTCTTATACCTCAACTATCTGCTAATCCTAATGCAAAGGTAAAAAAATATGTTCAAATGAAACAGCTTTAATGGCCACTTTCCCCAATCAAACTGAGCGACAGCTAAGTAAATGTATGAGTACACTTTGTCGCTAGCTGGCGGTAACGGTGCATTCTTGTGAAATTACAAACTTATAAAAATATTAATATTAAACATGCGTTACTACCGCGGTGATCATATACAATCGCTAATCGGAAATATTAAGTAAAATAACCAACTAATAAAAAGGGTATAGCTTGTTTACAGATCCTACTATTTTGGTAGAGTATTTAGTTTGACCTTTTTTACAAATGTTCATCATACTAGCCATTGTAAAATCACAATAGATTTGTGCAGCAATAGGCAACAATCGCAATCTCTTCGAAACATATTTACATTTCAGAGAGTTTGTTATACACGGTGTCTGGACACTCGTGGTATAAGCGAGAAACTGGCGAATCTACCTCGCATTAGGGTCGATTTTGTGATTTGCCTTTTTTTTTGTTTGACATTTCATTTTCGAGTAAGTCGAGTCCGAGGTTGGATTTTTTTCGATCAAATTCGAAATGTTATTTGTCTTTGGAAATGTGTTGAAGCATAGACATGGCTCATTAGTTTCATAACCCCAAAAGTTGCCAAAAAGAAAAAAAAATTGTACAAATTCACAAAGCTGAAAAAACTTTTGTTTATTTGGGTTTAATTGGTAGCACGCCTAGCTCGCCCCCCTTATTTTGGTTTCTTCCCCTGGCGTGTTAGGGCATCTCTATATATTATTTTCTCTGTGTTTACCAGCAATTTTCGGACACCGTGTAAAGTGTTTTTGGTTTGATTTCCAAACATTAAAATTGTGCACTCTAATAAAATATTAATTAAAAATAGAAAAATTAACAAAACAGCATTCAGTTTATTGATTTCGTTTATAACTTTTTTGGTCTGTTTCCCAAACACCATGTAGTAAAAAAGAACATATTATTTGGTTCAATTTGGCTGTATTCACGTATCGTTAGTATGAATGAAAAAAATTGTGCCATTTTTTGTAATGCCGCTTCATAGAACTACACTATGTATTTAGTTTTTTGCATAATTTTATTTGATTTATATAAGTATTGATAGATTTAAAAACATCAGAAGAATCACCAATACTGGCGTGGAAAAATCCGACAGCATTGTCAAAACTAATCATTTTGATAATTATGTATTTCTGAACATATGCTAGGCCGCCCCCGTGTGAAACATTATAAAGACAGAAATGACGAGAATCCACACGCAGGTTTAATGTTATAAGTTCGTTTCGATAGCTGTCGGAGGTACATATGATGTCATAATTTTACATATTTACAGATGTTTTGTTAAACCAACTGTGTTTCTAGCCTTCTTAAATGATTGCAAAAATTTAAATGGGTCGGTATGCTCCTTTTCAATCTATTATAGTAGGCGTTTAGATAGTGTTTTTCATTTATGAGGTCTAAAATCAGGCAGCGTACAATACCGCTCCGATGGCTGCGGGCTTCTCTCGCAGAATTAACGATGGTGGTGCGATCTTTGTAATATTGATGAAGTATTTATTTAATTGTTAATGTCAACAAACATCATAACGGTAATAAGAGGACGTTACATCTAATATCACTGTCTAAAATCATTATTGATGCCATAAACCGGCATCAAAATTAATAAATGTGGTTTTTATTGTATGTCAAACTTTAATTTATTATAGTCAAATGCCTACATTGATTATGAAAAAAAAATGAAATGTGAATGTTTCCTGTTTTCTATCTCTCTCTCTCTCTCTCTCTTGTTATATTCCCTTAAAGTTAATACATCTATTTCTATAAATTAACTTCTGCATCATGTTGCATGCAAAATAAATATGTATTGACAGTAAGTACATACATAATTAGGTTAGCACTTCCTCAGTTTTCTTTGGTGAAAGCAACCGTAAATTTTCAATGAGACAATTCACCATTATTAGAGTATTTTAATGATTTGAAATCAATGAATAATTATTGTTTTGACTTTTTTTAGGTCAGTAAGGCTGCCATGTTGCAAAAGGGCGCTGAGTACATACGGCAGCTACAAGGGGAGCGTACTAAGATGAAGGAAGAAATGGAAACGTTGAAGCAACAAATAGAAGTTCTCAATAACTCCATTAGGTATACTGCCCAACCAATAGTATATCAAATTTATGTAGACTTATTGATGATACAGTTCTGTGGACTTAACTTAAAAGGATGACAAGTTAGTAGTAACCGACCAAAGTTTTGGTTTCTCCCAATAAATGAGTTATTGCTGCGGTTTCAGCCAAAAATTATCCGAACCTTGTATTGCTATTGTCTAACACAAAGACCGTTAATTACTAGACTAATTTGTTCATTATAGATAGTAGTTCTTTTGTATTTTTGTAATTTATTTAAAGTTAAAGCACCTATAGTATGCATTGAAAAACTGTTACATAACAACAAACCAAAAAGTAAAGCTATTAACTCATTAAATTGATATCTTTTATTTCATTGTGCATTTTATTTAACACTAACTTTAATGAATTCTTCCAAGTTAAACAATAAAAATACCTAATTTCGGGGTATATGTTTTTTCTTTACATATTTAAATATGTTTTGGTTTCGGCCGAAACTAGAACTGAAGCTGAAATTCAGTTTTGGCTCAAAATCTAGTTTCAGTCGATCACTATAATTTAGTGAGATTATCACGATCTGTATTTATTATTTACAGCAATTGTCAGTCCCTACTCCCCGCCACCGGAGCCCCCGTATCTCGCCAGCGCTCAGGACGCCTAAAGGAGATGTTTGATGACTATGTCTGCCAACGCACCAATGAAAACTGGAAATTCTGGATTGTATCCTTTTCAAAATCGAAAACATTGTTTTTATATTGTCTATGCATTAAAGATATTTTATGTCTTCTGTCATATCATCGCTGCAAATCCTTCACCATATAAGTCATTCTGAAATACTATTCGACAAATGTTTGATTCCTACGCTGACAATGACAGAAAGGATGTCCTCCATGGTGAGCGGTTGGAACTCTTGTGATATCACATGTTAATTTTTAAATGTTGTAATATTCTACAATGATAATACATAGTATCGCCGCACATTTCTGATGCATTTGAACTAAATAAAATCTAAAAGCGAAGTGGCTAAATATGGCTTGCCGATAGTAAAAGCTAATTTGTATGAATGAAAACCTTTTGCAACACACAATTGCTTCCTTGACTCCTGGCCACAGTTCAGCCTTCTGGTGGAGCCCCTCTTGACATCCTTCAACAACAGTGTCTCCCCGGCCAGCACAGACGAGCTCAAGCGTTCCACTTTCCTCTGGGCGGAACAACATTGCTCATTAGTTGAAATGCGACCAGGTAATCCTACTTTTCTTTCTACGCATTTCTGAAACAGTGGAACACCAGAATTATAGTATCATTAAATGGACAACTTTTTCCACTCCTTTATTATGTACAGACTTTGTAAGGCCGGTCTTTAACTGTAAAGTAAAAATAAATTTATGTTTCCTATTATAATAGAAAAGTGGTACTGCTGTAAACGCCAAAAAAAAAAAAATTACATCAGAATCCAAAAACTTATTTTCCAAAATGACTTACACTAAGATAAATGCAGATACATAGATCAAAGCAGAAAAAAGTTTTGTTTTGAAGTGTACTTATTTATTTAACTTAAAACAGTACATATTATGTACAATGGTTGCATACATTCTAATATAAACATATAGCACAATATAAACAAAAAAATATTACCAATTAAAGTTACAAACTTAATTTAAAAATTACAAATTACAAAAATTATAATTAACATTTTTTTGTCACTTCTTTCTTAAATTTAAACACATTTTCCTTTTTTATATTAGTCGGTATTTCTTGGAAGATCTTCACAATACAGTAATTGTAATATCTTAGTGTCCATAGTTCCACATAGATGGTACTCTCTTATTATCCCGCTGCCAAGGTCAGTGGACCAAACAGATTATTACCCTAGTAAAGAAAATAGCTTAGCTTCCAGACTCTCCAAATTGATTTATTGGAAGATCTTCACAGCTCTATACAGTAATTGTAATATCTTAGTGTCCATAGTTCCACATAAATGGTACTCTCTTATTATCCCGCTGCCAAGGTCAGTGGACCAAACAGATTATTACCCTAGTAAAGAAAATAGCTTAGCTTCCAGACTCTCCAAATTGATTTCTTGGAAGATCTTCACAGCTCTATACAGTAATTGTAATATCTTAGTGTCCATAGTTCCACATAGATGGTACTCTCTTATTATCCCGCTCCCAAGGTCAGTGGACCAAACAGATTATTACCCTAGTAAAGAAAATAGCTTAGCTTCCAGACTCTCCAAATTGATTATACGTAATTTCTATGTAACATGTTATTTAATAAATAACCAAGTGTTTGTTCTAATGGAAATTTTTATTATCGACAGACAAATATACAGCATTAATGAGTTCTGTGATTTTAACTTGTTTCAAATACACAGCAGTATTGTTTTCCTGTCACAATATAATGTACAGACTAAAAATCTATTTAAATTTGATTTTAACAATTATAAAAGTTTTATATAATTTTTGTAATGATTGTTTATATTTTTTTAGCCGTTTTGAATTCCCTGAGGTCATTGTGCACCTCCACAGACATCCTCTCCGACCCCGAGAAGCTGCCCGAGGAGGCCTGTGCCGCCGTAAATAAGAGAAAAAAAGAACCAAGTTCTAGTTATAAAAAATAGTGTTTACTGATCTCCGGACTGCCGGAACATAATATTGTGTATTACTATAATTTCAATTTGCCAATAGGAATATTGCTAGGTGTTGTTTGTTGATCAGAATGTAAATCTTAATGTTTAGAGTGACCTGATTTAAATATAGACGTGTCCGACGTGGAATTGTGTACCATTATGTATAGGAGTATGCGAGTACCTTATAGACATCAATGTGCCTAAGAACATATTGTGGTTTGTAACATAGTGTAATATGAAGGTTTCAAGGGGTGAATTATGTGCATTGTCACCAGAATGTCTAAACTACTACGTACTACAACTACCTTCTTAAAACTACGTATCTTCCAATAGGCACGGGAATTTCATATTAATATAAGTTTAATATTTCTGTGGTCTCGGGTCAAAATATGATGAGAGCAATTATTTCATAAGGAAATCCCTGTTCAAATGATTAAATATTACAATGAGGTTTACAAACTTCAATAAGTTAAAAAATAAAAATTGAGTAAAAATAATATGGTTAACTGATTTCTTTGGTTTGGTGGATCATTTCCCTATGCGATGATAGTTATATCAAGCGTAAGAGGGAACAAAACTCGGTAAAATATAGAATTTGTTGTGATACGCTATTGCCATTTTTGAAATTTATCATAAATTAACCTAAGACGTCAGGTCTGTGACGAGTGACAATGCAAGATTTTTCCCTATGCCCTTTAGTTAAGAAAGCATGTTATAATCCCTGGTGATGACTGCCAGTTAACCTGTTAAAGACAGTTTCTCGCGTGAGCTTGCTTCGGACTGAAGGCTAGTGAAACTATAATACTGCTTGTGTCACTATACTTCATATACTTTTATCCAATCGACCATATCTTTGAAAATTATTAGCTCAAAAAAGTTCAAATTAAAAATTGGGAGCTACCAATTATTATTACTATTGTTATTATTAATGTGCCTCGTGTACCATTATTGGCTACATTTATATTCTAATAAACGATTAAAGTTGAAGTACTGTACTAAATTAAAATAATTATTACGTCGAATGTATAAATTAATCTGCATACATAATTATGTTTATATATTTGTACAATCCCTAAAACTAAGATAAATGTATATAATGTAATGTGGCTTTTTAAAAGTCCAAGAGTTATTTTTATAACGAATACAAATTTCTAATTTTGAAACTGTTAATTTGTAGTGGTACAAATTTTCTTTGACCCAGCAGCTATTGTTCATTCACCGGCATGAAAAACATAACTTAATTAACTTTTACATACCTAAAGGTAAACAATTTACGTACAATCCGAAGGGGGGTCACTAGGGTCCCCCATAAAATCGCGAAGCGACCGTGACTTAATATTCCTTTTGCCCTTTCCTGTAACGCTCTAGTTACCACCATTTTAACCGCAAATCGCCCATCTTCAACTATTTTTATATTTTCGTCGTGTGTATACTACATGCATAATATTACTACCAAACTGATGAAAAGGAATAGTTAAATTAACTAGAAATAATTGTGACAATCAAAGTGCTCACTTATATAATTATTGTATTATATACTTCCTCTTTGATTTATCAAAATATTACAAAAATTGTTTTTGTGTATGGAACCACTTCATGTGATCGGTCTTTTGGGATAATTTGTTATGTAGCGATAGGTCATGACTCATTTTGTTAAGAACGGGAGGCACGGTACCAGCTCAACATTTTCGTACAACTCAATTGAACGACGGATCATTTAAGAGGCGGCACATATTAAGAGCCGACTCTCAGTTCATATGACTCCCAGTTTCCGGCATATAAGTAGATCCAGATGCCAGACTGTGTCAAGCACTGTTCACATATTGTACAATACCTATATGTGTAAATGCGGTAATTATTCTTATCTCTACACATAAATGTGAACCCATGAAAACAACTGCTTTAAGATGCTTCAGGACGCCAAATATTAATTGCAAGTCCCATGGGTCGTGGGCATAATTTAGCCTTGTGGAAATTAGACACGTATACATTGATTTTATGTAAACAAATTAGAACAAAGGACCTCATTTAAAGATGTGTCTTCATAGAAATGCATAAGAATACTATCGAACATACAAGTGGTTCCAAGGTTTGTCAAAAAGAGTCGGTTCAATTGAGCAGTGGTACGGTTTACCGGGTGTCAGAAGTCGTTCATGAATGACGCATCCCTAGATCCTCGGCACTGCTGTATGTTTGTAAAATCCTCATTTGCTTACTTTTAATCTATTTCTTTTCACGGCCGATTCAAAACCAATGGGCAGCCCTTAGATCTCAGAATGTAATTTTTTAATGTACCATTTTTTTAAGAAATTTAGGTTGTGTAGATAATTTAATTTGAACAGCCGCAACATCACTCTATTGCAATTCTTAGTCGGAATCTATTATTTAATGTTATGTAATTATTTGTTGAACAGAATTGATAGGTTCATGAATAACTGATTTAAATTAGTTGCGAGATTCGATCACTGAGAACTTGCAGGGAAATAGTTAATTGTTATTTTTGTACTTGTGCCATATAATTATGTTAAGTAATGCGATGTGAAGGGTGAAGAAGTCATGATGACCACTCTACAAATATTAATATATTTTTGTGCATACAGATGTATGTATTGTTAGTTATATGAGTAGGATTTGTTAATTCTATAATTCACTAGTTGTTTAACAATATTTCTTTTAGCACAAAGGCCACATTTTGTTTTAAGTGCAATCTCATACGTACAATCATGTTGTCTTCATTAAAATTATAAAGAATATTATATCCAAATGATTATGGCCATTGTGTGACTGCAATTTTTATCCACATTTAAACAATAAATAAATCATACAGAAATCAACACATTTTATAGATGAGAGTTCGGGAAATTAAATTTCGGGTGTCTAATATAAAAATAGCACTATAGAAGACCATATTATTGTTTATAAATTTATTTACTATAACTTCGTTATTTAGGTTTCAAGTTATTTTTACAACAAATTCTATAAGATTTTTTTTTTTTTAGATCATTGCAAAATTTAAATTGTTATTTTTGTTTTTCAAAATCGAAAGGGTAAATTTTTATTATTGGTTTTTATTTTTAATATTTAATTGTGGCTTGGATTTTATACAAAATTGTTGAAATAAATATTCATTACCAGTTTTTGTTTTATTATGTAATATCCCAATATTTTAAGACCACCGTATCAAGTTGTAAGAGGTACCTCAACGCAGATAAACCTTATCAAGTTATAATAAAACTGTACATATATTCTAATCTCTGGAAGAAGAGTGGGGGTCTTTTCAATAATAATTTGCAGTAATAAATTTATTCATTTTTATTTTCATAATCATCAACATGAACAAGTTATCACATATAAGGTACACAACAGATCACATTTTTTATCATTCATCGTTTTAATTGCCTATCCTAATTATGTACTATTTTATTAGGAAGTCACAGAGACATTTAACGTAAAACAAACAAAATCCACACATGGTTTCAAAGGGGAAAAACAAAATAAAGTAATACTCTTACTTGGTGTGTATTCAAATTTGAATAATAATTGTTGGCAACACTGGTCAGCACAATTAAGTAAAATTATAAAATAATTTACTTGAATACTGACAGCAATCAATACAAAAGTGCTCATACATACACATACATTTTGTGATTTGGACCCAGTCCAGACAAAGGTATAATTTTTTAAAATAAAAATAGTCATGCAACCAATGATTTCAATGGCATTATCAGACAAAAACAAAGGATTGAGACAAACAACTAAAAAACAAATAATTTTTAGAACCAATCACAAAAATAGCTCCGTTGACAAGAGTGGATGAACAAAAAAAACTTTAATACGGAATTAACCGTTGGTAACTTATTAAAAACGAATTAGAACTACAACAGCATGTGAAAGCTGGAACATGAATAGCACATTAAATACACATGGTTTTCACCATCTTCGTTAACAACACCAAATTGTGGATTAACATTACAAGCATTGTTATGTTCATCGAGACAAGACATGATGTTTTCTTTAATTTGATAAAGGTCCATTGCAGTGGGAACCAAAAGGCCACATTTGCAGATGACAACAATTTGAACGGCAGCTGTTTTCAATTCCAAAGTGCTCTTCTGGCAAATAGGGCAAATCACCTCGTTCAAATCATCGAGCATTCCGGCAAGACGGTCATCATCGTCAAATATGTCGTTGTATTTGTTCATCAACCTGGAAATTGTTAATATTGTAGTTTTATCGATATTTAACCCATTGCATCCCAAAACCATTCCCTGTCAGATGTACGGCAACAGTAATTCTTCACCAACCCCGTCTTCTCCAACAGCTCTTCATTCATTCACTTACATATTACTTTTTCAAAAACTAGGGGGTGCCTACATTAAACAGCAAATTTTCAGTTGAATTTGTTAGGAATCATACCGTAACCAATAAAGACATAAATGTTATAGATTATGTTACCCAATTGATACTCCACGAATCACAAACCCAAAAGCTTATACCTGGCAATTTCAATACAGTGGTAAAATTTGATATTCCCAGAACTAATTAAATGGGGTCCAACTTGCATACCTGACCTCAGAATGGTTGGGTCATTATGCAGAACCTATTATTCATAGCCTGGAATTTTAGTTATTCAACTTTAGGGTGTAAATAAAATATCCTTTAAGTTTCTAATAACTTGAAAGTTGGCTTAACCCAGAAGCAGGTACATAAATATTGTGGTTTGTTTACTCTTCTATATCTAGGTGTAAGAATTTTAGACAGTGGCAATGGAATTTTACGCATTCTTTAATGGTGGAGAAGGCACAGAAGGGGATTCTAAAGATACATGTATTTTTCCTGATAAAATCCACCAGCCATCTTTTCTGAAATTCTGGGTATTAATAGCGTTACCAACAGATGGAAAACTGCTTGAAATAATGGCTAATAATGAAAAGTTTTTAGGAAAAATGTTCTAATTAATGTTAGGGGAGCGCACGGTACAGACAGGGCCGAAATGCTAGCGCAATTGGAGCAGTCCGCTCCAGGTGCCAACTTGTCAAGGCGCTGATAATACGAGCTGAAAGAGCACCCTAGAAGTTATTTTTCACTAAATCACCACTACAAATCATAAAAATATTATTGACTAGCTGATGTGTACCGGGCCTTGCTCGGGTATAATAATTGATTTGACAGCGAAAGTAACTATCTCCAAATAAAGAAACATTCATTTGAATATTTTATTTTATTCCAAACGTTTATTTTTTCAAAATATATCTAAATTATAAAGTTCTTAAGTAGGTACCTACTCGTATTTTCCATTTTGAAAATATTCTACCCAAAAAAACCTTATTTTAAATATGCAATCTGTGACTAAGCAGTGTTATATCTATGGGTTAACCTAATAAAGCATGGCGGGTTCAATGTTTTTCATAATAATTTTAAAACGTTATAGCAACAGTTTTACATATTGAATTTCATTCAAACTACTTTCTAAACCTTCCCGGCACTAATAAAAACAAACTGTGCTATTTTCAGCGAAACCGGTCCAGTGATTTTCGAGAACATCGAGGACAAACTTAGATTGATTTTTTATAGATTACAGTAATTACTACATGGGCCTCTGTTAACGCGGCCATTGCTTATAAGCCTACCTAGTATATTAATTTTTAAAACCTCCTAAAATTTCATAGGCGCAGAGTGCATGAAAATAATACTAGCACCTCAAACCACTCATCGTTCTCGAAAATAAAGTGTAAAATGGGGGGGGGGTGCCCCCCCTTTTTACGTTTTTTTAAATATTCCAAAAGGAATTGGTTCCTCGGAGAAATATTACCTACCGGCTTCATTGACAGCAAAGGGACCGGTTCCAAGTAACTGGGATAGGAATATCGACCATATCTAGATGTTTGCCTTACTTTGGTTGAGTTTGACAAAGGAAGCCAAAATTTTACTTGCACCAGACGCCGTTTGGCTCAGGGCCGGTCCTGGGTACAAATACTTAATTATTCCAAAATACAGAACATACCATTAGCCCATTGGTAATGCCTCTTGGAAAAATAAATTTGAATGGGTCGGTATAGAATTTACGTAACCCGATCTATCGGCGAACGTATTTTGAAACTGCTTCTTACCATTCTAATTCTTCATCCACCGATTCCTCTTCTATTTCAGTAATATTTTCCAGGATAGGGGGAATATGTTTTAGTTCTTTTGTGACATCCGATGAGTAGATAGATTTTAAATCTTCTTTTATCATATTAGTCAGTGTATTGAAAACGTCCACATCTTCCGAAATGTTTCGAAGTTTGTCTACGAAATCCTCCCTGTTTTTCTGTAGCCGTTCCTTACATTTCTGTGAAGAAATTTTTGTTGGACTTAGATTCAAATTCAAAGACGAGACAAGAGGAAAGGGTATGTTGAATGTTGGGGCTTTCAGAATCTTGTGATTTCTGTAATATTGATTGCAAAAAAATAACTAAACTAAATATAATGCATATCATATAGAATCAATGGAATTCAATGTTGAATTATTATCCAACACAAAACCAATCTCGGCTACAAGAGATTCGGTTTATTGTTACGATTTCAAGGATATTTATTATTATATATTTGGATAAACATGAACTTTACCTTTCTTAGAACGTCTTTTAACTTCGGTGAACCGTTTTTGAATCGCAATACTGATTCTTTGGTTCTTAATAATTTACAGGCAACGTCAGTCATGATTATATTGATATTTTCACCAAAATTTGTATTAACATATGGCAGAAAAAACTCTAAATATATCCAATTGACTTTCTAGAAAGTAATTTTATTTTCTATCGTGTGAAAAATACAAATAAACCTATTTAAACGTTAACTATAACAATTCAATTACAAGTTTCAGAGAAATTTTCGAAAACGCAGTAAAATTTACATTAATTGACAGCTAAGAATTCCCGCAAATAATAATATTCTCCATCACACTCGATTTTCGATTCCTCTTCTACGAAATTCGCAATCTATGGTCTGGAATGTCTAGACCATAGATATACCACTCTGTCTAGAACTCTAGAACAAATATATTAAGAACGGTTTTAATTTTTTTTTAAGTCAAAAGTTGGATATTGGACAAAGTGCACTGGATGTTAGACAAAAACGTGAACTTCGCATTGACTGTCGTTTTGTCCAACGTGTTTGGTATTATAGGAAGTTCAGAAAGCATTTCAAATAATATTATTGTGAAAGATAGTCAATTATTTTATATAATGTTTTCAAAAGAATTCTCTCTGTAGCGAAATTATTAATAAATGAATTTGAAAATTACTTTGATTATTTAATAATATATTAATATATGAATAATTATCCCATACGTTTTTATTTTTTATTTTATTTATTAATTATTTTTTTCACATAAACAAGGAACAAAGGTTATGAAGATTTTTTTTTTAATATATACATTTTTTTTTTTTTTTAACATTCAATTATAATATTCATCGGAACACATGTACATAAACCTACGTATAATGCACATAAAGCAAAATATCCCACACAGGCAAGTCCAGTGCTTGGGTGAATATATTCCCGATGAGGAAAGCATCGTTTTCGAAACATGTTGATATATCTATATGGTATATATTAATAAAGTGGTGAATACAAAGTAATTTTTAATTTACAATAAAAAACACATAAATTTGTTGTAGACCACTTTTATTTTATCAAAACTCTACCGGTTTCGGAAGCACCCTTCCTTCATCAGGAGAATATTAAAACTGCAGAGAAAAATTGGTAGAGTTTTGATAAAATAAAAGTGGTCTACAACAAATTTATGTGTTTTTTATTGTAAATTATGGCGAGCCACAAAGTTAATGCTTTTTACAAATATGTAATTTTTAATTCATTTATTCAATATTTTGTAGGTTTATCGTTAAAAACGGACACTTATGGGATTAGCTTTTAGGTCAGTATTATCTTAATATATATTTTCGAGGTGATTCCGAAACATTCGGGTGTGACATTTAAAATAATTTCTAAGTTCGTGTTTTTTAAATTTATTTGGGATGATTGTTTTTGATAAATAATTTGCGTTTTGATGATTCATGTTGAATTATTTATTATATTGATTTAGATTTTTAAGTCATTAATATCTTGCTGTTTTAGAGGGCAATACAGCAAAACTCCAGGGATTGTACCATATATAATGTTCTGGAGAAAATCTTTATCTCACACTACTAATTTCTATAAAGAAAATTTACGGAGTGCTTTGTAGGTAGATTGTGATGGTCGCTGATGGACCCACAGAATGGTATTTGTGTAAAGGGCGTTTCTATTAAATATTTAATGAATAACCCCTGTGTTGCTTATATTACAAATTTATTTGAAAGAAAATGTAGTCTAACTCCAAACATACAATTAATATAACAATTTATCTTGTTATATAAATCGATTATCCCTAGAGCTCTAAATTATAGGGATGGAATGATTTGGAAACCAAATGGTAAAGGTGACCGTTTATATAAAAACATCATAATATCACCAATAAAACTTACCTTTTCAGCTATTACTATTTACCTTAAAAAACGGTACTTTCATTTTTTTAAGTTTTGCAATGAACTCCATTCGAATCTAAAGTTAAAACAAATTTAATAATAACTATTACTATTTAGTTTAAAAAAGGGTATATTTATTTTTAAAAAAGTTTTCAGCTGTCGTTTTAGTGCCTTCGGAAGGCGAACCTCTAAATAATAATTACCTGGCAGAACTTTTTTTTTAATTAAACCTATTTTGTAAACTACATAATAATACATATTAATAAAAAGCATTTACTTTGTGGCTTGCCATGATTATAATATAAATGCATACATTTGTTTTGAAGCACTTGGATTTAATATAACCAGTCGAGATTATTATTATATATTAAATTGAAGTGGTTCAAAACAAATGTATGCGTTTATATGGTATTATATATAACAATGGATGTTATTATTTTTTTTTCAATTTCATTAAAAAAAACATATACCATAGGTAATACGACTAAAGATTAATATTCCCTGCCTATAATATGAAGTAACTAACCATCACCTCGTCCCCCAAAGAGGATGCATAGCCACGTAACTGTGTCTTGGGACACAATCGTTACTTCATCCACATCGTCTCATATATACTCTTATATTATTCCAACGCTTGCTTAACATAACCCAAAATAATTATTTGGTTTACTTCATCATACGATGTCTTTCTAGAATGTCAACAACTTTTTCGATTCACTTGCGGGTCATACATTCCCCTGACACTCCGTCCTCCATTCATTCGCTCTATATCCCCAAACAATCTAAGCATCCATTTCCTAATGTTATGTACCTACTTGTCGTATTCCTAGCTATATTGTTATCTTAAACTTGACCATGTACAATACGTCACCCAAAGTTATCGCTATTTTAACATGTGTGCCGTCTCCAAATAATGTAGCTGCAACCTTTTTAAATGCACACTTGTAAGATGCTCTTTTGTTTATGTACTACTAATTGTTAGCCCATTACTGAACCTTAATAAAACTATCCCCAAATGTACCCTTCCA
The DNA here is from genome assembly GCA_022606495.2 of Halesus radiatus. NCBI lineage: Eukaryota > Metazoa > Arthropoda > Insecta > Trichoptera > Limnephilidae > Halesus > Halesus radiatus. The sequence goes on from JAHDVE020004323.1 coordinate 221,233, forward strand.
CCTCTTGAAAGCAATTACGAAAATCTTTTGTAAATATATTCTATTGTCATTGCTTACAATATCTGTTTACTTCCTCTAATTTGTAAAGATGCAACTCATCTATTGTTTTTAAAATATGGAAGACCCCCTTTCAACGATGTTTGTCAACTTTTAAATGTAATGGTGTTAATTACAGTTTTCATGTTTGCATTAAAAACAATAATATATCTCCAATATTCTCAGTTTATTTCTCTAGAGTACCTATACTTCGTACCCATTCCTTTCGGATTTATTTGTTTGTAAATCGTTATATCGCAAACACACCTCAAGGATCTCATTTCCAGTGTGTTTAGTATAATTTTGTCCTTCTGTCAGTTCCATGCCCCACTATTAATCACCTATTTCGAAACAAAATATTAGAAATTAATTGACTGCGATTAAAACGGCAACGATATTAGGATTATTTAAATTTTGACAACGGTATTTTACCACACGGAAATCGCTTGGCATTCAATTAATGGAAATACAAAATGTTATTATAACCACCCTGTATGGAGTTTTAACGGACGATAAGTTGAAACAAAAACTGAATAATTCGCTGAGAAACTAATAAAATGTCGTTTACACATTACCTTTTTCTTGGAAAATTTTATTGTTTTCTACAGTGCACATATTTAGGCATTTTGTGTGGAGAAATCTAAAAAAAAACAGTAAAATAACTTCATAAATAGCAAAATCACAATTGAAGGTGGTAACTTTTGCGATGCGAGCATACGAAAGACTCGACTGAGAGCGATCACGTGGTCCTCGCTGCGCTGCTATTGGCTATTTGGTATGTTAGAGCAATGCGCTCGTAACGGAGAGTTTAAATTCACACTTAGGCCATGATATTGCTGTGGATGTTGGACAAATTACTATGAAATATATACGTAACGGCCGGTATAAAAACGAGGTGTTATGTTGTCCAACGTGTGGATGTTGGAGAAACACGCAAGGAATATTATTTAATTTTGAAGGACTTAAGACAAAATGCATTGTAAAAACCCCTTAAATAATTTAAAATATATTTTTTTTAAACTCGCATCGTATAAATAAAGGCTTTTTGAGAACTCCTGTATACTTAACTCAGTTTCGTAAAAAATGGTCTGTTAGACAAAAACGAACCGAAGCGACGACGGGTACTATCATATATCTGTGACAATTGTATGGCGAGCGTACCCCCCCTACATGTATATTATGATATTATCTTATGCTGTATGTAACCAGCTTAAATTTCGAGAATATTATGCCAACCTGTACTTGCATGAGAAAGGATTATTGGCATCGTATAAACGGCTCTTTTATTTTTCTACGTCTCTTGACATGAGATGATTGTAGTTTACAGATATTATAGTTATAAGGTTGAGATGATTTTGGTTCCCCCTGAAACCCAATGCTTATTTTTTATTATTATCGTTATGGTTAATAGACCGGAAATGTGAACTATCGATTAGCCTTAATTTTAAACTTTAAAAATAATGTTAAATTTTTCGTATGTTGGCAAACCTTCAGATCCATGCTTCTCAGATTTTATTGCAAGCTCAATTCATAACCATCACAAGCCCACCTGTCTTCTGTCTTGTGGTAGATATTTGGATATTTTGAAAGTTTCGTTTCCGTTATAGTATTTAAAGAGACAGTAACAAGTGTTTAATAAAAAACAATTCATCAAATGTAAGGATTTATTCCTACATGTCATCAGCAGCTATGGCAGGTGTTTTCGATTTGGAACTTCACGATGTCGACACAGTGACCCTAGATGATTCAGAAGACGATGATGTGATTGAAGTCGACGAGGTACTAAAACATGCAATTCGCAATACAAATATTAAGTTTTTGAAATAAACCATATTTAAGACAACGGGCCAGTGAAATTCGTAAAAAATATTTGTATTTGTAGTTTTTGCAAAGATCACCTTGATATTGTTTTGGTCATGTCATATGGAATTGATAATCTATTTTAAAATGCTGTGTGTGATTTTATAAGTTTCTATTTTTGCGATATAATGTATTTAACCGGATTGTGTTTTTCTAGGTTGACTATGAACCAGAATTACACGTAAATTCTATTCTTGAGTAAGTAGTTACGATTTTTTTTAAGTTCTTGTCATATTGGGCGCATTTTATAATAAATGTTTCGTGTCTAATCATGGCAATTTTTCCGCCTAGGGTTGAGGGTTCGGAGACTATTCAGCTATGTGAAGATAATGTGAACCCTGGGAGGAACTGTTTAGGGCCCTCAGATTTTGAATTGAGAAAAGTTCTTGGAAAGGGAGGTTATGGGAAAGTTTTTCAAGTGAAAAAAACTACAGGAACAGACGCTGGAGCTCATTTTGCCATGAAAGTATTACGGAAGGCTTCCATTGTGAGGAACCAGAAGGATACAGCTCATACCAGAGCAGAAAGAAATATCTTAGAAGCTGTCAAGGTTTGTGCTGATTGTTATTTGGTAGTAATTTGTTGTTGAATTCAATTATGAAAACTTCACTACGTAATCCTTATCAATAATGGTGAGATAAATTACAGCAATTTGGTGAAGATATCTGATAATGATAAAATAAGTTGGTAAATACTTTATTTAAAGTAAAATTTGTAATATGTTGTCATTTTCAATAATTTAAACTATTTTATGTTTATATTTTTTTATCTTTTATGTTTCACTGATGTTTTTGTAATTGTTGTTTTCAGCACCCCTTTATAGTGGAACTGGTTTATGCATTTCAAACAGGTGGAAAGCTTTACCTTATCTTAGAATATTTGAGCGGTGGGGAGCTATTTATGCACTTAGAGCGAGAAGGTATTTTCTTAGAAGATACTACTTGGTAAGTTAAATAATTAATCAATATAATCCAATAATCAATCATTTTTGTATGTAAAGTTAATCATCATCCAGACAGGGAGCAAGCACTTCTTTTGGAAATAAGAAAGATATATATTTTCCCCGGCAGAAACTAAATCTGCAACCTCCTGACTCAAAATCAAATGCACAGACCATTTATAGACAGACCATTTATAGACAGAGACCATTAAGTTATAGTCAAGATACACTTATCTTCAATTCAAATTTTTAATATAAATATTTTTCCATTTCAGCTTTTATTTATCAGAGATAATCCTCGCTCTAGAGCATTTACACAGTCTCGGCATTATATACCGGGACCTGAAGCCGGAGAATGTCCTCCTCGATGCCCAAGGACATGTCAAACTTACAGACTTCGGTCTGTGCAAGGAACACATCCAAGCCGGGATAGTTACCCATACCTTCTGCGGAACCATAGAATACATGTAAGAAAACCATTTCTTTTTAATCCCAGAGCCCTAGAGGTGATTTTTCACAAAAATGGCGCTATATAAATTATCCAATTATTATCTCGGCAACCAACTTCCACACTGACAATAAATGGTTAAAATAAACAGTGATGTGTGTGTTACAAGAGTTGTATGCTTAGCTCCTATAAGAACTCGGGGCCTATAGGTTTATTGTGCTATTCCTCATGTTATCCTTATTCATTTGATAAATTTGGCAGGGTTATTGGGCTTGGTGATGTCTCATGGTTTAACAGCGGCATCCCAGATATGTCTTTCCATCGGGCATGTGATACCATATACGAATCAAGATAATTTCCTATAGATATTTGTGCATTCCAATCCCAGCAGCTGCTTTCTCCTGAAGTGGCATTGTCCTGCAAGTAGTTCTACTATCTCCCTCGGTGGGTTTATTTATTATTTTATTTTAAACATAGTTATTCCAATAATTTTTACAATATCAAAAAAAGAGTAGTCATGCAAAGCTGGCATACGCATCTTGTCTGCAGGTTATACTATTTAAAAAAAAAAAAATTTAATAAACATAAATGGCTTTCCATGTTGACATAGTGAACCGCTTGTTCAAATACTTGAGTCAAGAGTCAGAATAGTATTTATACACGTGGATGAAGTAAGGGGTGTGCCAGGACAGTTGTGTAACATTTCATCCTCAACTTACTGCTGTGAAGAAATGGCATAATGGTTATCTAGTTGTGAGCAAGTGCTGTGATCTAACTCACTTCGTTTTTGGCAAGTCAAGTTGTCACCCCTATAGCCGGCTCCGGTCCTGCAAAAGGAATATCCGTCACTTTCCTTGCTAGGCCATCTGCATGCTCGATGTCTATGTCCTCGTGCCCACGACAGGATTATCCCTCTGATGGTAGCAAGTTCTTTCAGGGCATTTTTATTTTATTTCAAATATTTGTTTTCAAGTTCTGCTTACAAACCTACAATTACTAATCTTTTGACTCACAGTGTCTTATTTATTTGATTTTATTGCTTGTCTAAAAACAATGCATATACACCACAAATTGTATAGATTTGATTTTTTTTTGTCGAAATTTTAAACAATACTCTGTTTTTTCCTTCACTTCCTAACATTCAAATCACAATATTTTGTTCATGTGTTGGGAAATTTATGACATTTGCCACTCTTAGGGTGTTTTAATAAAGGATACCAAGTAGGCTGGCCGGTACCCACATCGTTTTCCATTGCAAGGAGAATGATGTACAAAATTTTTCTTGTTTCCTGTTTTTCGTTGCTATAATTCTTTCAACACGAATTAAAGCAGTATTTTGACTTTTTTTTGGTTTTCATGATTATTCTCCTTTCTTTCAAAGGCAATTTATTAATTAAAATCAAATGATAATTATTTCTTCTCGCTTGCAATGTGCCTCCTTTGTATTTCTAATTGCAATGTTCGCTGGCATTAATTTCTATTGTGATAATAATAGATTCAGTCATAGGCATATTCATTGTTTTCTATCGATTTATTGTCAGCTGTTGTGGCTGCGATAAATCAAAACCCATAAATCAGATGAAGGAAAAACATCACATTCTGGAAGAAGTGGTGAGATCAGAAAAACTTTATTTTTCTCTCTTTCAAAAATTACTTGCAAACTTTTGATTTTACATTGTTCCCGTTTAGGGAAAATTATGTTTTTGTTCTTAAAATATATCGTCGCCACACTGGAATAAATCAAAAACATTGTTTTTTTTTTTTTTGCATAATTGACTTCTAAATGACATTCCCGCACATTTGCTAAAAATCTCTAATTGATATCAGTGGGCTAAAGTTAAGTATTTTGGTTTTTACGTGTGAAAACAATTATATTTTTTTTACTCAAATACTTAAAATAATTCCTGAGGAGTTCAAGGAAGAGAAAAATCTTTAAATAGCTCCCCTGTATAATTTGTCAGTTATACAGTTTTTGTAGTATAACAACGATATACTCGTATGTATTTAAATTGTATCTAAACATAAAGCTTGTGATTAAAAAAAAAAACAATTTAATAGAAAGACAAACATTCTCAGGTTACAAATAACCTGACAATATTTGAAAATCTTCTTCTACCATCACAGTAAGCGGAAGATGGTGCTTGTGACAGCCACTGACCGGTCCATCACAGTGAATTCCTAATTCTTTAGCATGATAAATTTAACGCCACGTTTTTACTTACCAATGGTGTGAATGTTTATCAAGTAATTGTGGTAAGTAAAGTATACGGTTTACAAGATATTTACCTCTTTGCATCTTTATTTTATGTATAAAATAGAACGATAGAAACACAAAAAAATTAACAAACTTCAAATGTCAAAAATCTAGGTTAAGGGACACCGGCGTAGAGTGAAAGACAGTACGACAAGAGAATATATTTCAAGATGGTGAATAAAAACACAGCATGTTCGTAAATGTAAGTATAAACGCAGTAACTTTAACGTAGGAACTGTGTTTATACTTAAAGAAACAGAAATACTGTATTTTTACCTACCAAAAGTGATGAAATTGCGATAACATCAAAAATGCTATCCTTTTTTGAGTATGGAAAACGAATAATATTGAATTATGTATGTAAATCATAAGAAATTTGATACAATAACTTATTCATATACGTATTCAACTCATTTTTGCTAATTTTGATCATTACTGTGTTTTTACTTATGACAGCAGAGTAACTGATTCACTTGATCCTGTTATGATAGTATGATATATCTTTTACAAATTAGCCTACAACGGTTGTAACCACTATTTTTCGAAGACCAAATATTTTGGTAATTTTCTTTTTACTATTTTGTTCTTGTAAACCATATTTTGTGTTAGGACACCCTATTGACCGGTTAGTAGCTGAGTGGACAAAGGCATCGGGTTCCCACCCAGACGTGTGTTAAATTCCTCGCCTAGTTAAGTTCTCCATCATTGCACAAGCAATATTTTCCACTTATAATGATGTAAGTGGGATTTTTCAAATTTGAGGAGCTTCAATCTTATTCTATCACTACATATTATATACAAAGTTATACACAGAACAATTCATATTTTTAATCAACTAATGACAGGACTAATACCAGGATTCAATAGGTTAACTGTTGCTATTTCATAACTAGTTTTTTTGCGATAAACACCTCAGCTTAGTAGCTCCGAGACTTCGTAGCTGGATTGATTGGTACTACACAGATTGATTTAAATTATTTGTGTCTGCAATCATCTCTATGCACAGTTAATAATTCTAGTATGTAATATCATGTTACTAATCATCCAATTACTGCACAAAAGTTCCATTATCTGCTTTTATCGACACTCGGTGTAAACCGAAAGCCATAAAGCTTGAGTATCTGTACCGCAAGAAAACCTATTTACAGTAGACGCTCTCTTAACCGGCCTTGACGGGAGCGTATAACGAAAAAGCCGGTTAAAGAGAAGGTAGTGAAAAACACATTTAAAAAAAACACTTTCCCAAAGAAGAAAAAAACACAATTTTTTCACAACACTGAGAAAACAGAACTTTTATTCTGTATTAGAAACTCATACATTAAAAATTAACATTTCACAAACAAGGGTGCAGGTTCGAGTTCTGTCGGCGACATTCATCTTTTCTCGGAAGGTTTTTTCAATTTGGATGAGTGTTTCAGGCTAATAATTATTCTTTATAAAAATAATTTAAAAAATATGTTCAGGAAAAAGCCACACATCACTCCAATTTTTTTTTTAAAAGTAGGCCTACAATGGATTAAAAAATTCTGTTATTTTCTGCTGCTTCTTGTGTTGAATCGACTTTTTAAAAGCGTAGTCACACCATTTTTTTTATGAACATTAAATCTACTGCAGTAGAACCCTTCTGCTGCTGAATGTACATCGCCGCCACCTGAAGGCCTTTTTTCCTTCAACGTGGCTAACCGTGTTGTCTTCTTCGTACTTCTCACAGTCGACTTCCTCTTCCTCTAGTGCTTCGTTGATAACAGTCTGAATTATCTCATCATCATTCAACATTTCATTTTCAAGAGGGTCATCACCTTCAAGAACCCATTCCTGAACATCTTGAAGTTGAAAATCACTCTTTTCGGGAAGTTGTTGTAAGTCTTTTAGCAAAGTTGCATTGTCATCTGGTTCAGGTTCTGTGTTTGTTTGTTCATCATTTTCCAAGGAAGTGTCCTCCAAACTTGATTCAACAACTTTTTCAATGTCAGGCCATGATTTGACAAATGTGGATTTTGGTATTTCATCAAATGATGCTGAAACCATCAAAATTACGCCCTTTTGTTAATTGTTTTCAAAGCATCAATCAGGCTTTTTCCATCGAACTCCATTTTGGCTAAGATTTCAGAAAGCAGTTTTTTTCCTGTAGCGTCTCTTAAGACACTCTATTACCCCTCGGTCCATTGGTTGAATGATACTTGTCACATGTCGTGGGAGAAAAAAACACTTTATTCCAGGTTCCTCTTCACACTCAATGCCTTCAGGATGGGTTGGCTCATTATCTAACACCAAAACCGCCTTAACTGGTAGTTTCAGACTTTTCAAATGCTTTGCCACCTTAGGAACAAATTCTTCTTTGAACACATTTGCATCCATCCACGCCGAACGTTGGTACCATACCGGAAGTGATAACACATTTACGATTTTGAAGGGCCGGGGGTTTTTTTTTTTGCTTTCCTATGACGAGAAGGGGAAGTTTGTGGGTTCCTGATGCATTAGAACAAACCGCTACTGTCAACCTTTCCTTGTTCACTTTCAACCCTTCGCCTGACTTCTCATTGCTGCAAGCAAATGTTTTTGTTGGCAACCGTTTAAAATTAAGTCCGGTCTCGTCCATATTGTAGACCTGTTCCGGCACCAAACTGTCTCTTTCAATCAAATCCTTGAGCTTGATTTTCCATTCATCTGCTGCTTGTGGGTTAGATGAGAATTTTTTTTTTTTTTTACATGAATACCGCACAAGAGTCTCAACTGCTCCCAACCGTCTGGAACCAGTGAGACTATGGCATCCCCAATTGGGAAATGTTGTGAGGCTGAAGGTATTGGGGAGAGGGGGAAGAGGAAGGTGGGGAAATGCCTGGCTATTCAGATCTGGTCACCAAACATGACTAAAAGCCATTTCAAGCAACGTTTCAATTCTGAATGGTGGTCTTTCACCAGGGCTATACTGAGAGTATCTTCCACTCTGGAACGTGCGCAAATATACTATATATTATTTTTTAATTAATTAATTGTGAAACAGCACAAATTACTTAAATAAAATTTACTTGCGCACGCCGGATTTGAACCCGCGACCTTCGGATTCGTAGTCGAGAGCCTTACCCCTCGACCAGGGAGGCCGATAAAAATATTGAGGGGTGAAAAACCCATTATAAATAAACTAAGAATGAAAGATAAATACCCTTCGTTATACAGTTCAGTGATACTCCATAGTAAGGAGAGAACACCATTTTATATGGAAACATTGTTGAAATGACTTAAGCTATATAAAGTAATTGATTTAGAATATGTAGCTGTTTTTCCCGGCCTTCATCTATTCCTTCCCCTGCCCCATTTTCATCCTCTTTAAAATATTCCCCAATTTATATAGTTACACTGGCTTCCAGCAGTGAGATTCTTATGTAATTAATGAAGAATAATTATAACAGGCTAGAGCAAATTTGTTTTGAACAATGGCCAAATAATAACACTGAGCGATGAATGTCACTAACTATTGATAAAGAAAGAAAACATCTGCCAATGTACTCTACAAAGTGCATGTATATTTTTAATGAAAATTAATTAAATATCATTCGTGGATGTTTTACAATACTTTTATTTTACTTATAAAATATGTGATATTTAATTATGACATTTACATATAGTAGATACATTAAATCACCATACTAGGCGGCCTCCTGTTTCATGGTGACCAATGGAGTATAGTTACTTTCTATGAAGTCTATGCATAAGGGTTAGATTATAAAAATATTCATTACTTTATTTTTTTTAAACATTTTTTATGTTTACATGCATGCACATAGGTGCATACATACACACATGCACATATATACATATATTTATACACATCCACATTCATATACACACACATTCGCATACACACATATATATCCCCACAAATACACGCACATATTTCTATTATTTGTTTACAGCAAAAGAAATGTTTTTTGTCTATGTATATTAAAAAAATGGTAATTATGGGACAAAATACATATTATGAAAAAAAATTGGTGAATTAGAACGTATTCTAAATTTATCACATTTTATAATAGTTTATTTTTATTATAACAGGGCCCCTGAAATCTTAACCCGCAGTGGACACGGGAAGGCCGTGGACTGGTGGAGCCTCGGTGCCCTGATGTACGATATGCTCACAGGACAGGTAACTTCACAATAAAATTTTTATTGCAATTGCTAACTCATGCTTTTTTTATTAATATTTTTTCCGGGGTAAACTCTTGTACATTATTTATTATGATTTAAAGAATATAATTAGTAATAAACATTTTTATTGTTTGTTGCAATTGAACAATTCTCAATATAAATATTATTAAACATAACCACTCGAGCGACAGCTACCCAAATTTGGGTAGCAGCGCTAATGACGTCGAGTACCGTATTTGGGTAGCTGTAGGTAGGTGATTTAAGAAAAACTAAAATATTTATTCACTATCTTGACTAAGCTTGTATCGAATATCAAAAGGCGCTGCTAATATAAGTATCTTGGAAGATTTGAAAAATGTTTTTATCAGATTCAAAGGTGCCATTTTTTAACCCTTTGAGGCACAAGATTTGAAACAAAAAAATGCTTGTGTTGCACAGAATTTCAAAAGCTTCGAAAAGTACGTATGTACCATCTTTTGGCCGATATAGTAAGCCGTTGGAGTGGGCGGGACATAATTTAAACCGCTGTGTTTCAAGTGGTTTTGAGTTTTTGAAGTGGTATAAATTACATCCCACCATGCAGCAAAAGATAAAAAAGAAGGGTTATTTTTGATACCACTGTGCTTCAAGGGGTCAAAACGTGTTTCGCAACGATTACCGCTCTTGTAAAAAATACCATAAGTATTTATTTTATATGATCTCTGTTACATATCAAATATCAATATGTTCATAATTGAATTATCTGTTTAATTAATGTTATTTTCAAGTCGTAGTATTTTTAATTAAAGCATCTTTTAAATGCTAATATATTTGTTTACAGTGCGTTTTGTGTTTTTTTTAATTACATCTATGTACATATCAATAGATACTTCGTATTGATAGGTGGTAGGTGGAAATAAATAATGTATCTTTCCAATATAATGCAAGTTAAATGTAATAAATGTTCGAATTCAGAGCATTCAATTTTGACAGTCCGCAAAGAGAAATCTAAAAAACATTTTTCTTACTAAAAATTGAACATCTGTTTATATGTTAAAAATTGTATTTTTTTAATGCAGTTTTAAACATACCAACTACACAAATTTCCAGTAGACCGTAAACAATATACAGAAATAGTAATATTCAATATTGCTCAATATAAGTTTAATGTAGGGCAATTTTTGGTATTAAACATACAGAAATCACATGTTTTTAAATTTTACGATTTTTAAATTTTTTTTTTATAAAACCTAAAAATATGGGACAAACAGTGAATTATAGGTGGATTCATTGGCTTTAAACCATGGAGAGCAGTTTATATATTCCGATGTTAATATCCTTTGGTAGGAATTTTAGAAAAATCTCTGCCGAATCCAAACCCAAACGCCCGGAAATGTCTGTCGCTCAAGATGGTTTTTTTCTTAAATATGCTGTCGCTTGAGTAGTTAAAGACTTTTACTAGTAGATAGATGATGTGTATGCGATCTTTCTATCAATCATTCAAAACTTAAGTTGTTAATCTAATATTAACTTTCACAATGAAAATGCACAAATGTAATGTAACTTCAAACTCCCAGGAGGCAATTTATTTTTTATAATAAGATGAATCATTGAATGTGAGAAAAGAGATGGTGTATGCCAAGATAGAGAATTGTGGGGCTCTAACCACTCTGCCTTTCGCGGAGAAACAATGTGTTATCCGTAGACTGCAACCAAATGCCACTTGAAGTCTATGCTAGCCATGCCTGCAATGTATAATGCAAAGTTTTCATCCAAGAGTATGGATACTAGAGAGACTGCTTATGAAGTCTGCCCGCACGATTCAACTGTGCCTTTATGAGAATTCTATCAATACAGCTGTCATTAGCTGTTATACCTCGGTCACATATTGAACTCCTAGAAAAGCGTTGATAGAACCCAGAAAAATGGTCCACTGTGCTGTAAAATCACGAAAAAACAGTTCTGTGAAGACAATAAAGAAGAAATATGGGCTTACTTTTCGGATGAAGTGTTTAAAACAGATTAAACAGAAATTTTATAAACTTTTGACAGGTTCATTTCAACCGCCATCGACCATGACACATACACCAAATGGCAATGGGCCGGATCGATCGGCTTAATTTTCAATAATTAAAGAGATCTTTATTTTTTTCATGAACCACCATGCATAAATATAAACTTGTGATTTACACGTGAGACCATTGATTCGGGACCTAGAGGTCATGAGTTCATAACCCGGCGTGCATGATAAAAAATAATGATGCTGGTTTTTTTTTTCTGAAGTGATTTGTGTATTCTTTGCAGACATATTAATCAAATAGAAACGTTCATTAATCATGCTATTAAATTGCATAAACTAGAACACTGGAAAAATGTTGTCATGTTATAATGTCTTATGTGATTTCCTTTTAAAATATTGTATGTAATAAAAAAAGGGACAATGTTTTTTTGTTGAAAAAATAAATAAATGTAAAGTGCAATTCACAATTCAGCCCTGATCTTCATGTGCACTGACCCCTTTGCCCTACCGACCAGTGTTCGCCGCGCCCAATGTTTAGCAAGCTACACCGGTGCTCTGCAGATTTCTACTTTTTAAAATAATATAGCCGCTTCTATCCAACCGTAGTTCTATGGTTCTCACACATTTTGTTATTCTACAGGAAAATTCTGAAGTATAATATTTGTGTTATAGATGCATATTGCTACGGAAAAGCTATGCTTCTGTAACGGCCAAATAATTTATTTCATTCCATCAACCGGTCAGTGGCTGAGTTGGGATTGCGTTTAGGTCTCACCCAGGCGTCGTGACTTCAATTCCTCGGCTGGCTAAGTTCTCCATTACGACACAAGCAACATCTTCCTCTTCTGTGATGGTAGTAGGCACAGAGAAGAGAATCAACAGAGGTGCTGTTATGGGTGAGGGAAAGAAGCTAAATTTAGCTAGGTGAGGGATGAGCCTGAAGGCTTGTCCCTTTCAGTGATTTGCTAATAAATAAATCCCGACATTTTGCAGGAAACTCATAATACACTGCAAAGTATTCATATTTACTCTTCGAAAAACAAATCTGCTAATGATGAACTCGTCCCTTTTACAAATGTGTGGAATTTATCGCCAATATCCTTCCCGTAGCTGCCGTGCCAACATCCAAAACTGACCCTAACTAAGTAAAAAAGCAATGGATAAAAGAGGTTCAGCTTTTTTTTTTTTTTAAAGACATTCCCTGGTTACGAATAACCTGACAATATTTGAAAATCTCCTACAACCATCACAGTAAGCGGAAGATGTTGCTTGTGTCGTAATGGGGGATTTAGCCAGCCGAGGAATTGAACTCACGACTCCTGAGACCTAAACGCGATGCCAACTAAACTACTGACCGGTCGCTTGTTTACATTAACAGAATATTTAGTTTGACCCTTTTAAAAATGTTTATTAATTTACTTAATGCAGGAAACTACAACGCTTTCGCATCGTCGTCATGAGATTGTTTCGTAAAACTGTTGTATTATATTGAGTAAGCTTAAAATTAAGTAAAATAATGATTCCCTGTGGAATGTAATGCAATATTTGTGATTATTATCACTGTCACTTGTATTTTGATACCATTTTAATGCATAAGAATGCGTTATTCTGTAAAATTTTCCCATGATCATTAGACGGCAGTCAGCGTGCGAATGATGTGGAGTTTATTAAAGAAATGCACGACCCGTGCTGGTGCCAAAATGGATGTCACGTGACCTTTGCCTCCAGGTCAAAATGGTACGGGTAGATCTTGCTTTGGGCATGTCTATGTAATTTTGAAGTCAGTGGTAGTATAGGTTTTCAAATACTGTCAGGTTATTCATAACCAGAGAATATTTGTCTTTCTATTAAGGAAAAAAAAAAACAATATGATTTGAAAAATTTATCTCAATTTAAAAAGATGATTTGTGGATTTTGAACCCACCCATAATAGAAATTTCGTAAACCCACCGAACCCATATAGATCGCTTGCAGAAAAATGTTTCCTGTGAAATGAAGTACAAAAAGTATGGTCGCAAGTAGTAGCGGTTATCATTTCTTTTAACTTGGGGATAATTCCTAAATACTGACCGTTATCTAAGAAAGCACCACCTTTAATCTATTAAAATTAAATTGTTGTGATTTCTCCAGCCTCCATTCACCGGTAGCAATCGAAAGAAAACGATTGAGAAGATCCTAACCGCCAAATTGAACCTTCCGGTCTACCTGACTCCGGAGGCCCAGGAACTGATCCGCCGCCTGATGAAGCGACAGGTGAAGCACCGACTGGGCGGCGGGCTCGACGATGCGGAGCCCATCAGGAACCACCCCTTCTTCAAGACAGTCTGCTGGGAAGATGTGTTTGCCAGAAGACTCAAGCCACCCATTGAGCCGGTCCTGGTGGGTTGACACTTTATCACTCTTTTATGATCACTGCAAGGAGCCAAAAGTTGTTAAATTTTATTAAATATTTAAGTAAATTTACCGAGAATTATTTTAATTAAATAATCTCGCACTGTGTTTTAAAGTGAGTGCACCCAATTTTCATAATTTTCTTTTTAAATGCATTCACATAATACAGTGAAACTCTCTTTTTTCAAGGTCCAGTATCAGTTTTTTATCCAGTGGGTGAACCTTATACGTGTGATAAATTAGGCCAGTTTAAAAATAAAATTTTCAACCGACTAAAAACAAAACTTTTGGGGAATCTTATATCACATATGTGAGTTTCACTGTAATACTATGATCTCATTGAAGGATTAAAAGTACTCATGTCACCTGTATAACATAATATTTATATTAATTATTATTAAATACTTTAGTATACTAGTTGGGCCATGTCAGAAGTCAGAACAATAGAAGAGAATATATGAGACGATTTATGAATGTGAATGAAGCAAGAAGTGTTTGCCAAGATCGAGTTTGGCGGTCCGTCCTCTCTGCCTACCCCTGCGGAGAAAAGGCTTGATGGTTAGTCAGTAGTTAGTATTAAATATCTGACATTAATTACAGTGAAATTCTTAAAATAATTTTTTTAGCAAAACCTTTCATGCATCTCAATAATTTTCGTTGGTTTTTAGGTCTTTCATAGTCACAGCATTATGTACGTCTTAATGTGGTTTTTTTTATGTTTTTAGATTGGTGAAGACGATGTCTCGCAGTTTGACACAAGATTTACCCGTCAGACACCAATTGATTCTCCCGATGAGTCTACCCTCAGCGAAAGTGCCAACATGATATTTAAGGTATAATATTGTGTTATGTTATTTAAGTATTCTATTTCAGATTCTGGTCTTGGAATTCCCAAAATTCATTTTGTGAGATTGAATACCTCAACGGGCAAACATTGTGATTTATATCACTGACAGTGAACACCGCACAGTGATCACCGCACAGTGATCACCGCTTCATATAAGACCTTTTTGTTTTAGACTGTAGACATCTAGTAACATGTTCTGCGTTGCATTATCCTTTTCTTCTTTCTATATGGATATATGAATCCCGAAAAAATAATGAAAATAATTATCAATTGGTAGGTAGGTACTCAATTTGATGAAAAAAAATAGATTTTAATAAATTCACCTGCAATTAAATTGTTTCCACTCTACACCTCCCAGCCATAGAAGGCATTCCTCGATACTGCGGGCATTGATCAACTGAATCTGTAATCCGGATATCTTCCTTACTTTTTATCATTCGATAGAAGAATAGTTTCCCGCCTTCATCCTACTGTTTTATTCCCCAATCCACTAACGACTGTATGTTTCCAGGGCTTCACGTACGTGGCCCCCTCCGTGCTGGAGGAGATGCACCAACCGCGTGTGGTGAACGCCAAGTCGCCGCGTCGCCCCCTCACCGCCGCGCACCTGCTGAACCGTGGGACGCTATACGCCTCACCCCGCCTAGCGCCCGCTTTCCCCGCGCACCTCGCGCCGCACTCGCACCATCATCTGCCACACCACCACCACATCCACCCTCCCCCGCTGCTACACCATCCCCAGCAGTCGCACCAGCAGTCTCATCATCCCCAGCAATCGCACCAGGCCCACCTACCCCTACAGCAGCAGCAGCTCACTGAGGAGATGATGGATGTGCAAGGGGCACAGCTTCTATAGTGAGTATTCTATTTTGTTTTACTATTCCGATATCATCTTCTAGCTAGACAATATCTGAATTACAAGTTACCAGTGTGGGAAATGGAACGACACCACTGCAAGTGAAGTGCCCCCTCCTTTATTTACTCTTATCTTACAAACTGTGTACACTTCTCTTTAACTCTTTAAACGCATGATGTTTCGTTGCTAGATGCCCCCGTACGCCGGCACTTTTACAATGATATCTTTTCACGGATAGCCCTATAAATAAGTGTTAAAAATGATCTCTTTTGTTGGATCTGATGATTTATTGACAAATTTATTATTTCTCTACAGTAAACTAAAAAATACATATCATACCTTTAACTTATATGCTTTAAACTTTCATACTTTATATTTTAAACTTTTACATCTCATTTGTAATTCATTATTATTCTACACTAATTTAAAAAATGCAACATACTTAAAAAAAAAAACACAATTTTTTTTTTCTTAAATTTACTTTATGGATTGTTTTATATTCTTTTATGTGTATGTATATTAATATGAACTTACTTTATCAATTTGAGTGTCCTAAAACGGGATTTGCTCCTAGTTGGACAGTCAAAGCCTTCTGAAATATTTATGTAAAATAATGTGTGTTTCAAATAAATATTATTATTATATTATTATTTATTACCAGAAGAGTTCCAAACAATCGGATTTATGACAATAAAAGTCGAACAAGGATCTCAGTATAAACAAACTGCCATCCCAAGGCCAGAGACGGCTCATTACGCTTTAAGCGAGTGTGGACACCGCGCCGATCAACGGTTTCATCAATACTTGATACGTTACAATATATAAATCGCAACCATCAGTATTATTATTGTAACACTATACTACTTTACAAAATGTAGAACAATAAAGAGCTTTGAATAAAATATCCTAATATAAATAAATAAAAGTTTTGACATAAAAACTCTGGATCAACTGCACAGCCGCTCCAGTTGGCAGGGCGATTGGCAGGAACTTTTAAATGTTTGCAAGAATAGCCAACTAGCGATAATTACAATTTCAGAACATAAACAGAATGTTATTTTAAAAATCTTATAGATGTCAGTACCATAATGAAATTTTGAAGATTTTACTAATATAGACCACAGGATTCCGACTTTATCGATGCCAAAACTTCACAACCCAACTGCCTCGGCATCCGTGTACAACGGGTCAATACCCCTTTATCTTAGAAGGGTTGGGATATATGTATGGATTAGATTTGGCACCTCCAGTCACTTTTCTATAGATAGATATTATATAAAATGATGTCAGTACATACCAACTTTACAAGCACATAATAAAATTGGCCTCACCCACTTCGCTTAGACTTCCAACTGTGTCAGGTCAACGGGTTCCCTCCAGCACAGTTAACAGGTTCCCTCCAGCACAGTTAACAGGTTCCCTCCAGCACAGTTAACAGGTTCCCTCCAGCACAGTTAACAGGCTCCCTCCAGCACAGCCCTGTCTTGACATTTCTCAGTATTGTATTTGATTATAGCATTTCAACTGTGTTCTCTGACTGCATCATTGATGAATATAAGACTAAGTGTAATACAAATGTGTCTGTGTTTGCAGGCCAAGGGTGCATCCCAAACACGGAGCAGAAGTGAGTACGAGCACTGCTCCCTCCGCCTTGGATACTTTTGAGAATATTTGCTGAGAATCAAAGAGCGTTGCTTCTACATCACAGAATAATCAACTGATTAATTTAACCCACTATAGTTCCAGATTGCCAGATGTGTTCAAACCAAACAATATATTCAACCTACATAGAAAAAATTATATTATTTAAATTAGTCTCTTGTTTTGTATGTACTGTTTTATTATGTACATAGATGTTTCATTGTTAAATCATGTTGTGAATTATTTCCTCGTCACCAATTTTAAATAATTCAAAATGTCATTTGTATAATCCAATGAAATTACATATATCAAGAGAGTTAAAACAATAACAAACCACATAGATATTATACGGTACGGTAAGTTGTATATTGATATTTTGTACATAATATTTAATAACCTGGTAATGTAATGTTTACCTAATGAACATTTTAATATCACGTTCAAACCATCATTTTTCAATACACAAATATACACATTTGGAACTTTTAAATCATTAATGAAAAATCTATTGTTACGGCTTAGTCCCTTAGAAGTAATAGTACATATAATTTTTTATTTATTTATGAGACAATTTTACTCAAATGTATCGCCAGCCTTGGTGTCTGTTTATGATTATTGCAATGTCTATTATGACTACCATTATAACATTTCAATTACACGATGGGCCTACTTTATTATTTGATAATTATATTATTCTGCATTTTCACTCGCAAATCTCATTTTTATCAACAAATTTCCAAAAAACTGGCCTTATTCAAAGAATGTCCGTCACGGATTATATTTAGAGTGCAATGCAAAGAAAGGTTAATAAATTTAAAAGTATTTGACTCTTCAAAACGGTTGTCATAACGACTGCTTCCAATTGAACTTTGCTAACTGCATAATATGTGTTCTCAAATGGTCGGAAGAACGTATTGAAATGCCCGACTTGATAATGTTATTGGTTGTGCTTCTTTTGCATTATAAAATAGAATAATACGTCCATCTTCCATACATCCATATTCGGTAACACTGTTTATTTAATAGTTAATTTTCTTTTTTTTACAATTTACGTTTAAAATGGACAAAATGTACCTAAAATGGCAAGAGATCCAGTTTTCTGGCATAACAAGGATTGTACATTCTACTATAGTTCAATTGGGAGCAGTGGATAATATGTGCTCTCTATGAAAAAATTATTAAATACATTTTATACCTAACGTTTTTTTGTGCTGTTTCATAATTTAACTTTCACTCTGTTTTAGTAATGTAATGCTGCCCAATTATTTATAATACGTTGCAAATGTCTATAATTCAAGGTTTGAGATTATCAATTTATAAAAATTCAGCTTTATGTTTTTGTAATAATTGGGGTCGTTCCTTTATCACCATTAAACCGACAGTCCCCGGTTGGCAAATGATTCATAGCAATATGTTTGTATATTAATTAGGCCTAAGAAATATATGTTTTCTTCATTCAATAAAATGCATAATCTTAACAGAGATTACACTCGCACTGCAAAATGTGTGCAAATAATATTATTAAAAAAAATAATTCATCATTCTCTTTATTTTTTGTAACTTCCAAGTAGAAACAGACATTTTATGCAATTGTTATTGAATAATGAAGACTGAAATTTAAATTGATATATTTCCTAGTATAACTGCGCTCTTGTAAATAATTACGTTTATTTCCTAGCATTTTGAAGGTTTATATGGTTCATAATGAAGAAGAGAAATGTGTGAGGAATATGCGCACACTAATTCATGTTAACCCAAACGTAACATGAAACAATCATGAAGGTTTCATTGAAATGTATAACTGCCATAGGGAAGTTTTATGTGGAATGGTAATAAGCAATATAGTTAATGTTTAATAACTTCACTCTGTTATGCTGCTTGTAAAATCGGAGGGAGTATTTGTTTCTTTGGAAGGTTATGGAATTTTTGGTAACAATTCAGCATTTGCGACCTAAATTGTAAAAATATCATTTGTGAATTTTTGAGGTTTGGTTTTATACACTTCTGCCAGTATCGCAATAAACAATTTCACCATTCCACAAAAAATTCTTCAAATCTTTTTACAATGCTATAAAATTTACAGTTAAAATATTAGTGGCAAGTGAAAGAAAGATAAATTACTATTTGACAGTCTACAAAGTATGTACAAATATACACAAAATTGTAGTACATGGCGACTTATCTTTATTCTTACATAATGAATTTTGCTTAATTTTTTGCACGCAGTAATGTTGGTTTGTTTTCTCGAGCTGTCTTGGTGAACTGACGCTAAGTCCTGAAGTTGGTTGCATAGGAAGATTGTGGGTTCCACCTTAGCTGCAAAATCCTAAACATAAGGATTCAAATACATATCGCATTATTTGTGAATATTGTCTTTTCAAATAAAATTACAATCTAAATACATATTATTTTAACATGTTTCATTGTAAGAAGTCGGAGACGGAAACTATTTTAATGTGTGAGTCTGAGATTGTTTCTTACATCCTAATGTGCGGTGTATCTGTACACTTGTAGCAAAGATGCATTTTACTGGTCTAAGCGTCGGTCTAGTGTAGATACAATGACAATGATATGGCATTATTATAGAAGATCAAATGAGAACAAGAATAAAAGTTTGCCGAGTTATGAGATCACTGTCGATCACAACATGCTATGGAATCTTCCATAACTGGAAGCTACATTTGAGTTTGAGGGATTCACGCGGTCAATTTGTACCCGCAAGCATTCGTGTGAATCTCTGCTTAACATCATTGCTTGTGAATAATGCCATCCCGAGACGAGATAGTTGATATTATTTTTGTTATAAATAATGACTAAATCAAGATCTTTTAAAAAGAAAAGAATATGTAAGAGAAAAATATAGTTATAGATATTTTCGGTTTTTGCATCAAATGTATAATACATTATTTGAAGGGATAGTTCCACTTGACTCATTTCAATGAGCTATATGAATAATGAGCTTTCTCTCGTATTCTTAATTATCCTTATCAATAAAATTGCAAAAGGATCCATCAATTTATGTTTAGTTTTCGGTAAGTAAATGTTAAGTAAACTGATTAATTTTTTGATTTGGAAATTTTGAATTGTGTTATTATATTCGCAATCTAATATTCTAGATTAGTTAGCCAATTTTAATTATTTCTTATGTGTACCCACTACAATAATTATTAGTCTTATGATTAGAAAAATTTACTTTTATCAATTACATTTGTTGTTGGTGTAATTAAATGCATACATGTACCAAATAGGTGGTAAAAATAATGTCTGCTTCCACTTACTGTTTACGTTATATGTATTTATTTTTTAAATAATTTCTACGAAAAGCTGTTTCTGAT
The DNA here is from genome assembly GCA_022606495.2 of Halesus radiatus. Taxonomy (NCBI): domain Eukaryota; kingdom Metazoa; phylum Arthropoda; class Insecta; order Trichoptera; family Limnephilidae; genus Halesus; species Halesus radiatus. The sequence goes on from JAHDVE020004323.1 coordinate 241,986, forward strand.
AGTTTCAAATACATAATAACAATTTGTGTATGGCCTAATTCATTTCGTCATGTATTTTGTACTGAGCTGTTACCATATTACATATGTAGTTGAAAATGGAATAAATGTGTGCATTGCAGAGGCAATGTGTTATAATGCGCAAATTTCAAATACCAAAGTACCTCGACAGTTTTGCAGCAGCTATAAAGTGGAGCATACATTTGAATTGATCCTATCTTTCTCAGATAAACATTTGACTTTAAAACTTGTTCATCGTCTAGTTTGTTGTGATCATCTATTTTCTTAAAAAGTCTTTGAAATAATTTTTCCCTGTTCTTCTGATTCCACAAATATTTTACTGTGCTGTTTAAGATATCCGACTTACTGCGTTGGCATATCATTGCATTGTTTTATTTAAAATAAATATATATATATGTATTAATCAATCGTGTAACAATGTCCTGTGTTTTTAAGTTTTCTTTTTATAGTAAATATAATTATGATAATAAATTTATCAGTACACGTGTATATTTCCCCGAAATATGAAGATGGAAAGTAGCCGGGAATTTTTGCTGAACATTAATTTGAAGATAAGTCAATATTTATTTATTTAACATTTATAGGCTTGATGGATTTCGTTGTGTATTATTGACTACATAACTTATTTTTTCACTAAGAACACGTTACCATAGCTGTTAAATTTGATTTCCAAGTACGGTGTCTAATTTTTATAACAGCATATTGAAGCATATTTTATTTACCTTATTCTTTGTTCAGTTTGTTGCATTACACAATAGTAATAATAATAATAGAGTTAAACAGGTTTATTACACGGTGACGTGCCATCAACTTTTGAATGCTTTATAAAGTGATCCAGCCCACAGAAACCTTCATCAAATGGGAAGCCTCCTGTTATTGTAATTTAGTCATGGGCCTCCAGAGAAAATAATGTTTAAGTGAAGCCTTAAATTTGATTTTCCTATTTTAACATGTATGTTATACTTAAGTTCATGAAGGGGATGAATTGATCTTGTCAGTTCACTTTAGTTCAAATCTCCTCCGCGGAAAACTGGATGCACGTCACCGATAATCTTAGTCGGTAATGTTATACTTGTAGATCGGAGGACCTAACTTATTTAGTTGAAATTTTAGACATCTATTTTCTTTATCTTTCTAATAACCAACATTTATTATTCGTAATAATATTCTAAAGTAATAAGTCATAAATGTTAAATGTACTTGTTTGGTTACCACTGATTTTATTAAGTTGAAGATAGATAGAAAGGTTATCTTTCCGTAAATTGATAACCTGTCGGCAAATCAGTTTTTGTTATTTAATTATGGCTCTAAAAACTATTAAAATTTTTACCGCTTATTTGTATGTTGGCTCTGCCCTTTCAGAGCATTGTTTTTTTAATATAAGCAAGCTGATGGGACGGCCTTACGACAGCCGCGGTGCGGTAAGCGAATGCACATATTAGCAGCCGCCAGAACATGGCACCCGGTATGCCGATGGGTCAAATAAATCAATATAATTTTTCATGGTGTTTTAAAAAGTAATCTGTTTGAAATATTGTATTGTGAAGACCAAAAAATCCAGAGTGAAAAATAAGTTTATGCGATTGCTGCAGATGGTTATGTAGCATAATATAACGAATCATATTGTAACACGGTACATCACAAATCTGAAATGTATTCATTATTAAAGCGGCACACTTATTTGTCATGTTTAAGTTTTCATATTGTCCAGATAAAAAGTCTGTAACTTAAAGCCTTTGTAATTGAGGATTCCCTGTAAGAAAACTTATATTACATCTGCTATCTTGCGCGCTAGCTTGCCTAGTGAATTCTTTCCTGTTCGATTAATGTAGTTGCTGAATGTATTAGATTACATTTACTCGGTTGACTTTCTGGAATGGATAATTCGGATCCAGGCATTCTCTTATGACCTGTCTGTGCGTATCTTATTGATGGTTATAATATAATATTTTTCTTTATTTTGGAAATGAATTTCTCCTATGATGGTAATGTTTTTGGGTACAAATGGAGCGAGTTTGCCGGAGCCGCTAGTGTTTGATTGAACACATTGTCAGGAAGTTTGTTGGACTGCTTCATTCAGGCTTCCATTTACTCATTAAATTTCTCTATTATTTCTACTGATGAGCACAATGTGTGTTGCCTTTAACAGATATTACCGTGATTGTTAAGCTGTAAAATAGATTTAATAAGTTTTGATATTACTTACAGTTGTATTATCATGAGAAGCTCATTTATATAAAAAATATGTGCATAATTATTGACTTTCATTTTAATATTAACACTTTTTATAAAATCCATTAGTTTTTAAAAGAGCCAATTACCCTGAGTCTGGATCGACTATACTTGTGACTTCAACTTGCATACAATGCTTTATCTACTGGAAAGTTGACCATCGAATGCTTATTATGAAGGCAGAGCCGCATCCAGTGCATTTGTATACAGGTAATTTTTAGACTTAATTAATATTACGCATATTTACGACATTTAACTATGAATCAGAAGTGGCCCCCCCCACTCCTTTTAAGTTCCTTAACCTTTTAGACGCGGGAAGCGCACCCCTGCGCCTCACTATACATGCCCTGTACTCATGCAGCTTACTCGTGCACTGCAAAGCTTTTATAGTTTAAAGAGCCCCGTGTGTGACAGAAGTCATACATATTTTTGACACATAGAAAAGATTAAAAATAGCTTCCCCAAAAGTGTAATTTGAAGGTGGAAGTAATATTATTATTTCAGGGGGCTCTCAAAAATACACACTTTGTAGTCTGGTAACGCAAGAAATACAGCAATCAAAGAATTTATCTATAAATTCGACACGGGTAGTTATGAAAATGTGGATGGTTTCCAATAACAAAACTAGACTAAGCTTTTAAGTTCTATATGAAATAAGTACAGGAATTTTAGGTGAAATGCTCGAAAATGCCGTCACTGGTTTTCAAACTGCACATGTTTTCACACATTTTGGTACCATCAAACCTGGTAACGATGCCCTTCCGTGGTACTTTGCCCTGAGGTGTTAGCCTGATAAAAAAATATTTTACTCAAAAACTTGAAAAGAAGGAAGTTAACCAAGCAGTGGCGTGCATTGGTCTATGCCCAAAGGTAGGCTGTGTGTAGTTTTTCAAATTCTGATATTAGCGAGTACAAGGATTACTGGCAATGAAAGTGGTATGTTTCACAGCTTTAGTGCAAACAGTATGCGGATGCCAGGCTTTGCATTATGTATCCCGCTAAAAATTAAATTAAGGAAATCAAATGTACCAAAGGAAGGTTGCAGCCAAAAAGTATAAAATCGTTGAAGAAAAACAATTTTTAATAAAGATACAGGGGTTCAAATTCTTCACCGTAATAATAAAGGCAAAAAATTAGATAATTTAGAAGCACTTAAATATTAATTCTAGTACAGGCGGACCTCGGCTTTTGCACGTTCGACTTTCGCACAATTCGCTATTTCGCACGTTTTTAAAAAATCTTTTTTTTTTTAAATTTTTTTGGCGATAATGTAAAAATGTTTTGTTTCCGTGCAGTTATTTCCCTGTCGCGCTATGAAATGCATATGAACCAGGTCCGTACTGTGAAAAGTGTTACGTTCTGCTAGCACATATGCATTAACATACGAGCGCGAGCGAGTCCGAACGCATGCGTTTGTATGTACTAACTTGTACACACTCCCGTCTAATCTCGACAAGTTTAGTCTTGCGTCAGCGTACGTACTGTTCGCATTGTTCTGCGACTTTGTTTCAAATATTTCATACCCATGTTAACATGAGTGAGAAACGAAGAAACTGCGAAGTAGACATGGCTAAAAAAAAATCAAGAACCCATAAACTTCATACAATCGAAACGAAGATGGATATAATAAAACGCTCTGAAAATGGATAGTTTTATGCTTCAATCGGCCATTTGTATGATATAAACAGGTCTACGATATGTTCAATATTAAAGAATAAAGATAAAATTAAAGAATATGTAAAAAAAATTGGAAATATATCATCAAAAATTGTTTCCAAAAGGCACGGCATAGTGATGGATGAAATGGAGAAATCTTTGTGTTATTGGATAAGTAATCAAAATCAAGAAAACATCCCTCTGAGTACTTCAATGATTCAAGCTAAGGCTCTTAGTTTGCATAAAGATTGGAAGGCTAGACTAAACAAAGATTCTAACACAGTGTTTCATGCAAGTAACGTCTGGTTTTCAAATTTTAAAAGAAGGTATTCTTTACACAATATTAAATTCACTGGAGAATCAGCTCATGCGGATGAAGATGCTGCAAAAGACTTTATTTCGTCATTGTCCAAAATTATTGAAGATGGAGAATATACCTCTAGTCAAATATTCAATGTGGATGAGACTGGTTTATTTCTGAAGAAGATGCCTAATCGTACATTCTTATCAAAGGACGAATCAGTTGCCCCTGGTCATAAACGTTGTAAAAACCGATTGAGATTGCTTCTAGTGGAAATTTAGCTGGCGATTTAAAATTGAAGCCAATGTTAGCTTATCACCTAATGAACATACTAAACCTAGATGTTAACAGTGAAGATGTTAATGAGATGATTGAATCTCATTCTAAACCCTTGACTAATGAATTTCTAATGGACCGATAAGAGAACGAAAATAGTATGCAAATTTTTTTTTTTTTTTACAGTAACTCCACACAGGAGACCAAGGAGGAAATAATTTCCCTCAAGGCCTATATCATCTTTGGGGATGCTGTGTGGAGGATCTTTTAGAGGATAGGAAGGAGTGAACTTGGGTCTTGAAGAGACCCATGTTATAGGATGGAGGAAACACAGAGGCCGGCATATCATTCCACAGCCGAGCTGTTGAACACAAGAACGAGTCGTAGAAGCGACCCGTTCTCATGTGACAAATGTCAACCGTGTGCAAATGTTGGGCGCGCGTTTGGCGTGTTTCCCGACTATGCACCGGTGCCGAAGGGATCAATGACGCTAGTTCCTCGGAGCATCTTCCATTAAAATACCGGTAGAACAAGGACAGCATTCCCACCCACGTCTGTGCTCCAAAGATTGCAACCCATTTGTTAAGATAGGCGAATCTATCAAACGGACCGCCCGTTTCTGCACAGAGTCAAGGTTTTTTTTCAGATATTAAATAAAATTATTAGATAAAATTGAAAGTGAGGAAGAAGAACCAGAAGAAATCATCAAGACCTTAACAATAAAAAACATGAATGAAGCTTTTACGCATCTCGAGACATTTTTGAACATTATGGAAGAATGTAATCCCAATGGAGAACGCATATCTCAAGTGCATAGGACGATCCATAATAGTACTGCATGTTACAGAACTCCCTATGAAGAAAAGAAAAAAAGTAGTATAATACAACTAACCCTTGACAAGTTTATTAAGATAATACAATTTTTATTTAATATCTACTTAGTTGGTAATTTTTGATGAATAAAAATTTTAAAGTACAATTTTTGGTGTTTTTTTTTTACATCCCTCTACTTTCGAACATTTAACTTTCACACACATTTTCAGGAACCAATCATGTGCGAAGGTCGAGGTCCGCCTGTATATTGAATAACCAAGTAAATTTATCTCATAGTCCTATTCTAGATATTATTCCAGTGAACTGCTCAGTTCCTCCTGAAAAGCCCCTAATTACCCCTTCCCCTTTGGTCGCCTCCCACTCCAACACCTAAAGATTCATGTATGTTTGTCATTATTTTTTATCTTATGTTAGTTTTAATAAAGTAAGTTTTAATATTTTAATAAAGCCGAAAGAAAGGGTTGGTACTTTCGAAACTGGTCGATCATTATGTTAAATTGAAAAAGTTTAAAACATATTTATGTGCGTATATTATTGAAACAATTTATTATGCTATATATCTTCTTTTAATGGTTAAGTTTTCTTAGGGTAGGCACATCTTTTCAGCATGTATAGACTGCACTCCACTGTAACCATGTAGTTAAGGTGAAATATATAAAATTATTTTCGACACTTATAAATTTTTGCAGTTAACACATTCGCTGCTTAAATATTTTACATTTGAGAACTGAAATTTTTTTTTCAAGGTAAGTACCATTAATATAAAATAAATTAATAAAAGTATAAATTAATAGTCATAAAATATCAGTCTTGACCTGTCCTATGTAAACTGTGCTTTATAAATGAGAGAGTGTCAAATGAGCCAGAGGCACTGCACACATTTGTTTTGTATGAACGCGTGAGCCGCGTTGTCAGCAGTTAACTTCTTGTAGAAGCCAAATATTAGACTTTAAATTGAACTCTCGTTTTAGTAAGATTAAATGTTTAATATTTAGTCAAATTTATAACTGAGATCATAAATAGGTACAATAATCGATATATCAATCTGGTCGATGGGTACGACAGATATTCTATTAAACGTTTTGGAAGTAGAGCTGAAATTTCTTCTTGGGCAATCTCACCAATAGTTCCAATAGTAACTTTTCCAAGGATCGAAATGACAATCTTGTCTTCTTTAATGGAAGCAATCTTCAAAACAAACCCTCAATTGATATGCTTGGTGTAACCCTAAGTGACCAGCTCAGGTATGGGGACTCATTCGAAGCCAGAGTAAAGTTAGCCTCTCAGAAGCTGGGCATACTGTACCGAGCCCGCAGTACAGATACTTTGATAGTACACAACTGCAAGTGCGTCCCACTGTAGAATTTGGCATCCACCTCTGGTCGGGAGCCCCAAAATATCTGAAAAAATCCCTTGACTCTGTGCAGAAACAGGCGGTCCGTTTGATAGATTCACCTATCTTAACAAACGGATTGCAATCTTTAGAGCACAGACGCCAAGTGGGAATGCTGTCCTTGTTCTACCGGTATTTTAATGGAAGATGCTCTGAGGAACTAGCGTTATTGATCTCTTCGGCACCGGTGCACAGCCGAGAAACACGCCAAACGGGCGCCCAACATTTGTACACGGTTGACATTCGTCACGTGAAAACGGGTCGTTCTACGACTCGTTCTTGTGTTCAACAGCTCGGCTATGGAATGATCTGCTGGCCTCTGTGTTTCCTCCCGCCTACATTTTGGTATCTTCAAGAACCAAGTTCACTCCTTCCTATCCTCTAAAATACCCTCCACACAGCATCCCCAAAGATGATAAAAGCCTTCTGGGAAATTATTTCCCACAAGGCCATTTTGTATGGAGTTTCTGTAAAAAAAAAAAGCTGAAGTATAAAATTTATTAATATTTTTTTTTTACTATGAAGTTTTGTTGTGTTTTTTTTTAAATCTTAAGTTTTCTGCAATTCTTGTTTTTTGCCAACCATGTTTTTTTTACTTTTTTTTGGAAAATGTCAAAGTGTACTCTTGGTAACATTGCCCAATAAGGGTCTAGTTATAGCAAGCACCCAGGGCGCTCTACAGACAAATAGTACAGGGCTCTATGCAATGAATTATAGAAGGCAGACGACGCTCGCTGGGCGCGCTCCCTATATGTTGTAAGAGCGCTTCGGGCGGAGCGTCTCGAGTGCTTGCCCTGGGCACTTGCTATAACTAGGCCCTAAGAATTTTATAAGTACTTCTCTGAATTCAATTGTAATAAACAATAATATATCACATAAACACATGCAGACTAATCATGTTTAAAATAGTCTTCATAAGTCTCTAAATGGTGCATTAAATAATCATTAAAATTCACATTACGGCATGACACATGTAGAAAAAACAGTATTTTGTGCAATAACATGTAAACAACCAATCAAGCTTTATAGCTATATATCAATGCCATATAAAATGTGCCAAAAAATCACTTAAATATTATACAAAAAGCGGGCAATGTTACCAGGTTTGAAGGTATGTATATCATATAATTTAAAAGATTACTGTTTGAGAATTTTTGTCATTAGAAACCTTAGACATTTCCTAACTACCTGTATAGAATTTACAGATAAATTATGTGTTATATTGCTTTCATTAGCAACATGCAAAGTAACGTTTAGCACCTTATTTTTGGTATCCCCTACCCATACAAGTACAGCTACCCCTACCCGTACCTCTATAGCTACCCTTACCCTACCCCTTTCACTACATTATTCATTCAATATCTTTATCATCCTTTACGTATTTCGTAAATTTATTTTCCAAATACACAAACTCACCCATTTGCTCCAATTACTCGTAAGTTGACCACAAATGTTTTTTTTTTAAATAAAATTAAACTAACTATAACATATTGCTTGAAACTTGAATCAAAGAACAAAATAAAATACCATCGGTGTGTTCGAACTCGTAGAAGTGGGTTCGAAATTTGAATGTTTTCCAACTGAATTTGAGTGTTGCATTTTGTTCCCTGTACGTTTCATTTTTAACATAAATGTATTCCTTTCCTCTCTCCAGTGACCTCAGGGGTCAAGTTGAAGTTTACCACATTGTTAAAAAATTGCATTTCACTGTCTTTCGATCCCGTAACCCATTCCAGCGCTGATATAATAAAACAAACATACATATATACTCGAAATTTATATATTAGATAATACCTATTGCGTTGATTATAAAAATCAAAAAAGTTACTATAAACAAAATATTTTTCTCTTCTGTCACGGAACTTGCGGAGGTAGGTACCTACCATAGATATACTACTCTCGTACCTACTGCAGAAAAATAATATTATATTACAAAATGTTTTCAACAGTGCTACCAACCTCCAAATCTTTCAAAGTGACAGTTGACGATTTCGGAAGTCAACAAGTGTGTAGTGTGTAAATAATGTGTCATTATCCTTTTTTTGTTAATATTTCTTAGATAATAACAATAATTTACGTGTTGTATTATATGTTTTTGTTGTTCGCTTGTCACTAAATTGTATAAAATTGTAAATTAACAAACTAGCGGTGAATACTATTGGTGAAAACAATGGCCGAAATGCACAGCGATACAAATATTCCCAGCGATGAAGGTGCAAATAATACGATGTCTGGGTATTCGAAAGAGGAATCCGAAGACTCAGAAGGTTAGATGTGTTTGTTTTTCTATTAAATATCATTATATTTGTTGTTTATGTCATGTATTTTTTGGTTATGTCTTATGTTTGACAATTGGTTTCCGCATCCACATTCTTATTACAAAACCCATGCACTTAAAAACATGATCTCATATCGATTTTCGGTCAATCTCTCATCAATTTCGGTCTTATTTTCATGAAAGCAGATTGTTTTATTTTAAACATATGTCAAGCCACCATGCGTTGCACCCGCCCGTCTGCCCTCTCAGACTGTATTTTGGGTGTGTAATATTTGAAAATTAGTCCATTAGTTTCTAAAATATGTACATACCTATATGTCCTGTTCGAATGTTATAAAACTTATAAAAATGAGACCTTAAGCAAATCAAAATCTTATATCATTATTAAACGAATTTTATAAGAAAATATATACATATATCTAATAAAACATTAGTCAGCAGATCTGATTCCATAGTAATTACAGAGTTGTAAATGACTAAACCTACATTAAACTCTTCTTGTAGATCTCAAATAATATGATTTATTTTTTACAAGCTTTCAACTCTTTCTTACAAGCTTTCAACTCAATCTTATACACATTTTTTTCCCTAGATTCCTTGCAAATGTATTTTAAGTAGCTTTCGAAAATTCGAATTAGTTTCAAGCCATTTTATGCGTTTGACACATTTTAATGTCTTATAATAGTTTTATTTCCTCAGCTATCTATTTGTTTTTATCCCCTCTATGTCACTATATCACCAGTGCTTGTATTGATTAATTCCATTTGGATTTTAAGTTAGATAATTAGTATCTCATGATTTCATTCCTTCCAATAACAACATATTTCTGCCATATTTTGCTATTCATTATATGGGTCAAAAATTTTGGAACATTATAAAATATCGTTTGTTTTTTGCCCGTGAAAATGACTAAGCAGACAATTGATAGTATACTATTTTATGTCTGTACAAACATCTCTGTTTACAGACATAACATAGTATACTATTCTTTATAATCAGCATTTAAAATGTTGATTTCTTTCTTTTCACAACCGAGACTTGTCGAATCCATCTTAAATGGTATATTTTATTTTTCCTCTGTTAAAATCTTTTGCTACAGATAAGGTTCTACGTAAATAATATATTTTGCTTGGGCATGCTGTGTAAATACTGAATACAACAACCCAGTAAAATAAATGATTTGAACAAGTTTATACCGAAACTGTATATCATTATATTAGTATATACTTATTATTGGTGTTCTATCAACTCATTTATTTATTATTTTTAAATAAAGTTGTGGCTGTAACTTGTAATAAATGCTTCTGTCATTTATTTTAATTAGATATTTTTCAACTTTAATGTTTTTCATAATGTTCTTAATGTTACCTATTTTTGATGATTGAATGAATATTATTAAGATAAACCCAATACACATGTATTGGATAGTATCTACTTTACTTTATTTTTTATTTGTATGTTTTGTTCCTGTTTTAAAAGAATTTCTGAAAAAGAGCTTTACGCTGGAGTTTTTTTCTTTCTGGGAACACTCGCCAACCGCGGGGTTAAATGTCCTAGGGCAACACTTATTTTTTTATCTTACGCACCGCATACATAATAAAGAAAAATATTGTATTCATACGCACATAATAAGGAACAACATTGTAATCGCGCATATATAAATACCATTATGTTCATGCATACATGATACAGACGGGCATTATATTCATACATATGTAATAAAGAATAACATAATGTTCATACATACATAATGAAAACAGTATTATATTCATACATACATAACGTAAACAATATTGTATTCATATATACATAATGAAAACAATATTGTATTCATACATACATAATGAAAACAATATTATATTCATACATACATAATAAAGAATAACATTGTATTAATACATACATAATAAACAACAAGGTTGTATTCATACATACGTAATAAAGATCAACATTGTATTCATATATGTGAAATAAATAACAACACTGTTTTCACGCATTTCCTACTACAATAATAATAAAATTTCATTTAATCAAAATATCATTTGCCCAATTTGCGACAATTTTTTTGTATTTTTTTTTTAAATTAAAAAACAACACGATAAATAAAATAGCTTATAATTTTATTTATTTTAATTGTACTGACAGAAATATCTAGTTGCTTGACTGCAAGGTTTTTGCCGGTCTGTCTCCTCACGTAGTTTGTTCGGGAGTACTGCAATATACCCTATTTAACCAAAACCACCTAAATCGCAAGATCGGGATACTTAATAAAATGACCCTCTTAACTTCTGAGATTGTACATTTATTAAAACATTTTGAAATGTTTCATAAATTTTTTTTTGAGGTTTTCGCACAAGCTAAGAAGCTGATTTGATTCAGTGTCCCGGTCAGGGTAATGGTGGTTTCTATTTAACCCCTAGAGTCATTTGACACAAAAAGCATACTATTTATTATACACTGTAGGTAAGAATTTACAATTTAAGTAATGTACGTATTTCACAATATTATTATTTCTAAAGGACCAAACCAAAAACATTCGTTTGAAACAGTCTTCGAATATGACGAAGGCAGTGTACATTGCAGACTTTTTTATAATTTTGTTTTTGAAGTGCGTTGCCGAAACGACTAGAAAAACAACAAACTAGGTGGCAACGCTATAACTTGTCGCGTTATAGCGTTGCCACCTTGGAAGGAATTCCCCCAACATATGTCCGGTTTTATTGTGATTGTTTCCAATGCTGTTACTGACGCAATGCACAGTGGCACAGTGCACACTCGGCGACTTCCACGCGACGTAGGAGAGGCTTGGTTTGCGAGAGGAGAGCGACGTTAACATTGCGGTTGGTACAAATGCGGCTGGCGAGAGTTTCCTGCATTTATTATTTTTTTACTCCATCTGTTATTCTTTTTGCAATCTTCGAAAACGATCTTCCCCGCAGCACTTTATCTCAAATATTTGTCCCTTACTTCCAGTTAACGAACTTGAAGATCTGATAGGAGTGAACGGAGTTCGAGTGTTCTCGTTATGCTCTCAGCTGCTGCCCCATACCATCCATCGCCCCGCCGACCTGCTGGCCGCTGCCGCCTTCCTCTATATGACGGAGAGCGGCTTCAGGCCCTATCTCCTGGACGACCCCGAGGACGGCGTCGACTTTAAGTTGTTCGTCGAGTACTGCAAACTTCCAGATAACTGGAACACCGACCGCCCTGGCTCCTACAGCTTCAGGTTCACCCTACCAGACTTCCCCGACTATTCCTGCCATTTGCTGGTCCACCCCTTGGGAAACTCTCTGCTCCTGAATTGCATTTCTTCAGACTCCGCGACGACTTACAGCACGTGTATCCCCATCGATCGCTACCTGCCTCCCGGTGACGCCTGCAAGCCGCCGGAGATAAAGAACTGCCGGGAGTTGTCTTTTAAGATCAAAGACTCCGTGGCTACCCCGGCGCGGAGCGAGGCGCTGGCCAACAGAGGCTTCCCCAGCTCGAGCTTGACCGGCCTGCCCAAGGAACTATTGATCAAGATACTCATCTATTTGCAGCCGGCTGATTTGAGCCGGCTGTCGGGCACGTGTCGTTTTCTCTATGCAGTTGCTCGCGACCCAGTGATTTGGCAATATACCTTCAACCAAGATTATACGTTTTCCCTGCCCTCGGAAATCGATCCAGCCCGCATTTCGTGGTTTGAGATGTATAAACACGCCACTGACGTTGATCCTCACAAAACTGCAAAAGATTGCAAACTTCATCCCGGCCCCTGTCCCAAGAAGAAAGTTAAGGCATTGACTCTCCAACGTTGATGCAACTTTTATCTGAACGCAATTCCAGTAAAGAATCTAGGACAGTGTAATACGGAATTATTTTAACATATATAATATTTTATGTATACGTTTTACCTGTCTACGATTTAAATTATTATATATTTATATACATATTTACGATCTAAATTATTATGTATGTATAATATAAACGCATAAATTTGTTTAGAACCACTTCAATTTAATATCTCGATCGGTTTCGGAAGTACCCTTCCCTCGTCAGGAATATATTAAAACTAAGCTATGATATAAAATAATGATAGACAAGACATACGTAAATATTTGGTTGTTGGAGTGGGAGCCGACCAAAGGGGAAGGGGTATTTAGTGTTTTTTTCGGAAGAACAAAGCGATTCACTGAAAAATTGTTTTAAAGCAAATTTATGCGTTTATATTATAATTATGGCAAGCCACAAAGTAAATGCTCTTTACGAATATGTGTTATGTATGTGTTATTTGGTGCAATGGTATTAGCCGATTTTAAGTATGAGGGCGGTTTTCTCATTGGAAGTTTTATGATATTTCAGGGATGATACGGTACTATAGGGTTCAATGTGATTTTCGAAAGCCGAGCGTGCATGTTAGGAACTTTTATTTTATTTACTACATTGTATAATACCTATATATTTTAACTCACCAACGTAATATTTACCATTTGCTTCTGCGTACCCGATAAATACATACTAAAAATTCACTGTTACACGTAGACCGATAGTAGGTATCTATGTTGCAAGCCCGAATATACTTTTTATCATTTAAAACCTGTATGGGCCCCGCATAGACTAAATTTACTGTTTGTATTAGTGTTGTAATGATTATTGGATTAGAATCGCTTTCGATGTATTTTCCAGCAGGCAACGTTAGTAATAAATAACTAAAACTATTTGATGTTTTATTTCATTTTGTATAATATGTAATATAATAAACCATTATGGTGTTGTGAATGTAATCATTAAAACAAGTTTAACCCTTTAGGTGACACATGTATTTAAAAAAGAATGCTGGAGAAATTTCGATAATCCATGAATATATATATATTTTATTTGATTACTTTTGTTTTTAGACACATGTTTTTAATAATGTGACGTAATTTTAGAACCGTGGGTAACGCGTGACAAATTTTATGGCTCGAACTATATCTATATATCGTTCTGTGGCACTCGAGTATAATAATGTATCGGAACGATATATCGTTCGGTGGCACCTAAAGGGTTAAAAGTAATTCCTTTAACAAATTTGTATTTTGGTTACAATTGCTAAAAATGCATCGGCTTTAATTCTAGTAAAATCATAAATAGATTCAATTAATTATTAATTCGTAGAACTCCATTTAATTTTTTTTTAAATTTAATGTAAATTAAATATAATAATTTTATTATTAAGTTCTGCAAGTGTTCTTAGTTTTTATTAATGTGACAGCTGTTTCGGCGTTTAAGGCCATTTTCAAACTATGGTTAATCCACATTGTGACGACTTATTTATATGATTTACAGTTTGAAAATGGCCTTAAACGCCGAAACAGCTGTCACAATAATAAAAACTAAGAACACTTGCAGAACTTAATAATAAAATTATTAAATTTGATTTACATTAAATTTAAAAATATAAATAAAAAATAAAAAATAAATAAAAAATAAATAAATAAAAAATAAATATTTTCAAGTTTAATAGAAAGCAGAGTTATAACGATCGCCTTATATTACCATCACCAGTTGTTGAATAAAACACTACATTTGGTAAACAATTACATGACCAGAGGCAATCCGATAATTTATTGAAAATTAATAACATTTAAAAGGAACTTGATGTACTCCACATAATCTATCTTTAAATCCCGCTAGTTTCGTGCGCGACGGCTCCATTTTCAGATTCAAACTTTAAAATGTTATTCTGCCCTGCTAAGTAAAAACACAGTACCTACATCAGTGATGTACAAACTTTTTAGCCGGATGGCCAACCTACAGCTTGACATGGTTAACTTTGCAGTCGAGGACGTCGCCAGTGTAGATTTTTAAATTAGTTTAATGTCAATACAGCACAAACTTGTTTGTACTATACCTACTGGGACGGTAATTATAGTTAGGGTTTTCAAATAAAATTTTGTCGGGTATCCTTTTTGTGTTTTGCGAAACGATAACCATTTAATCAAGCAACCCATCAAAAAAGCGCCACAGGCGAAAAAAATTCCATCTTCAAGTCAAAACAATAAATGCCGTCGATTTTTATCAATCTAAAATTAAGGAACATGTAAAACTTGTAATGTTCTACTGCTGATTCAAAATATTAAAGACAGACAAGTTTTGTCGCGATACCCTTTCGTATTTTCTAAAACAGAACGGAAACCGTCAATATTTAGATCATATCATCCGGAAATTCGTACGATTGCTATTAATAAGAAATATCATATCACAATTCCGTTCCTTTTCTATGTTTTCAAAAACAACGTCGTATACCCTTATAAAATAGAACCCGTTTAAAATTTTAATTACAACGCGTATAATGAAAGCATTCGAAAATTTTGCAGGCCCAACAAGGTCTAACCAGTAAATTAATGCTGTTTATGTTCATTTAGCCAAGTGGGCCGCATGCGGTGATTTTCCCACGAAAACGGCGCTATAGAATTAAAACAATTATTATTATTTTATGAGAAGGCTTGCGGGCCACACGAAATGGGCTCGCGGGCCGCGGGTTGTGCATCTCTGATCTACACAACCATGAAAATTAAAGTGAATATGGGAAGTTCTGAAGTGTACAATGTCCTACGTTATGCATAAGATACAATGTAATTTTTAGTAAAACACTTTTTTAACAGGTTACATTATTTTTTTATAACATTAAATTTATGTTAAGTTATCTGCAATTGTTTTGGCACAAAATTAATACGTCTTGTCAATCACAAATAATATCCTAAAAGGTAATATAAAACCCTACCCTTGATACTGACAAATGACTCAAAGTAGATACTGTGTTTTTCTAAGTAGGGCATAATAATAGCTAGTGGCGCGTATATTTTATACTTATATATTATTTCAATGAAAATAATCCCATCTCTTCAGTCCTACCGATTACTTGTTTCGATTATGTTACTGGGTTTTTAGTAGTATATGTAACCGTATGCGAGAAGTAAAATCGATCACAACTTTTAATAGCACGGTTTTGCGGTTGATTTTAACTATCTTGCGCAATTTATTACAGTCCCAACGATATTTTATTACACGGTCTGAGGCAATATTTTTTCAACGTATATTGAAATGTGAGAATATTCTTCCCATATATGAATTAACGGAGGAGAGACGTCGGAGAGCAATTATTTATAAATAATGATAATGTACGGTAAACATAACGTTGTGTCAAGACTCTGCAGAGATATCAACATTCAGTGTTCGTTGGTTTTGCAGAGAATGAAGGCAAATCAGAAGATGATAACCGAGCAGCAAGCCACGGGGTGAAAGACGTTCCCGAGCCGGTCCTTGCAAATGGTAAATTAGGTGAGTAGGCACGAATTGCCAGGGTGGTGGGTTTAAGCCAATGGTGCCTTTATCGGGTGTGGGTTTTGTAAATCTTCCGCTTATTAATGATGTTTAAAATGCAACTATAATAATACACATAATAAGGAATGGTATTGCTTGCGGCTTGCTGTATTTAATTAACCATTTTAATAATATGTCGAATAATACTACACTTTTAAAGCTATTTTGTAAAGCTTCACTAAAATGTTTGGTTATTATATGATGTAACGTAATTGCTTATTTTTTCTTTTTTAACAATTTAATACGATATTATAACATTAACGGTTGCTTCCTGTAAGTTATTCACGAAGCTGAGGTAAGTTGGATGTTTTTGTTTGAGGTTTATTGTAAACTAATATTTGTAAAAAATATGTTTTCTATTATAAAGTTAGTTTCGCATAGCTTAAGGAAAGACGCACGTATATTAATAAAGTCTAGTTACATGTTAGCTAGGAGCTTCTTAGGATACCTACGCTGCCTTCATTCCACCCCCGGGAGATATAACTAAATATTACATAGAGACGTAAACACGCAAGGTAAACGGTAAAATTAAACGAATGGAAGCTTTCGCACGAATGTTTAGCCAGAGAAGTAGTGTGCGACTGGTACTAGCTCGCCAGTCGCTAGTAGCTACCCCAGATGTCGCTGGGATAAGTCTGGTGATCCCTCCCGGTCCGGGGAGGGGGACGCAGCCTCCGGGTGCGCGCGCCGCCCAGCCCCTAACATCTGATCGCCCTCCCAGCCAGTCGCGCCTCCTCGCCCGCTACGTGACGCACGCATTCCTCTCCCGAGAGCCCTCTCCTCCACTTCTCTGGAGCATGCCCCTCCACCCAGCCCGGGATCCGAGCCAACAGTGACAGTGACAGCGACAGCGACATCGACAGCTGACAGCTCCCAGCGAGCCCCGCAAGGCAGGTTAACCTTCCCGCGCATTCCTAGTCTCCCCGAGTGTCATATTCTGATGGACCGCACGCACTAGAGCACTAGACGTCTGATAACAACCAGTGTATCTATAATCCCACCCTCCTCGCCTCGTCTGGTCTTTCACCTGCCCAATAAGCTGGAGCGTACAGTGAAACGCGTGAGTCGTGACCAGCGAGCAGTGAGCAGTGAACACGCCGTGAGACTCGTAAATTGGCAAAACACAGTGTGACTTTTGATGTTTTACCGTGTAGACATACGATTTTCCGCTCTAGTGGAAAATAGTGACGGTCGCGCTTCCGAAGAGTCGTGTTGATAATTGATCCACGTGCTGAGAAGTTCTACGCTATCTGTGCGTGAGTAGCAATCCTGCGTAAATAAGAGTAGTACATGAAAGTTAGGAAGTGTAAATAAAGGAAGGTTAATATACTGCAACATACAGTCCAGTTCCGCACTCAGTACTAATTGCAGTGCACGTGCAATGCTGTGAGGTGTGAGGTGGTCGATCGGTTGCTACCGGTGATAGTGTCGGGTGATGTGGCCCCGCCGAGAGCGCGGAGAGGCCGGCCGGTAGGGCCCCGCGAGCCCTGTGCAGCCCCTTGGAGCCCCCGTAGGGCCCAGGCCCCCCGGGTTGCGCTGGAGCCCCAGGGGCAGCCCCGCGGGCGCCTGGAGTGGCCCCACCACTACTACGGCTCCATGCTCACGCACAGCCATTCCGATGGAGAGTTTCCGATATATTCCCAAGGTAATGTTTTCACTTTATTAGTGTCGTGTCACATCCCAATAGCGTGTTCAGTAGCAATGGTACTCTATTCATGTTATGCAGTCGTTATTGATGTTCCTCATTACTTCCATTCGCTCTCGCACATTTACCAGTCCTTCTGTTAATTGTAATTGTTAATTGCCCATTACCTAATACATACCTACTCTACATGCGTTCGAGTTAGTAGGTACATAATAATTAATGTCTCAACCTTCCAATATGTCTATTTTTGTGTTATCCCCCGAGGGGTCCCTTAGGGCCCAAGCTACCTTCCAAGCTATTTGGAGGGTCTAATTTGTGACATCACTTATATGTATAATATAAACTTTTATTCATTTTAAATACTTGGAATTCCCCGTCGATTCATAATATTACATATTTTATACTATACAGGCGACGTGTATGTGCCATATGACGAACCACACGCTTACTCTAAATTCCCTTTTTCTTCTTTAATAAATGCAAATTCACTTTGTGGGATCTTTTTTCAGTATACATTGTATCCTGGTGATGAAACCATTAGTTTTGAAACATGTAGATATTTATTTATTAAAATGGTGACTTAAACCATTGTTTACTTCAAAATGTTGCCAAAAAGTGTAATATGTTTTTATTATTTAATTTATAATAAGTCATTTATATATACCGCATAACACTGTTAACCTGTGTGTAATCGTGTTAACTCTTTATCGCCACGACAAACTTGCATCACTCAATCACCTTTTCCTTATTTATGATAAAAATAGTCCATGCATGCATTTGATTACTTTATTATACATATATAACTCTTTTTTCTTTTAATAATTGAAGAAGATAATATTAACACATCCCAAAAGAACCACGGAACCGAAAAAAAAACAGAAATTAAAAAGATATTAACACATCTGGGACTCGAACCCACGACCTCTACCTATCCGGGGTAACCGCTTAACCAACTAAGCTAATGAGACCACTTCAATTTACGCCATTTACACCGATATCATACTTCAAGTTCAAGACTTGTTAATATTATCCTCCATTTTTATAAATCCCATATTATTGGCTGCTATCCTTATGATGATTGCAAAGTTTCATCCCGAACTCAATTGCAATCGAAATAGAGTCTCGGATATACCTACCCGATTTTTATTCAAATGACTCCATTGCTATGAATTGCTTTCTGGGATTTTATTCTAGTTTATCCCTTCGCGAAATTACTGTGAGTCTTCTCAACAGTTTCCAAAATATTACCAGCCATTTATTATGGGCTACTGAATAAATAGTTCATGCCTTCATTTCCAAGCACGTCCTTAGTGAGACTTTTTTGTAAATGTCCAAGGCTTCATTTCAAGTCGCACAATAAGGGCTACCTAATCTAAGGGTGCTTGTATTTCTCCTGCAATAATGGCCTATTTACGTATGCTATTCGTTTTATAAAGTTAATCTTATTGCCGTAATTTTGGCCGATGTCAAATAACCTAGTTTGTATGTAGACAGTTAAGGCCATCCACCGGCTAAAATTTTAACGAAATCACGCGCTCCTTATGCAGGTGGCGACAAGGTTGAAAATCCCGCTGTACGTCGGCCGCATATTTCGATTTCGGCAAAAAAAACATCACCAAAATGCGTGTTTTATTCTATTCTGTAAAGCTCAGACATTATTATTAAAATGTTTTACGGTCATATTCTAAAAAACTTAATTTACCACAATGAACAATACGAAAATATGGGAAAAGGAGTTTATAAGTAGGAGATTTTGCGCTTTAAACATTTTTTAATGTCTCATGCTTTATTTTTTTCTAAGCTTATAAAAAGACATACAAAAAAACCCACGGTTAAATGAAAAGCCAAAGTGTGATCTACTTGCAGTATTTAATTCAATCATCTATGATATTTCTAGGCCAACAATTCTCAAACCGAAAACACACGATTTTGCGTTACTTCCCATTGCATCGCCTTAAGTAGATACCACGCACTTAGTGAGGTATTATTTTTCAACAAACAAATAACGTTATTTTCGATTAAAATTTGATATCTGATCGTGCGTTGTGAAATCAGATCGATAGTTAGGTGCATATTTTTGGCGACGATCCTTAAAACTTTTAACGGATATTAAATAATAACGCCTTTTGTTCGAAATTGGAATTTTTGACACCCTTTCCATTGTGTATCCGTTGTACTTGCGTTTTTAATTTATTTTGAAATCGGTTATCTGGTTTGTTATTCGTATTTTACAATGTCTGTTTTATTACCTACTCGTGTATTTTAATATTATGTACGACCGCTCGCATGTGGACCTCGTTTTCTATCATGATTTCTCGCATCGACGCTTCTGTCTTTAGGGTTGCCACACACCGGGAAAACAGTGAGTTATGAGAGGATTATTGCATACAGATATTAATAAATATATAGAACGGTTTTTTTTTAAATCTCCTCAGGGGCGTTCAAAAATTAAATCAAAGGAATTTAATATTTGAATAAATATAAACTACCGCATATATAATGATGAATTTCGGACCAATAAAATTAAAGCTATGCTAATGACTGAAACCTATATAGCAGACCAAACATTAACTGACAATTTTCGTTTTTTCATAGGTGTAAACAAAGGTTTTCACCTCGTGTGCTCTATCCAAAACAACTTAAACCACATAACAAATAATACGTAGAGATGCCCTAACACATAATGGAAAAAAAAAAAAAAAAAAAAAAAACAGAATAAGTGTGTTTGGGGGGGGAATAGGCGTGCCACCAATTTAAGTAAAACAGTAACTACGTAAAGACTTTTTATAGATGTTTTGTAATTTGCTTACCGCATTCAAAATCACGCTAAACAAACGTGGACGGCAGTGAAACAAAGCTGGTCCCAAAATGGGTGTCACGTGACCTCTGCCTCCAGCCGTCGAAATCGTACTTGGGGCAAGTCTATTAATTCTAACGTCAGTGAGGAATCTCTTATAATCATACAGCTTCCTTTGTCTGGACTACTTCTTTGTCTCTGAACCGCCGATTTTCTTCAGGCGTGGAATCGAAAAACTGCCAGATGGTTGAGAGCAGTGACATTACATTGGGAGTTAATCGTAAATAATAGAGGGGAATAATATAATAATGTTAATTTGTTTATAAGAAAATGTATGTAATATTGCTTACTGAATGTATATCAAGAAAATTTCTACCCCTATTTGTAAAAATCATTTGATAGGGAATCCCGAGTTCTCAAATACTTGAGGCATATTATTTGCCACAAACCTCAAACGTCCTTTCGTTCAATAAATTCAAAAGTGACCTTTTCGTTCCCTTTCAGTAGCGACCTCCTTTGAGCGTCCATCTGCTTGTCATTCTAACACGATGCGGCTATGGGCCTTGTATATAAGTAATTAGCCATAATGGGCGACAGAAGAAATTTCGTTTTATTGCCGGTTTTTCAAAACGAGACAATTTGGGGTGAATTATTCTGTAGTATTTTTAATATCATTATTATTTGAACCATTCGGATTTCTATACAAATGTGCGGTTAGTGATTACGTGTGTATTTATACCTGGTCATGGAACCCAATATTTATCAATTATTTTCATGTCTGCATCTGTCAGATTTATGCTTCCACATGTACACATTGTACAATATTTATTTATAACATGACGTACAGTTAACTCTCTCATAAATAACCACGAGGGGTAACTGAGTAACCTCTGCATTTCGTGTGGTGTTGTCCAAGTATGGAGTGAATACGAATCTTATACAGGCAATCGCATCTCTGTGCGAGGGAAGCGTTGCATGTGTTAGACTGAACGCGGTTGGCACAAACAAAAAGTTGTCCAAAGAAGCGAAACTAGCAGTCCACAATGGAGTGCTGATACCAATCTGAATGCTATAGAAATTAGATCTCTGAGACGAATGTTTGGTAAAACCATGTATGATCGTGTGAAAGATGTTGAGATTCGTAAAGAATGCAAGGCTGATTGATGTATGCGTAATGAGCAAGATTAAGGAAGAGATCCTTAGATGGTTCGGGTATGTAGAGCGAATGAACGAAGAAAGGAGTGTAAGGAGAATATATGACGCGAATGTGAATGGACGAAGAAGCCGGGGACGTCCGAGGAAGACACGATCAAATTAATCAAAAACTTGAGTCAGGCCATGTCAGAAGTCGGAATAACAGAAGAGAATGTATGAGACGATGTATGAATGTGAATGAAGCAAGAAGTGTATGCCAAGATCGTCTTTTTGGCTGTCCGTCCTCTCTGCCTACTCCTGCGCGGAAACGGCGTGATGGTTAGTTAGTTAGTTAAGTGAAAGGCATTTGCATTACAGCTTGTCATTAATACGATTTAATTAAACAATCAATACGTTTCCCTTAAACCGCCCCTCACACCCTTCTCCATCGTGCTCGCTTCCACTCTAAAACCTTGTCGATTAGTACTGTTTTTTATTAAATATTTATCTCTGTATTTGCTGTTTGCTTCATTTTGGTCCTCACGAAGAAGGGAATATTCCGAAACCGGTCAAAAGTTTAAATAAATAAAGTCGTTGAAAACAAGGTGCCTATAGGTATGTTTAAAGTGTAAATATGTAGTTTCGTAATGGATACATGCATAGGGTTATTCACTCTACCCCACACGGTAACGCATGTTTTATTTGACACTTCGACTTCGAAGGTTAAGAGGATACAAATTGTTGATGACGATTGAAAATCCATATTATCACTTTATTTAATTTAAAACCATTGGAATACGTTATAACAGAGTACAGAGCAAATACGTAGTAAACCGGTTTATAATCTGAATAAGTAAGTTCCAGTTGACATTACTTCTTCTTCAATGTGACGTTGATGAATATTGTGTTTTGGATTCTGTTGCTTCATATTTTCGTAAATCTTTGTGACAGTTCTAGCCGCAGTGTTTGTTGCCTGTCCCTGCTCACTGCGCCCTCAGAAGCCAGCGTTTTGATAAATGTTACTGACAGAAATGATGAACGCCGCGCGCTTTTTTCTTTATGCTGAAACAACGCACGAAAAAATTCTCAAATTTTATCTTTCTTACGCTATGAATTGTCATCTTCCGTGTACGAGGACTTCATAAATTTCATCTCCATGTTACCAGTTGGCACCGGGAATTCTCATCGCTACAAATTATAAAGATATTAGTGAATTTTTTTCTTTGTCCGACTTTTTAATGGATCCTTTCTCTGAATTTTGATAGGTTTTATGTGCTAATTTTATAGGAAATTGATTTACACGGGTACCATTATCATATTAGTGACACAGTTGTGAGAGCTTTGGTCTTGGAAAGAGAAAATTCAAATAAATGTGAATTATGATATGGCATAGAATGAAAATGTATAGTGTCGATTTGATAAGTTATGTAAAAAATGCTAAGCCTATGTAAATTTATAGAATATTTTTCTATTTAAAAACATTATGTTTATCGTATTACGTAATAATACTATCATTATTTTGAATTAATAAATAATAACTCTCCGACGTCTCCCTCTCCCCCTTAATATCTATACATTGTGACCTAAAGTGGACGGTACCTGTTCTAAACATCGCCCTGAGAAACCACCATTTAGAATCGATTTAGTTTTGTTTACTATCCAGAATTGAATAGCCAAGCACTTCCCTACCTCCCTCTTCCCTGCTCAACCCCCTGGTCACTTCCTTCCGCCTTAAACATTACCCAATCGGGGGTGCCATAGTTCCACCGACTCGGGGCATAGATTTCACAGACCGCGGTTTGTAATAAAATTTGGTTGCCAGAACGGATTTGATTTCAATGTATTCATGAACCCTGATTTCCACATTACTGCCCCCGTCTTTACACTGTGACCTTATCTCATCCTCTTTCGATCCCTACCGACTTCCATAAAGGATTCCGGCCAAAAGGCGCAAAATATAACTGACCCAGTTTGTGTACCGGATTCTTCTTTCAACCTTTCAAGGGCGATTGAAACATCTTTCTTAGTAATATCATTATGGCTGGGTGCGGTGCGAAGGTTCCTACTTAGTGACATTTTGTGACTAAATTATGCTGTCAAATTTTATCCTGTTTGGGGCCTTAAATTTATATTGTGTGTCGAGGAAAAGCTTTTTTCTACGGAGAGTTACATACGTGGGATGTTATCTGTAGCTACTTTAAGGAAAGTGAAAACATGTTGGAAAGGAATTAAATTCGAGGTACCTACATATTGCGCTTTTACTACCTTCAATATTATTTTTTCTGAATGTTGCAGATAAATTATCTAAAACATTGATAATATTCATGGGTAGGTGCTTAAGCAATGTACAACAATGTTTTTTCTGGATGTTTCATATCAACTTATTTGTTATCGTCTAGAAAAGGGGTGCCCGAGGATAAATTTTTGGAATCGAAGATTTATTTCTAAGCTTCTATCAATCCAATAATGGAATTTGCAAAGAAAAATAGTTTTTTTTCTAGTTAATATTTGTTGGAAGTATGTAATTAAATGAGGCGAGTGTAATTTTTTCGTGCCAAAAATGTATTGACTGACGCGAGGTATCTGCGTTAGTGTGGAGTAAATTCGAATTTGGACTTTCCTATATTACCAATAGATGTCATGGTAGTACATTGTGAAGTACACAAAATATCATCAAATTCTTTGAAAAAACAGAAAGAATTGGCTTGGTGATCAAGAAAAATGAAAAGACAATGTGTTACCAACTTATTCGGATGTAATAAAGTATTATTTGTGATTCTGATTAGAAAAGACTTGCTATAGCTTTCCAATGGAAATGATCCTTCTGTGTGTGAAGTAGTTCTGCAAAATAATTGCAACTGATCTTAAAAATTTGCGGAATAAAGTCTCATAAATATTCGTATTAGATCTCAACAGCAAATTATAACTGAAAACGGGACATTTTGATGTCCTCGGAGCTTCGGCTCTCCTCGAAGACAATGGGACGTAATACCGAAAAACGGGACAGAGTACCGAAAAACAGGATAGTCGTGGCAGGAGTTTGAATAGCAGAAGAGTATTTTTTAAGACTTTCTTACTACCAGTTTTCAAGACACAGATATATTTTTGTATGTTTTACCTTCAATCATAAAAAATAATACTGTTTACTGTGTGTGAGTACCCATGGTGCGTGAAGTATTCATAAATAGGTCAGCCAGAACGCAATATAGGCCGGCCCTAACTTAAATAGGACAAAGGCCACGCTTGTTGTTTGTCCCATCGCATTTGAACCAAGTATCAAAACTGTAAATGAGCTTTATTTGCAAACAAACGGCGGCGTTTTATGTTCCACGCGTAATTTCCATAAAGCATTTCGCAACAACCTTGGATGTTTAACATTTCGATTGTGACTGTTTTTACAATTTTTCCGAAAACCGTTTATTTTTAATATGAATACCGCACAAGAGTCACAACTGCCCCCCACTGTCCGTAGCAAGTGGGACTATGACATCGCGAATTGGGGTATGTGTATGTTGTCATGCTGAAAAGAGCGGATAACAGAAGGAAATGGGGGAGAGGAAGGTGGGAAGTGACTGGCTATTCAGATCATGCCACCAAACACGGCTAACGTAACGCCATTTCAAGCAAGGTTTCGATTCTGAATGGTGGTCTTTCACCAGGACGATATTGAGACTAGCTCGAGTATCTTTCACGCTGTAACGTACCGCATAATATATATATATATTATTTTACACTAATAATGACTGAAATAACGCATTTTCATCAAATAAAATTTATTTGTGCACGCCAAGAACCGGCGCACTCTGGTGGATTTTGATCGCGACGCCGCTCTCGGCGCTCGACTCTTTCGTGGTTCATTGTTGTTTTTAACTGTTAATATTATGCTACTTTATTTTATTAATTCATATTAATTAAATTATTTTTAATGCCTTTAAATAGTTATACAAATTACATTTCTACAACTAAATCCACAAACTAAACTAATGTAATTACGAGTAATTAGGATCTGGATGTAAATAACATCGGTATTTTTAATGTCAATGGTTTATTAGACACTAGTTTCAATAATAAATTATTTATTCATTCGTATTATGATAGATTGAAATATTCCGGCACAACCTTTTTATAGAATATTTTCCTTGGTAAACTTTTAACTTTAAATTAATGATAAATACATAAAGAACGCGTATCAATAATATGTTATCGGAGTTTGAAAGGGTCTAGCAATTGGAAATCGCCACAAGAAAGAACGGCTTTCTTAAAGGTAAATAAATCGATTTAAGCATCATATTTAGTATTATTAAATTATTTTATTAATACACAAATAAAAATAAAATTAATGTTCTATCACAAATTATCCGTTAATTTTTGCATTCTTTTGAAAATCGTCTTAAAATTTTACCGAAAAAATGTCTACTATTATTGAAAAAAGTTTTTTTTTTGGTATCGATAATATTTAAGGTAATTTTTTTAGTACAGTTTTATTAATTCAGTTAATTGATCGTAGCGTCATCGCTCAAACTTCCGCTACTGTGCGGCGACCTCTGGATTCGTGGCCGAGCATATTAACCGCTCCACCACGGAGGTCAGGAAAAAAGTGGACTAGGTAGATTTGTCGCCCTTGGGAGTCTTGGGCCCTTGCAAACACCGGATTTAGATGAGTTAAATTTCGAATACCTCCACTTGTAATGGAAATTATTTGATAAGTCAATAAATTATCTCACCCAGTAAGAACGAATCCCTCGCATTCCGTGCGAATTTATCGCTGCAGCATTCCTTGTTATTTGTTCACGCAATTATCAAGAAACAAACGGCCTTTAGACTCGCGGATACAATTCGTTATTACTGAGTCATATATTTTATTGTTCGTATTCTTTAATTATTTTGAATCCAATATATCAAGGGTTCCCAGGCTGTCTATTGCGAAACAAAATTTGGTCGATCCCAATTATTACGGTTGTGAATTTTGAAAATAATAATGATTGAAATGAAATGGATGAAATCCATAGCATTCTGGTCGTAGGACAAAGTGGTTTTGCTTGATTCGTGCTTATTCCGCATAAAGTGGTTTAATATTCAAAGTATGGACCCCTTTCTGTGTTGTTATTTGACAACGGTTCTCAGGCAAACACATTTTTTGTAAGATTCTTGTTAGAAGTCGATTACCATAAAATTTAACCTTTATATGTCCAGTGGCGTATATTACACGCCAAGCGATTTCAGTTGCACAGGTCCGAAACCGTGTCTTACACGCCAAATGCCTTACATACCCATTTTAATGTAGGTTAAAACCCAAAACATGTTGATATGTTACTGATTGCTTGAAGTTTAAGGATATGTTAATTGCAATTAATAATTATAATTATTATTTCCCGATTACTTTACAAGATATTGAGTGACAAAAGTAACTAAGTTTTCCAGTAATTTGCCGACATTTCAAAAATACTAAGTTCATCCGTTTCTCATCATCCGGTATACCGGCCAAGAGCGAATGAGTGAGTGTCACGGTGACCATAATGTTATACTTATTTATTGAGTAGATTACCATATTGTTTTAACAATGATTATCATACAGCATACTTACGATTGTGTTTTTAATACTTTAATCAGTTTTCGGTTTATGTTATATAATAGTCTTAGGTGTAATGCTAATGAAAATGGCAAAAACAAGTTACAAATACAGTGAAGTAATTCGACATTTAGTGATCTTAGTACATTTGTACCTATTATAACATAATAAAATATTTTAAAGACCCAACAAAAATGTACCTGGTTATCCGTAGTTCATGTAACTACAGAACAAAAACTGTTATAAAATTCATCTGAGCAAACAAGACGGAAATCACAGGAAAATAACTAAACTAGAAAGAACCATCTGTTCAAATAAAAGCTGACACGAATGCCATTATATAATTAAAAAAAACCATAGATTCAGTAAGTAAACACAATGTCATCCGTCTTCCAGAGGGTAATAAACCAACCCGAAAGTAGTTTTTAAAAACATAATAGTAAACAGTAGCGTCAGCAATAAAACAAATTTCAAGTCATGAATAAAAACAGTATTAGAGAACAGGGCAACTCACTCCCGATATCGATGCTATATATACCATAGATTTAGTATTCATTGTGCCAGTCTGACGATGCCCGTGATAGGGCGAAACCGGTCCGGTCGAAAATAAATAAGTGGAAAAAAGTTACAAAGGTTTTTTAATAATAAAAAAAAAACAAAAAAATAATTTTAATTTGTAATTCCACCATGAATTGACAGTTTCAAAATTAGAAATAATTAGTATGAATCATTTAAAATTCACAAATTGATAATCAATTATTCTGCGACTTTCGACATATAAATATAAAAGAGCGCTTTTCAGGTGATAACAATAAATGATGGAATGGAAGATTGATTGCACGCGATTACAATTATTATTTCTCGTTTAAATTCTCGGAAATTGGGCGATTAATGTAACGGTGGGACTTGATAATATTTCAAAAATCCTCTAAGTTCATCAGTTAGTAACCACCCGTCCGACCATAAAGCAATATTTATTTATTGAGTTGATTAGAGAATATTGATTTTACAGTATTATTATTGTACAACATACTTACGATTGTGTTTTTGAAACTTTTTCAGTTTTCGGTTTAAACTATATCAAACTTATTCGTATTATATTTTTTTCTTCATTAACAACTTACTGTATACTGTCTATGGTAAATGTTATTTCGAAAATAAACCTCTTCGTGTTTTTTTTTGCATAGTAACGACCTATTTTATCCGAATTTATAACTGACTCACTAATCTATCAAGTGTCGTCTACATGATCGGATCATTCCACAGAATTTTGTTATGGTCACTCTATTACTCGTATACGATACCCAACTGTTAACTGGCACAGGGTGGACAAAAATTATGTGTACATTAACCGTTTTAGTGCTATGCTTATTTTGCAAGTATGTATTCAATAAAAATGCACTAACTTGGACAAATATCAATCAATAGTTCTAATTAATAAAAAAATTAAAATTAAATTAATTAGTATTTATTTTAACAGGATAAACAATAAATACAGTTATCAAGACGCGCCAACCGCAATATACCACGCTCAAATTGAACACGTGCTCTCCCGAAGACGACAAAAAACACACTGAAAATTGCAGTATAGCGCTGTGTCGCAATTTACGTAACTAAAGCTTAAAGCGCGATAGCGCTGGACCGCACTCTAACGGTTAAAATAGGAAAAAGATTTTTACGTAGATGGAAAACACATCCATATTGTATATTTGATCGGTGTTAATATTTTTTGTATGACTTTTTTTAATTTTCGTGTTAACACACGATAATAATAATTTTACAATATTGAATTTTCCTTGGACCTACGCACTTGATCACGCAAATTCTAACAAGACTGATAAAGATCCTACCGTAAAAGCTTGAATATCCTTGAAATACATTATTAATATTCTGCTAGGCATATTTATTTACAACTTTGGCGGCTAGTTCTCCTTCCGTGGGCATTATTACGTGTACAATTTCAAAATGTAATTATTTGTTTAATTTTAATTTATGAACAAGACTATTCTTAAACTACTTTTAATTGGAGGTATGTATTATTTTTTCAAATCATTAGAGAATAAATTGCGACGGAAAATGTTATTAGGGCCTTCAACATACAGCCGAAATCTGTTTGTTTGTCTGAAGCAGCAAAAACTTTCGGGAGGTAAGAGTCGGAGACATGAAATTTACACATTCTTTTCTGTTTGGAATATATAGATCAGTGCATTTAATTTCAGCCCACTACTCTTCCATTGTGAGCTATGGAGCTTTAATATATCTATAACTGTTTAAAATAAGACACGACGCCATATTGAAAGAAATGGCAGAAGGAAATATTTGTTATTTTCTAGTCATAATCCGGAAATACATTTCTCAATGTTACCTACTATGTAAACTTACATACTTAATGAGAAACCCTCTCCGTGCACTAAGCCTCTTATGCACACGTCCATATCCATTTTACCCATACCCAGTGGCGGTTTACTCTAAAGTGCCTTTTTGCAGTCCACTCCCACGAAAAGGTTAATAAATAAAATAAAAATATTTATCATAATTACCACACTCTTAGCAGCGCTGCATTCAAATTCGGTGCTAAAAAATCCATCCGTATAACTAATTCTGCCCGATAGCGAGTCTGAAATGAATTCCATATGTGCGTTATGAATTCAGCGTCTATGGGACTTTCTGTCCTAAGAAATTGTTTATGCATTGTCATTCTCGTGACGCTTCTGCGGGAAACCGTGCCGCGCGTGCAGTTCTTTGGAATCTGCAAGGCGACCGTGTGCGCAGCTATATGAAGATTTGTTAACAATAAATTATTACGGATTGTCGTGTTTTAAGTCGTTAATGAAATAAGTTAATTACTGGAAATAATTTTTTTATATAAAATAAACGAACAGTAAAATTTCTTGCTTAAATTTTCGTATTTAAATTATTTTTTGTAACCTAAGGCATTATATTATTCAATCGCCACGGACGTTTTAATAAATCGTCTAAGTATTTCTTGTTGCCAGGGCGCTAATCTCTGGTGCGGAGATATGATGAAAATCCTTTAGATCTAGGGAAAAATATAATATGTAATATGGAAAAGTATGGAAACACAGTATTTTTTTTAATATAAAAATAATTTATTTCTCACTTTTTTTTATCTCCGATTGAACTCTCAATGATATAGGCCACGAGCCGCCACTGCACATATTATAATACACCGCGCTGCATTCTATGA
Organism: Halesus radiatus; assembly: GCA_022606495.2. Taxonomy (NCBI): domain Eukaryota; kingdom Metazoa; phylum Arthropoda; class Insecta; order Trichoptera; family Limnephilidae; genus Halesus; species Halesus radiatus. The sequence goes on from JAHDVE020004323.1 coordinate 272,674, forward strand.
CAGCTAATCAAATTTTCTATTTTGCTTTGCTAAACTAAACACGTTAAATCCACTTAAGATATACAGTAAAAATATCGGCAAATTAATGTTGACCGAAAGACCACACTAGAAAACAAATCGTCACCTTAATTAGTAATAAACGTAAGTCAATTTTCACACAAATTGAATGCCACCTATTAGCATTTTTAAAAATACATATTGTTACGAAAACCTCATATGTACGATAATTGTAAGTTACCAAAACATCGTATCGAGTAAAAGTAGTAATAATTTAAAAGAAAATTACATTAATAAATATAATTTTTTTGGAATAACTTATTGAAGCATACAAACCTCATTGTAATATATTTTTTAATCATTGAATATAATATTAACAACCTTTCGAATGAAACATGAAACCGAAAAGACACGGAAGAGAAAAAGATAACAAAATAATATTAATCCTAGACTTAAACGGATGTCCCATATAAAATAAAAATCAAATAGGCATATCCGAGACACTATCTAATGATTACAAATTTAATTCGGGTTAGAATCTTGTAGTCATAAAAAGTTAGCAGCCAAAATATAAAGGAATTAATTGAAGATAAGCAGTTCTTCAGAAATAGAAAAAAATCGATAAAATTTTTTTTAAAGTAAACTGAATGCCGTAGAAATGAGATCTCTGAAACGAATGTGTGATAAAACCAACGTGTGAAAAATATTGAGATTCGTAAAGAATGAAAGGCTGATGTAAGCGTAATGAGTAATATTACGAAAGGGACGCTTAGATGGTTTGGGCATGTAAAGCAAGCGAATGAACGAAGAAAGGAGGAAGACATGGCACTATCAAGTAAATCAAATACTTGAGTCGGGCCATGTCAGAAGTCGGAATAATAGAAGAGAATGTATGAGACGTTTTATCAATGTGAATGAAGCAAGAGGTGTATGCCAGTTGTTTGGCCTCTCTGCCCACTCCTGCGGAGAAAACGGCGTGATGGTTAGTTAGTTACATATTATTTCAGAAAGGTAAATATTAGGCTTTGGTGAAGAACTATCATTAAAAATTGCTTGAAATGGCTTTAGCTGTGCTTGCTGACTAGATCTGAATAGCCGGGTTCCCAAGCTTCCTCTACCTCGTCCCTATCTCCTTACCTTTCCTACTCCCTTCAGCCTCACAACATACCCCGATTGGGGAAGCCATATAGCCGGTGGCCCCAGACAGTTGGGACTCTTGTGCGGTTTACAGATTTAAAAAAAAAAGTTAGGTGTTTTGGGATAACTATGTTTTTCGATTTTTAGTTACACAAGTTTTAAAGTAAGTGTATGCACGGTAGAAATTTTACATCGACACAAAAAAACTTTATCTTTCTCCCCTCTTACGTTTCTGGGGGAGTGTTGAAAGCTCTTCAGAGGACTTAATTAATTTGTCAACAATGCAGTCAGCTTTACTACGGGGTACACAAACACGCACACAGAGACATATAGTATCTTCGCGGGGCGGCAGGAGGATTTTCTTCTGTCGAGGGATACAGACAGCTTTGTGCCGTATTGTCGTTGGTTTAAAGTTCATTATCCGGTGTCACGTATTTTTACGTGTCTGCTTCCGCCTGTCGAGTCTTAAGAGGAAAGGCTGCGCTGCCTGTTTCATACATAACTTAATTTTGCATTTGAGGCCAAAATACCCATCCAAACTGAATGATATATTTTTTTAAATTAAAGGTTTAGTAAATATCTAGTACGGATGAGAAGTGTTTTATTTATTTTTGTTTTAAATTTTAAAGTACTCGTATATGCCATGAAAAAAATCAATTTTCATAATTTTATAGGCAACTTATTTGCGGGTTTATTGTACTTTTTTTTTAAATTATCATATTTGCTATATAAATATGATTACGCAAATAAAAATACAAAAACAAAATATTAAAAAAAAACGTTTTTTCGTGTTGATATTTTATATTACGTACGACAAATTTGTAATGCTTTTTTTTAATATATTTTTTAAATTTTATATTTCATTATGTTTTGAAAGTAGACGGTGTAAAACATTTTTTTAAATCACCGTTACCCCCCAAATAATTGTTAAAGGAGCCTCTAAAATCGCAAAACATCAATTCCTGTAATGTCCTATATTTCATAATGTCAAACAAAAATAAATAAATTACTTCTCATCCGTATTAGATATTTACTATACTTTTTGGTGAAAAAAAAAATTAGATTTAGGTAAGTATTTTGGCCACAAATACAAAATTAAGTTTTGTATGAAACAAGCCGCGCAGACGTTCCTCTTAATGTTCCGTAATGCTCGGCCGACTTCAGTGGTTCCAGAACCTTCATATTAATATTTATTTTGGAAATTTCATGCAAATATTTGCAACTTATATAAAAATACGTATAAGTAATATATTGAAACAATTGAAATATTGAAATTGTAGGTGGATCGCAGACGTCTTACACAAAAATAAACTTATTACCTCTTTACACGACCCCATATGGTTTCCGTATGAAAAATAAGATTTGTTTTGAAACCTATTTTCATTCAGTTTGGCGCGCATTATTTGACAGCTGTCATTGTTTTGCTACTTAATTATTATTGTACATATTATGTGGGAATGTTGCGTGTTTATTTCAGAATATATATGGATATATATTGTATATATATCTTTTTTTATGTGAATACCTCATAAGAGTCCCAACTGCTCCCAATCGTCTGGAGCCAGTGAGACTATGGCATCCCCAATTTGGGAATGTTGTAAGACTTATGGTAGGGGAAGGGAAGGAGAAGGGGAGAGGAATGTGGAGAAATACCTGGCTATTCAGATCTGGTCACCAAACACGGCTAAAAGCCATTTCAAGCAACGTTTCAATTCTGAATGGTGGTCTTTCACCAGGGCGATACTGAGAGTACTTCCAATCTGAAACGTGCGCAAATATACCATATATTATTTTTAATTAATTAATCGTGAAACAACACAAATTAATTAAATAAAATTTACTTGCGGACGCCGGGATTTGAACCCGCGACCTTCGTATTCTTAGTCGAGAGCCTTACCCCTCGACCATGGAGGCCGTCAAAAAAAAATATTTAAAAAAAATTGTTAATGAGATTATCGGCAGACTAGACTGCATTTATTACAGATTGTGAACGTATTTTTCTGTTCGGTATTGTAAATTTCGCTTATATTTTTTTACATTTTGTGACATATACCTCGGTATTTATGATCTATGATCATGTTAAAGGTATTGTCATTTTTTGACATTAAGTGCATTCCCAAATTGGTACTTCTTCTTTCATAACAATTGTATTTGTATAAAGTCGTAGATATGAAAATAATGATCGTGTTACGCAAAGATTTACCATATTTGTCCCGATATGGATTCTGCATTGGAATCGGTGTGGAAATAAGTGTCCTACAAACTACCCATTAGTAGGTCTTAGAGACTGAGAGATATTCAAGGCTCCCTAGAATATTAATGTATTTATCAAGATAAATATAGTTTTTTATCTAGTTAGAGTGCAATCACCCATCTGCATATATTTTCTCAATATTATTCAATCCATCCATTAAGTCCAAGATTTACAACTTTGGGCCAGATCAAGGACACCTGGCGTGGACACTGTCCTTCGAGCCGGTTATTCAGTTATTTCAAATCGATACAGATTACACTTACAGGGATTTTCTGTTCAGTGTAGCGGCCACTAGGAAAAGGAGATGAAAATGTAAGTCTATTTATTAACTGGCTTGTTTTATTTTCAAAATTAATCGTATTTTATTTCTTTAATTTATTTAGCACATTATGACCTACGCAAAGTCATTGGGAATAGAGAACCATTTTTATTTTATTTTTTTCCCGTACAAATAAATACGTTTGTATTTTTTAAACATTAGTGGTTATGGCCCATCACAATAAATGCAAGTTTCCTCTCCTTTCCATGAAAATAACAAAGGGAACCCCCATGGGGAGGAAAACTTGTAATTCAATGAAGTCATAAATGTTGATAAGGGTATTTTCAGAGACTGAGTAAATGATATCGTTCTAAAGGTAAAACGACACATTTATTTGGACTTTCCTGCCAAGGTTTTACAATGGAGCCGTAAATGCTGGCAGTAACTAAATTTTCTACACATAAATACCCCTCGAACAATAGTTAATCGACGTGGGTTGATTGTGGGGTGTTGTTCAAAGCACTGATATTTTTAGATCACTACAATTTATTTTCTTCCGCCTTTTTCTCTGCGGATCTATCAAAGCTTTGAATTATCATAAATTGCTTTCACACGTGTCGCCAGCGCCAGGGGAGAATGGTTTTAATATATTTATTTTTATACTTACTGATTGTTGTCCAATTATACAAAACATGTAACACGAAATTCGAAATATAAGAGTTACAGAAAAATAACGCTACATACAAAATATATTAATGAAGCCATGACAAAAATATACATTAGAGAGAATATTCAGGTCAAAGCCTGAACAATGTTTTGGCAGAGTCCATGATGTTAGACATTATTAAATAATAAAATTCTTCAAAGTTTATTCCGTAAAGACTGACAAAAATCATTTAGACTGGCACTAAAAATTTCAAGTTCACTGAAGCCAGGGTTCAGTTAATAAGTCTCGACACTCTGAACATTGGAGAATGGTACCCATAATTAGTAGTGTTGATTGGTGAAATAAAATGTATTATTTATGAGTCTACGGCAGGGAATGTTGAACTGGATGAGTTACAACAAAGGTGAGTCAATAATACAATGAATAAATTTGAAAATACAAATGAGATCATAGTCTTTCCTACACTTTTCGAATGAAGAAATGTTTGAATCACAATAATAATCGCCTCTCCCCCCCCCCAATCTCCATGCAATTCCACGTAAGAATCGATGTTGTACAAATTCAATATGATGAATATGAACAGCATAGAAAAGAGACTGACATATTCAAGATGAGGGGAACTAGTGACTAGTAAGGAGTTTTTATGATATTTATATTCTTAAAGTGAATGGCGAACACCCAATGAAAAAAACACAAAAAATATATATTACAAACTCGTATAAATAATACCTTTTTTTATTTGTATTATAAATATAATTTTGGTATTTCCTCCTTGAGATGCAACAGATCATTTTAATAAAAAAATTAAATAATCTACAAAATTTAATGAAAAATAACATGCTTGCCGTTCGGTATCACCCGAAGCACACGTGGTAATGACGAACATCAAAGTTGTCTGCTTAAAGTACAACCAGACCAATAATAAATCCACACCACAGACTTTGATTTCGTTTCATACTGTATGAATATATAGGCAAGTCATAGTCACGTTTGTAAAATGTAACATCACTATACTAGTAAGCATTTCGATACTTTAGTTCGATAGGGAAATAACTCAAAATTTCTGGGTTTTGAGTTAATGATGAAAAATGGCAAAGAAACTCTCCCTTCTCATATTTAAATAAAAAATAAGTCTAATTCGTCCTAATAATGTAGTCAGATAATTCTTTATGGAATTATAATGAAATCAGCACATTCTTAGTTCAATGGAGAAACATGTCAAATGTTTCCGTTTGGAACTTAATAAATGTAGCCATTTATACCTATGATATGATAGGTTGATAAATTACTTACATGTTGCGTCTATTGTTTTGTTATAGGTGGACAAAATAGCTTTACATCGGAGCGATGTCTTTATAAAAAAATTTCAAATCCAGTTTTCTCAAAATAAGGTATTTTGAGTTAGTTCCCTATTGAACTAAGGTATCGTTATGTTATAGTTTATGATAACCTCAAGGTTCCGGTTGAGTTAGGTTAGGATTTGTGTGGTTAGGTTAGGTTAGGTGCAGTCGGGTTGACTGAGTTAGTTAGTTTGAGTTAGTTCCCTATTGAACTAAGGTATCGATTTGTTCTGTACCCGGTTAATGGTTAAACCAAATTCCCACGCAGCATGAAGTTACCAAAAGTATGCCTGCAGAGTTTACAGTAATTTAAATATGAGTTAATATTCAAATTAATTTGTAACGTTATGAGAAAAAAAGACAAGATTTATTGTAATAAATATAATGAAAACCCAATCCTCGAGTTTCACTGTTATTCTAATAATTTTTCTGTTAAATTTTAAAAGAAATTATTTCATTGTGAGTTCATTGTGATTCAAGTTTCGCAATTTCTGAATCCATTCAATGAAGTGTCTTTGAAAGTTGTTTTCGGTTAAATTTAACATTTAAAATATGAAGCGTTTTATTTTCAAAAAAGTAAATATTGAAAAGCGAGAGATTTTTTTTGTCGTGACACTTTGTTGATAGCTTCGTTCCAACCGTATGTTGCTAATATCAATATATCAATAAATATTTTGACCTCATGTGTAAATCTGTATTGTATTAATTCAATATTAAAACAACAACATTTAATGGCTTCATTAATTAATGCATTCATTTCACGTTTTTTTTTTAAATTTAGTGCAAATTAAATTTAATAGTGTTATTATTAAGTTCTGCGGGTATTTTTAGTCTTTATTATTGTGACAGCTGTTTCGGCGTTTAAGGCCATTTTGAAACTGTGGTTAATCCACATTGAGACGACTTATTTATATGATTTTATTTACTCTCACCCCTTTCCAATTTGGACGGACTTTAAAAAAAAAAAAAAATTATTTTCGGTAAAACCGATTTAGTTAGAAAACAATTAAAATTCTGAATTCTGTGAGGTTTTCACATTTATAATGTGTTTGCTCGTATTTAACTGACAATGTTTTCTTGATTGATTTATTTCAATGTGTTGTATTGTTTTGATACCATATGTGGTAGATACTCTCAGTATCGTCCTGGTGAAAGACCACCATTCAGAATCGAAACGTTGCTTAAAATGGCTTTGGTCACCAGATCTGAATAGCCAGGTACTTCCCAACTTTCCCATTTCCCATCTCTTTCCCTTCCCCATTGCTTTCACCCTCACAACATACCCCAATTTGGGATGCCATAGTCCCACTAGCTCGGTATAGTTGGGAGCAATTCACAGTTTCGTCAATGAGCTGGTTTCATACCGTATTACCATAAATAAATTATATCATCTCACTTATGTCTTATAACTGAAGTTCATCTCATATACCTAATTACTTACGACCATATATTTAAATTACATTGTTTAGCTGATGAAAGTATATTAAACAGTGACATGGGTTTATTTTAATTTGTCATTCAATGCTTGATTATTGTCAAGGTTCAATCAATTCATGGTATAGTTCCTACGGATGATTCTTACAAATTATGTGTTAAATTTTATATTCCAGTTCTTCCAAGCTTTCAGAAATGATGTAAGTCTTCACACGTATCAACCTAAACATAATGTGTCAAAAAAATATCGGGTGTTCGTTTCTCTGTTCTCTATTTTTTTCCAGTAATTATTTAGCTTTTATTGTAAGCCTCTTAAAAGAAGTTTACCTTTTCGGAAACAAGGCTCGCTTAGCAAATATATTACATACGGGCACTACCTAATTCTACGTACTATTATAGAGATAACATTTTAAAAAATGCCTTGCTAGTTTTTCACGATACTTATTTCCATACCGATCCCCATATGGAAACCATATAGGGACCCATATGGAAAATCCATTCTTTACACGTTTATTATTTTCATATTTACGATTTCATACAGATTTATAGATGTAGTTGCCATTAAAGGTACTTAATCGTCAAAAATGAAAACACCTTTGACATAACCATTTGTCATATTATATATCTGTCACAAAATGTTTAAAAATATACGCGAAATTCACAATTCCGAACAGAAACACGCATTTACAATCAGTAATAAACACATGCTAGTCTACATATAATCTTTTAATATTTATTTTTTATCCAAAATAAACACACAATACGTAAAATAATAGTTACATAAAACAATGACAGCTGTCAAATGTTGTGCTCCAAATTGGACGATAATCGGTATCAAAATAGAATAAGTCATAATTTCTGTACCGAATCCATATGGAAAGACGATTTGTATGGAATCTGTAAGAATAAAAGTATCGTGTAAAATGCTCATTACTTTTTTTTTCATTATGACTATTGTGCTGTAATCATCCAATATTGGTATGTAAATTGGCAAGTGTTTTTTTGATGTTTTAAACGGTTCTAATTTGACTATGATATATGTGACGTCACAAACGCCATCCGTACGAACATAAACGAGCATTGTTCTGGCGGCAAATCAATAAAGACATTTTTTTCACTTTATAAAAAATATATTCATCAACACAAAAATTAAATAAAAATTTCATTATTATCGTAATTTTTTTCGACAATAAAAAATACTAATATGAATGAAAACTCTGTACTGTCAAAACTTTATGAATTTGAATTCAGTTCATAGTTCAGAGCGAAGTTTACCCCTCATTTGCCCGGTATTAACATTTTTAATTGATGGTCTGATGTATTGTGTTTAAAATAGAGTTCAGTATATTACGTGTACGCAAAATAAATTAGCCCGGCAACATGGATAAATTTTTCAGTAAGTGAATTATTTCGTTAGCTTATTTTTTTAAGTAAATTTCTCGTTGTACTTTAACCTTATATAGACTAAATTCCCTGAATATTAAGGAATAAATTAATTAATAATCACAATTGGATTATTTTCACAGCGCCGTTTTTTGTAAAAAAAAACACCTCAAGGGCACTGTACAAATACCACTTCCTTGGCTCTGTATAGGTGTGTACAAACAGATACAGAAACTTCAGATTAACACTCTTTAGGCTTGGGACAAGTTACGATTTTGCACACAGAGGAAACAATATTAAAAACACTGCACGTTGCATGATTTTGAAGCTGCTATTTTATCCTTCTTTATTATGGATTACTTACATTTATTGGAAGATTAGTGACAAAATAAGAGTTTGTATTTATTTTAATTTAATTTTAAATATTAGTATTTTTATTGTTCAATTTTACGATTAGAGTTTTTATTTTATTTTTTGTAATATGACCTTAAAAGATTATATATTCTACTTAGGTTTAAATGTGAAATTATCAATAATTATTTACATTTACACATTTAGTTAATTACAAAATCGCGGACTCTCACATTTTGTATGGTAGATTGACGCATTTGCGCCCTAGTGCATAAAATAATAATTATATTCTAACGTTTCATTAGGCACTGGCGTGCAGTCCTTAAAGGCTGAAAAGCTGTGCTTACCTTTCGTTTTCCAGATTTCTGAAGAAAAATTATTTTTTCTATAAATTTCAGATATTTCTTATTTCATGGTCATTCTACCGTAAGAAATTAATTCTGCTAATTATCTTACTTGCAATTGACCTCCAGTGCCTTATCCTTCATATATTATGGTGTAATATTAAGGCGAACCACCAGCATACATATGCAGGTGGCGACAAGGTTGAGATTCCCGCTTAACATCGGCCGCATGTTTCGATTTACGCAAAAAAACCATCACCAAAATGCGTCTTTTATTCTATTCTGTGAAGCTCAGACATAATTATTAAAATGTTTTACGGTCATATTCTAAAAAACTTAATTTGCCACAATGAACAATACGACAATATCTGAAAAGGGGTTCATAAGTAGGAGATTTTGCGCTTTAAACATTTTTTTTAATGTCTGATACTTAATTTTTTTCTAGGCTTATAAAAAGACACACCAAAAAATTGCCCGGTTATACGAAAGGCCAAGGTGTGTTCTACTTGCAGTATTTAATTAAATCATCTATGATATTTCTAGGCCATCAAATTCTCAAACTGAAAACACATGATTTTGCATTACTTCCCATTGCATCGCCTTAATCATCAAGACTTGAAAACCTACCCTTGGTCAAGGAGCAATGCACGCCACTGGCATTAGGTAAATACTAACCAGCTAGCCAAGCTATGTAATTTGTGTGTGCAATTTTCCCATTTATGGATGTTTGTCTGAAAATATGAGTTTAAGTTTAGCCAAAATATGATATAAGCGCAAATATGCTATAAACGCTTTGTTTTAAACCATTTTATTTTAATATATTGTCTTCCATCACCAGGACAATATTAAACACAAAAGGGAAACGTTTTTTACTAATTAAATGTCGTCTACGTCGATCTAGGATTTTTTATAGAACTATCTATATTTATAACTTAGTCTTGCATTCGACAATGAAAGGTGGTTTTGTGATGATTATTTTTTTTAATAATGCGTATTTTTATGGAAAATAACAGTTATCGTTTTCAAAATATTTTATAAGTGGTTTTAAGTAAATAAAAAAACATGTTTGAAAAAAATTCAAGATTTAAAGAAGCATGACATTACTAAAATTCTAAATAAGACAAAAATTGAAAAATTCTTTTAAACTGTTAGTATTGTTCAGAGTTTCAAAAGTTTGTCTTTTTTTAAAATACAATTTTTATTGAAAATTTTGAAACAGTATAAATGGCGTCTTGGTTTATTTTTTTTTTTACTTTTAAATGATTTATGAATATTGAAAGCTAAAAAACTAAGCTATAAGTTAGAAATGACCTCAAGCTGAAAAGAGTTGCGTTGATCTACTTGTATAAGTTCCAGAGAGAAAAAATAAGTCTATATGAGATTTTATATTAAAGGTTCTTCGCTTTTGAGCGTAATATTGCACATATTTTTGCGATTGCTTGGATTTGCTTTCCGTATCAACTACAACTTACCCCTTTTCATTCTACTACAAATCCTATTTACAATACGCTTTTCCACCACAAAATAATCATCAAGAAATCCATAATATTGTGCATGAAATCTTTATTGCGCAAACAATAGAAAAAAAAACATCGTGCAGAGAAATCACATTCACTCACAATGCAATGAATCACGAATACAAGGGCCCATCTGTGCTTAATTCATTCATCAATCCCTCGTTGTGGCTAACTTCATTCGATTCACCCCCCGCAATGGAAGAATGGACCAGAGTGGTTCTGACAACCCGAATGACGAGAAGAACACTAATTAATTTTTCCCCCTGATTTACGAGGGGTTTTTTTTCTTTCTGAAACTTCTGCGAGTTTAATTTACGGGATGTATTTTGCAGCTGCGCTATCAAATAGAAAATGTAGAGGAACTTGGATCTACTCTGAAAGAGTCCTCTTTTGGAATAATTATAAAACAATTGTATAAAAGCTCCGGATGGCGAAAACGTGAAATAGATTGATAATATTTATGGTTTATCTTGTTATTCTGAGGCATTAGTTAACAAATAGTATAGAAAAGTACATACGAGGTGTGTTCAAAAGAAAAGGTGAATTTTGAATTTTCGCGGGCTGTGTACATTCGATTATCGATTTTTGTTTGTTATGTTGATTCACATATGTTTATCATATGTTAGCATTATCAGCCATTTTGGATCAGTGGTTTGTTCGAAGAACACCCAAAAACGTGACTAACCTTTCCAGTTGTCAAAAACAAACCACTGATCCAAAATGGCTGATAATGCTAACATATGATAAACATACGAAAAAAAATCGATAATTGAATGTACACAGCCTGCGAAAATTCAAAATTCACCTTTTCTTTTGAACACACCTCGTATACGTTTGAATTATAAATATTTATTTATTTTTTATTAAGGGGGATAACGTTACATACTTTATTCTTTTTACAAATATGAACAATAATATTTATTTTGTCATTTTCGCGTTTTTAACTTTAATACCATCCCTTGTTTGAAAGGGGTAAAATGTAATTTAAGCGCCCGACCTGTTTTTGTGATTCATTAATTCGTTCTAATTATTTTGGTTTGACGAATCAGTAAAGTTTCGTACTATATTAATATTCCAGGAAGGACAGCTTTCTACCCAAACGGGAAAATGTTCACCTGTACACATCATAGTGTTTAATTCATGGAAAATATTATTCAATAATATCACATCTCGTCATTTCTGTTTCACGTATAAGCTTCGATTTATTTATTGTATTCAAGTTTAATTTGTAGAATTCCATTTTTTTTAAACTTTAACTATTATTATTCAATTTAAAATACGGTTTATTTATAAAAAAAGTTCTTCTAGTTCTAAGTTGCTAAGTTCTGCTACCCATCAAAACTTTCTTTATAAATAAACCGTTTTATAAATTGAGTAATAATAGTTATTAATGAATTTTTAAAAACTTTCAATATATATAAAAGTTTCGAGCTCTAGTGTTATTTCGTTCGTTGAACACAAATAGTCAGTTTGAGACAAAATTTAAATTCCTAAAGTAAAGTTCTCGATTCCTTTACCTCCGAATTAAATTGATCAATGTTCCTAGCCACTTTTTTTTAATAATTATATTAAGGGGTTATCGCAGTAAAAAGCTTTTCATTAGCAAATGCCAGTTTTCACTTATTAGCATAGAAGCATGACGAAAAAGCGTTAGCCTGTCTCAAACAGAAGACTTTTTACTGCCATTATTCGAGTGGATAAATAATCGTAGTAGATAGTACGAATTTATAGAAACGACCGTCGTCTATTTATTATTTGCTCGGCAATGTGAAGTTTTGGGTGAAACAAACTGGTAGGTAATTAAATCAGTCAATGAGAAATGCTTAACTTTTTGTCGTTTTCTGTCAACTTCTCGTGAGTTTCATTTACCAGTTTCTTGATCTTTACAATAAGATTTTTGAGAGGTTAGTCAAGTTTCTACTCAACTTATTTCATGTCTACAATTTTACCAATTCTTTACGGCCCTCGCCCATCCGAAGGACGATTAGTCTTGCTACGTGTTCAGCATAGGCGCACTTCAGTGTGGAGATTGTGACGGTAATGTCGGATACCTACCAACCTCCATTCAACTGTTTACTCAGATATAGCACACCGGCAACTACACTGGCTTAAGTCAAAATATGTCATACTGTGTTGAAGGACTTTATAGTTTTACATCTTCGCTATGAATATGGATATATAAACATCAATTAAGATGTTGATATGCGTATTACATTACAATTTGCAAGTATACTGTATATTGTTATCTGGTATTTATAGCTATAAATAAATGTATACTACTGCACTATGACACTTTATTCCATTATGCCAGTTTGTCATATTTCGGCTTATGACAGTGTAGTTTTGGTACGATTGATTGCCCCAGAGTGACAATTTAAATATCACGTACCTTCTGGAAGTGTGCAAGGTCTTGTTACTTCATGACGAGAGCTAACGACACGAAGGCTCGTTCCTTGCCAGGGTCACTCCAGTGACATAGTGACACCTAAGCCCTAATTATGTACACCTTGACACATGACAATACCGCCTGTCCTTGAGGACTAAGGACCATGTAATCATCTCGTACATGATGTGTGAACATTTACAATATGTACATTCTACCTTAGGGGGGCCATCAATGAATAGTGTTTTTGTGTTATTGAGATTTCTCTCAGGGATCTCAAAAGTTGCGTATGACTATTTAAATTATATCCGCATTTTAAATTTTTAGATTTTACTGTAGGCCTTGTGCCGAGGCTTGAATATCGGTCACTTATAAATGATTTACACTCAAAGCAGTTTGTTGACTCGAGTGTAACAACCGACAAGTTTTTCACGTATTTTCCACTATACAAAAATCTGATAGCCGACTGCTTTGATAGCAGTTGGTTACTCATGAAAAATGCATTCATTCGAATAAACGTAAAATACATTATCTATTAAAATAATTAAACGAGGTATTTGGAAGTTATGGAAGATGTTATGTAAATATAATGTTTACAACTTATCAATTTAGTTTTGTCCGTAAATAAATATTGAACTAGGGCAACCAAACTTTAGCCACTGGTATGAGACCATATTTAGTGTGATATACTTTTTCACTTTTTTTTTCATAACAAGCAATCACTTTATTAGTATTCAATTGCGCACATTTTGGGACCCCTGAAGTATCCAAATTCCAAGATAGCTTTGATGGCTCACCCTAACGTACAATGTACAAATTGTAATGATACATAACAACATCTACGTTGTTGTATACAGAATAATTCCGAGTAAATGAATACAAAATGAGTTCATTAATGCGAGTACTCCGCAGGGCAACGAACACGGCTCTCAGAATCTTATACTAAATTATAATTACCTAGAGTTTGTGATAGGACACACATCACACATCACGGCTGATGGCACTTCATCAACTTGGTGAGCCATACGAGTATAAGCACGTACTTCCCTCAACTTTTATTAACACTTCACACCGAGCTTATAAAAACTGTTGGCAACATATTATAAGGGTAGTTCTCCGTCTTCTTGAAAACTTGGGCAAAGTTCGCATGGTAATTTTAACAGAGTCGGTGTGAGGAAGTAGGCAGGATCGAATCGAATATTCACACATTTAGTTATTATAATATTATGGTTTGTTTCATTATGACAATATACTTAGAAATTTTAATATTTCAAGTACTTAACGACCCTTTTCAAAATTTCAGATGAGTAGTGTAGTATAATTTATCGGAAAGAAAATGGGAAATATATTGTCGTCGTATGGAAGTTATTGAACTCGTATACTTACGGCACGTACTGCATTACACTACCCCTGCGTACCTTCTGAAATAAACAATGATTTTTATTATTAATCTTCTTAAAAATAAATTAGATATGAGACCCCATTGGGACACTAGTGGAGTAGGTACAGTCATATTTTTCCGATTCTCGTGATATTTCGTACAAAAACTATTTTTGTTGCATAAAACATTAAATTTGTGGGTTATTAAAATAAATTTTAATCGTGAACGAATGTAATTAACTTTTTTTATAGTTTGATAACGTTTTTCGATAAGAAATAAACAATGTATTTTACGATATCTAATAACAATCACGATTGAAAACCCATCAATAGCATAGAGGTTAAGTTTTTTTTTAAATGCCATTTTTGGCACGGTACGAAAATGTATACACGATATGAGACGATATATTTTGAACATCAACGTGTCGTCCGCTATGACGGTTCCTTCCGAGAACTAAATAATTCCGAATGATAATTGATAAGACGTTTACAGATAATCACTGAAACCGCGCTCTCCATTGGCTAAATTAATCACGTGACTTAGTACGAATTCTTATCTAATTCAAGATTCTGGGCATCGCAGGTGCCCGTCGGGAACTAAAACTAACTTTCCGTGTTTTTAACTTAATTTGTGAACCGCGTTACTTACCTGTTTGTATAGAAGTGCATCTTGTGTCTGTGAACCTGTTTGTGATACGATGCAAAGTATAAACACGCGTGATGAAAGTGGCGAGGAAAGTGATGACAGTGAAAAAGGTAGGTGGCAATTCAATCGACTGCTAGTGCGCCTAATGGCATCAGAATACAAATATTGACATACTGTTTTAAAGTTAAGGCTTTATTTTCGGGTAGTATATACTATTATGCACTTTTATGCTAATGAACTTGATTTCCAAAATAGAAAAACATAACCATAACCTTTTATCAATTTTCTTGTTGGATATCTACAGATAAGAATTGATAGCCAACATGATTCGGGTTAAATGATACAACTTGATAATCTATGTTTAAGTTTATGATAATATTATCATTTATTATTTTTAATAATACTAGAGGACTATATGATAATTTGGCGCCTTAGAAAAATGATTCCACCTTTTGTGGTCTCAAATTTATTGATAAAAGCACTCAAACGCTCGTGGATTCTTCTACAGTGACTTGCAATATTTTATTATTTCGAAAAATAAAGTAAAACTGGCAGAAAATTCTTTTATAACTTTATTTTGTCAAACTGTCTGAGCTTTGAGCCTATTAGCGTGAACACGATCCAGTATTATTATTTTTACTGGCACATTTCAGAAATGGTACAGTCTGTCAAGAATGAGTGGAAAAAAAATGGAGGGCGCTACGATCGTTTAAATGATCTTAAATTGCAACACCAAGATGGATCAACGGAAAATAATGTAACTTTAATAAATCATCAAACGGTGTTCGGAAATTAGAGGTATTTCCTGAAAGGAGATGATTCAACTTCATATTATTAGGAAATTTTATATTCAACTTGTTGTTATTTTTCAGCACTTATTTTTAAATGTTCGTATCTACGTAGCCATTATTTAATAGATGATAAATTTAAATTAAATTAATCCGTGTTTAAGAAACGCGCTTTTTAGCACCAAATTAAAATTAAGGTATGTCATTTTTCGTATCCATTGTAAAGTCAAACATAACCTCGCACTTGAATCTACTAGAATTTGTTCCAATATCATCAATTTTATCAATGTAGGTTTCAAGCATTGAAAAAATTTAGTTCCCTTTTATAAAATTTCTACACATTTTTGACGGACTGTACCGAGACTATATTTTAAAAAATTAATACCAGGGCCAGTTGTGTCAATATAATTGGATATCCCAGCTTTTCATTGTCCTTTTAAAATTCTAATAAAATTCTCGGGAGAAAGGATATAATCATCTTTGTCAATATTAGCGGAATAAAAAGAGCCGCCTATTTTACGAAGGTATCAGGGTTACATAATGCAGAAGGAGTGTTAAGAACTGGGGATGGGTGACGGAAGGAAGGGCTTGGGAACGATTAATGGGACGCCAGGTTTATCTGCGTCTTCTTGGGAACTCCTTGCTTAATAAATCCTTTGATAGATTCAAACGCTCCGTGGTTGTTTCAGTATTTTTAACGAGATCATTACATTTATTTCCAAAATATATATTTTTAAAACATGTAAATTTGTATGAAAATTATCCCACCCCTGTCATGAATTTGCGCATGTCAATATAAGCGAAATTAAAAAGACTTTTTTGCATGGTTTAAATATTAAGTAAATTGTGTTTTAACATATTAACATAACAATATTCATAATAAATCTGTGCCTTACGACGGAATTTAGCTTTAGATTAATTTGGCGATGTATGGCAGTGAGGCATGGAACTGGCAGAGGAAGGACGAAAGTACACTGAATGCTGTAGAAATAAGATCTCTGAGACGAAATTGTGGTAAAACCATGTATGATCGTATGAAAAATGTTGAGATTCGTAAAGAATGCAAGGCTGATGTAAGCGTAGTGAGCAAGATTAAGAAAGGGACGCTTAGATGGTTTGGGCATGTAGAGCGAATGAACGAAGAGAAGAGTGTAAGGAGAATATATGACGCGAGTGTGAATGGAAGAAGAAGCCGGGGACGTCCAAGGGAAGACATGGCACGATCAAGTGAATCAAATACTTGAGTCGGGCCATGTCAGAAGTCGGAATAACAGAAGAGAATGTATGAGATGTTGTATGAATGTGAATGAAGCAAGAAGTGTATGCCAAGATCGAGTTGTTTAGCGGTCCGTCCTCTCTGACTACCCCTGCGGGGAAACGGCGTGATGGTTAGTTAGTTAGTTAGCTTTAGATTTAATGTTGTATTTCTGCTCGTAGAGTCTACCGGCAATGAGAAATATATATCGACCATAATTTTATTATAATGAGTTCACCCGTCTACTTCCAGGGATCCAAATAGAATGAAATATGTTCAGAGATAATATTTTGTTCGCGTTCGTGTCCATTTATAAAACTAGGTCTGTATCTACGCATACTGCAGTGTTTTAATAACAGCAGCATACTTGACTTATCCAATATCCAATATATGATAGATACCCTCAGTATCGCCCTGGTGAAAGACCACCATTTAGAATTAAAACTTTGCTTTAAATTACAATAGCTGTGCTTGGTGACCAGATATGAATAGCCAGGTTCATACCAACCTTCCTCTTAACCATCTTCTTCCCAACCCCACTCCCTTCAGCCTCACAACATACCCCCATTGGGAAAGCATTAGTTCCGCTGGCTTCTGGCAGTTAAGATTCTAGTGTGGTGTTCACATAAAAAAGAGATATATCAGGGGTGTTAGTTGAAGTTTGCCGGTTTTTTCAATAAAGAAAACGCTTAATTCTCAAGGGAATCTCAAAACTTTTTTATTCAAAGTATTGACCACCGGATTCTTACATTTTGCCCATCTTTGAGGCAAATCATGGATACCATCCCAAAAAAAAAATTCTCTTTCGAGGCAAAACAATCGACGAGCCATTTTTCGACTTTTTCAAAATTGGCGAAGCGCTGCTCTGCGAGTGAGTGTCCCATCGATGCAAAAAGGTGATAGTCGGACGGGGCAAGGTCTGGAAGTACGGCGGGTGCGATAATATTTCCCAATTCAATGCTTTGAGAGTGTTCTTCACTACTTTAGCTGTACGAGGCGGTTTGGCGGTTTTTTCGATTCGTCTCTCGTTCATTTGATGTGGTACCCATTTTCCATACTTTTGGATCTTTCCCATGGCTTTTAAACGTTACAATTGCCTCGGGTCACATTAAGTGTTTGGGGCCAATTGTTGTTGCGATTGAGTTGGGTCATCCAATAACGCCCGCAAATTCCTCGTCTTCGAACTTTTTCGTTGCACCAGGATGTTCATTGTCTGTTAAATCGAAATCTCCACTTTTAAATTGACGAAACCATGTCTCACATGTTCTAATCACTGGAGCATGTTCACCATAAGTTTCTACCAGCAACCGATGAGTTTCGACTGCTTTTTTCTTTTGATGAAATAAGAAAAGCAACGAATGCCGCAAATGCGATTTACTTGGAATGAAACTCGACATATTCAACTAACACCCCTGGTATATATGATGAAAATTCTAGTGATCGACCAAAGTTCCGGTGTCGGTTTCGACCGGTTTCAGTCAATAGACGAGTTTCACCCAAAAGTTCGGCTCAGCCAAAACTTTAACTCTGAGGAAAATAATTTCCCTCGGGTCCTATGTCATCTTTGAGGATGCTGTGTGGAGGGTCTTTTTGAGGAGAGGAAGGAGTGAACATGGGTCTTGAGGAGAGGAATGTTTTTAACCTTATTGAAATAAGTATTGGTTTCGGGTGAAATTCTAGTTTCGGTCGGTCACTAAAAAATTGAACACCTTTCTACCAAGGAATCGTGCGAATTTGTTTTTGCTCTAAGTTACTTAATTAATGCACGGTGTTATACAGAAATAGATTTGAACTCCGAGTGAAGGGTGTGTTATTGGTTGCTCGGGGGATAAGCCTCTTCATCCCTTACAGATTCAGTATGCAAATATGTGGCCATCCCCGAAATCCTTTGATAACCTTCCCTGCGTCGTGCTGGGTCCTCTAGCAGGGCTGTTATGAAAATTACTCCCCGGATAGATCGCCGAGATAGCGAGTGGAGTCAAGACGAAGCAAGCCCTATAAAGAGTTTTATTAACCCTCTCAGACCTGAATTAAAACTGGCAGTGATAAAAGTTATTTGATGCTTGCTAGAATTATTTGTAAAATTTTGGTATACTCTTTTTTTAATGCTTAAGAAATTATTGCTACTTGCATTTGAAGGAACTTTTTAGGTCTCGAAGGGCGTATTTCACTTAAAACGACACATCATACTCGTATACAAAAAATTCTAAATTTTAAACTCGATAAAATTTTTCATAAAAATTAAACAATAAAAAAACATACACTAAAAGCTTACATTCAAAGAATTTCAAGGGAAAAAATTAGGTTAAGATTTAACAGAAAATATCGTTTCGTGAGGAACCGAGCGGTCCACTGGAAAAATATCTAAAGGGTCCGCCAAATAACTTTTTTTTTTAAAAATGCTATAAAAAAAAAACTACTGAATATTTTCTCAAATTTCTTTTTTTATTTATAAGTACAATCCATCCGGTTAATAATGGAAAATAATTTCATTCAAATGGCTGCCTCGGCTGGCCATGCAGTAGCCTACACGATCGGTCCAATTTTTAAGCACATTATCGATTGTGTGCAGCTGTATTTCACCAATGGCTTCACGAATATTGTCCTTTAAAGCGTCAATTGTCTCTGGCTTGTCGGCGTAACATTTATCTTTGAGGGCACCCCACAAATAATAGTCCAACGGTGTCAAATCGCAGCTCCGAGGTGGCCAAACGACATCAGCTCTGCGGCTGATAATGCGATCTTCAAAAACAGGGCGCAAAACATCGAGTGTAGCTTCGGCTGTGTGGCACGTAGCGCCGTCCTATTGAAACCAAATGTTGCCAATATCCTCCTCTTCAATTTTTGTGAACAAAAATTCGTTCAACATGGCCCGATAACGATCGCCATTGACTGTAACGGCCACTCCTTGCTCATTTTCAAAGAAAAATGGCCCAATTATGCCTCTGGACCAAAATCCGCACCAAACAGTGACTCGTTTTGGGTGTACCGGCTTTTCAATGTATGCGTGCGGGTTTTCTGTGCCCCAAATACGACAATTTTGCTTGTTTACATACCCGCCAAGATCAAAATGAGCTTCACCCGAAAAGATGATTTTTTTGGCAAAATCGGCATCTTCTGTAAGTCGATCGCAGGCCCACTCAGCGAAGCGAAAACGCATTGGATGGTCAGTTGGCTTCAACTCCTGAACCAATTGGACTTTGTATGGCGTCATACCAAGGTCTTTATGCAAAATTCGTCTCAATGATGTCTCCGAAATGTTCAATTGTTGAGAACGACGGTGAATTGATGTTGATGGCGCTTCACGCACACTTTCTGCCACAGCATCGATATTCTCGGGTGTACGCACTGTTTTTGGCTTTTCACGCTTTGGTTTATCGATGAGGATGCCAGTTTCTTTCACTTTTTTCACAAGATAACCAACATACGGAGCTGACGGTGCTTCTCTTCTTCCAAAAACCGTACGCAATGTTCGCACACATTCTGCAACATTACCATGATTTTCAAAGTAATGTCGCAATATTTCCCAGCGTTGTTCAAGCGTATACACAACCATATTCGCTCAGCGGAAGGATAAAACTAATTATCTGTCAAATCAGACATGAGCTAAGTGTTACCATTCACGAAATAAGCACTAGTTGAAAAAAAAAACTTTAGATGGCGGACCCTATAGAAGAGGACTATATGATAAATTTACTAGGTTTTTCAATATGCTAGAATTAATATTTAGGTATTTTCTAATTTCATTAATTTAGAAGCCCTCCTCCTCGAAAACCCCTTATTACCCCCTCCCCTTTGGTCGGCTCCCACTCCAACACCTAAATATTCATGTATAGGGTGTTTTTTTTAGAGGTATACAAATACAAAATGGAAAAAAAACACATGTTAATGTCTATGAAATTGGCTTTATTTTTAAAGAGATAATTTGTATACCACAAAAAATAAAAACAATATCATAGACATTAACATTATTTTAATGTGTTTTTTTTTTTTCATTTTGAATTTGTATTCCTCTAAAAAAACACTCTTTATATCTGTCATTATTTTGTATCTTGGATTAGTCATAATGTAGTCCTGACGAAGGAAGGGTACTTCCGAAACCGGTCGATCGTAATATTAAATTGAAGGGGTTTAAAACAAATGTGTCTATATTATAATTATGGCAAGCGACAAAGTAAATACTATTTACGAATATGTAATAAATACATAGATTGCTTGTTGTTTACAGGTGAAAATATAATAAAAACAGTAATTATTAAAATGGAACCCTAGTATATATTGATTAACTTGGCGGGTTTGCGATAAGCCGATGTAGCTCAACGGTAGAGCATCTAACCGGACATTAGAAGGGTGCGGGTTCGAGTCCTGCCGGCGACATTTATCTTTGCTCGGAAGGTTTTTTTCAATTTGGATGAGTGTTTAGATTAATAATTATTGTTTATAAAAATAATAATTGTTACCCTTTGCGCTATGCACAAAAATCTTGTCTTAAGTTTTTAAGAACTTTAGTTTATCAATTAATACATAGATTGCTGTTTATGTGTCAATAAAAACTAAGCGAACAATGAAATACCTAGTAAAGTAAATAAAAATATACCCTTAGTGGAAGACTTACTTAGTTCTATTTTCCCAACAATTTTTTTTTTGCCTGAGCGTTTGTACTATGTTATTACTTAGCAAAAAAAGTTTGTCAAAGTATAGATTTTCAATTTTTAATGAACCGAAATTGAATAGTCTTATACTCTCGCAAGGCTACGATAAAACGTTTCACAAACAAACAAATTAGGAAATGCCAGAGACGGCCTCACTTGCGTAGTGGTCTACGCATTTGACTTTGAGTCAGTAGGTTGGGGTTTCGATTAAAAAGTTCCAATATGAAGTCGATCATTAAAAATACGTATTTCATTTCATTGCCGGAAACACAAAAACCCGAGCGTTTATATTTATTTACGTTCACGTTTCACTGGGTAATGTCTGTTCTAAGGCTAGTTTCAAATTGGATTAATTTTTTTATGTACAAAGGAGAATTTATTCAAATTCTAATAAAAGGCAGATTTAATAAACGCCTATTCTAAAGTGTATTTCAGTTTTGATTTTTGATTCACAATTTATTTATATTTTATGTGAGTATATGAATTCCAACTCCTCCCAACCGTCTGCAGCCAGTGAGACTATGGCATCCCTAATTAGGGTATATTATTAGGTTGAAGGTAGTGGGAAGAGGAAGGTGGGGAAGTAACTGGTTATTCAGATCTGGTCAACGAACACGACTAAAGTCATTTTGCGCAACGTTTCAATTCTCTATGGTGGTCTCTAAGCAGGGCGATAATGAAAGTATTTTCCACGATGAAACGTGTCGCAAATATACTATGTTTTATTTTTAATTAATTAATTGTGAAATAACACAAATTAATTGAATAAAATTTACTTGCGCACGCCGGGATTTGAGCCCGCTACCTCCGGATTCGTAGTCGAGAGCCTTACCAATCGACCCCGAAGGCCGTCATTTAAGTTTTACATTTTAAAACTATTTTATCCTATTCCGCTAAAATACTTCAGACAGCTGTTTCCCGCATGTTTGCGTTGAAAGATTATGAACACGTGGACAATGAACAATCCTTACTCCATGGGCCTAGGGTTTGCGAAGACCTGGCATTTCTCATTATTTTCTTGGCTGGTCGCTTTGTACCAAAACCGTATTATGATTTTTTTTTCCTTTTTTTAAATATGTTTTAACTATTATTAAGTTTAAAAATGGTTTATTGTGAAAAGGTTCTGAAAATTTTCGCGTGACAGCTGTTTCGCCTTCTAAAGGCCTTATCAAACTGTTTGATTATGCCTTCGAAAGGCTAGATAGCGTTCACGTGTAATAATAATTACCTAGAAGAACTTTTTACATATAAAACGTTTTTTAAAGTAAAGAATAATATTTTTTCATATGAAGCGATAACTTTGTGCTGTGACATTATAATTTTAAATTATAACAATTACTTTGTTTACATCACTTTTATTTTTTATGCTTATTTCCGACCGGGTTTCGCTACTGCCGTAGCTTCTTCAGGGTGTAACATCTTTTTTCTCTCCACCGAACGCAACTTATACATCAGGCAACAAACTTTCAATTTCAAATGACCTTTATGTTGCCTCTATACGACCCTGAAGAAGCTACATCAGTAGCGAAACCCGGTCGGTAATAAGTATAAAAAATAAAAGTGATATAAAAAAGTAATTATTTCAATATTAATAGTTATTAAAAAAAATTAATAAATAAGCTTGAACACAATAAATACAATAAAAACGTTACATACTTAAAATCATTATAATATTATGTCCGGTGATCATCGTTTGACATCAATACTTCAGCTGTTCCTAAATTCTATCATATTTTTATACAATGTCAAAGTTGTGCTGACTGTATAACAATGGTGTCTTTGTCCTCGGAGAAAGCCCTCGACTTGCTTTCATCTCATGTCTGAAATGACGTTTCTAGCAAAGATCTGTTTCATTCATCTGTTTTTATTACGAACTACGGTTTGTCGTATGTCTCCAGACATGGGAAGCTTTATACTTGAAAGCTCAAGTAGATACAGATACCATTCTTCAGAAGTTCGTGTACACATTATTTGGTACAGTTCAAATCCAATATAAATCGGAACTTTTTATTGTCGCGTACTCAGATTTCTAAAAGAGGAATGTTGTTTTTTTTTTAAAAACAACATTCCTCTTTTAGAAATCTTAGTCAAAAGCCAAACTTAATTCAAGGCTTAAACTTATATATAACAAATTAAGATATCCGGGCAAAATTGATTCGTAGCGAAATAAAGCTCTTAGAAGTTTTCTGTTTTGAAAGGTGCTGTAAACAGCAAAGAACCGTTATAATTTAATTTTATTATGAATTTAATTGGTAATCTCCATTAATTAATGTCAAATAATGTTGTTCGCTGAAAGCAGGTTCATAATTTTAAACATTATTCCAAATGTGTATACCTATTCATCGTTCACAACACAAACAGGCGTATCTCATATTTAGAAACTTTCCAGGATACCCAAAAAACTGCTTTTTTGTCGGATTTTTATACATTTTGTTGCATATTTCGTTAATAGGGTATGAATTACGCTTTGTTACCTCACTAGCGAAACGTGTAACAAAATGTATAAGAATCCGGTAAAAAGAAAACAGTTTCTTGGGTCCTAAACTCTAGAAAGTTGCTAAAAATGAGATACGCCTGTTTGTATTGTGGGCGACTTATTTCCTGATATATTCTAGAGACCATGTTTTTTACGTTTGTTTTACAGCGTTTTTTTTTTCAATGTTGTCCTTATGTATGTAAACAAACTGTGATCTCGTTACCAAAGCATTCTGAAAATGACTTTAAACGTCGGAACAGCTGCCACGATAAAGTTATTAATGAACTAGCTGAACTTATTAATGACATTTATTAAATTTGATTTAACTTATAAAAAAGGAGTTCAGCAAATTAAACACAAAAATAAAAAAAATTAAAACCCACATTTGTTTTTTTGTTGTTGTTGTTTTTTATGTATTATTAATAATACATCTTTTGTATTTGATTTTGTCAATAAAAAAAATATTTTTTAAATCAGATGCACACTTTTGCATACAGGATTGTAATAAAGTTCCTATTACCTAGCCTAGGTACTTTAATTTTTCACTATAAATTTATCAGTTTTTTTAGTATATTTATACACATTTGTACAGATGTTTTTCGCTTGTATTTTCAACGTGCTATTTTATTTTACTTTATTCGGAAAAAAAGCAGCTCTATACATATCTTTGTCATATTGCATGTGATTTTTTTACAGTAACTCCGCACAGGAGGCCCTGAGGGATATAATTTCCTTCAAGGCAGATTTTTTCTTAAATATCTAAATTCAATATCATCTTTGGGGATTCTGTGTAGGGGGGTCTTTTAGGGAATGGGAAGGAGTGAGCCTGGGTATCTTGCGTGCCATTAACAGACGTCCATTTATTCGTAAACCACTGTCCTCAAACATTGTTATTTATTTTACAATACACAAAATTCTCTTTTGTATGAATGAAAATATTTGATAAATAAAATGATATACCCGGAAGATTAATGGAAGGTTGTCTAAAAATCATGCTTAGTAATCCCGACCCTGGCGGAGTTCCACGACACATATTTACTTACTTACTTTTACTTTTAATGTAATGGGGAGGATCAGAATTTCAAACAAATATCTCTAGCGCCGACAATAATAATATGATCGGTTGATGTGTTTACGCATAAATTGGTCGTCGCGACCGGATCATTGCGTTGTTTTTGTAAACCGACAATTTGATTATGTACGTGACGTGAATTTGTCCCGAGTGAAATTGAGAAATATTCCTAATATCAGCTTTCATCGATCGAAAACATTAACTTTTTTTAAATGTTTCTGTTTACCACGATTTTATTTACATCCATAATTCCGCTTTACTTAAGAGAATGTGGGAAAACTTTTGTTATATAGAGTTTTTTTTAAATCCCCTTTCCCTATGGCAATTTGTTAGTAATAACATTTTTTTTAAATCCTCTGCCGTCAGTAACGCATAACATTTATAGGCTTTGGAATCGCCCTAGCTGTTGATATTCTTCAAGAAACCCTAATTAAAGAAGTACGGAACCATTGACATATTTATGTCGATGTGCGAAATCCTTCAAAATCTCTGCAGAAACCAGGTTGATGATCGACTGCTTAGATTATTATAGCTACGCTGTTGAATCTGCTTGTTTACAGACCTAACAGTCAAGGTTTCCGTTAACCACAAAACACGAAAAAATACCACCTTCACAGCGTCTTATGTACACAGGCCATACGCCTTTCAATCTAGGTTGATCGTAGTTCTCCTTTAGAGATTTTTTCACCTTATTCTGAGGGTAGAATAAACACCCTTGTATACGTATCTCGAAGACATTTGTCATTTTTAGATTATTTTCGCACAATATTGTTGGAATATCGTAAATTTTGTCAGACACGCCTCAAAAATTGTCGTTTAATAGCGTTGTTTTGTTGTTTACCACCGTGATAAATCAATTATTTTCCATGGGACAGTTATCTGAGGCCATTCTCGCCTCGGGCGCCCCGAAGTCTCGCAGAATCCTATCTGCCGTCGGCTGGTCTTCAATACCGATCCATACTAAGAAGTTGGCTGGTGTGGGGGCACACGTGGGATAAACCTGAGAATGTGAGAAAAGAGGTGGTTTCGTATAGACATTAGTTATTTTATTATGAAAAATTGTGTTTTTCGCTGTAAACAAGAAACATAATTTTTTGGCTTCTAATCAATGCATAATTTAAACTAGCTAACATATTGAACCATATCTAGATATTTTTTTTTAAATTTAAAGAAAATAAAATTTAATGATGTTATTAATTAGTTCTGCGAGTATTTTTTTTTTTTTTTGTATTATTTATTTTTATTATTGTGACAGCTGTTTCGGCGCCACATTGAGGTAACTTACTTATATGATTTTATTAACACCTACCCAATTTATTTTTATTTTTATCGTGTTTGAAAAGATTTATTAATATTTTTTTCATTACTCAGAAAATAATTGTGATAATTAAAATTCTTTACTTTGGGAATTCCGCTAATTCAACCTTAATATTTGACAGCATTGTGGTTTACGCAAGTCTAAGGCATTTGATTGATTTTTGAGGTTTGCGGGTTGCAAATATGTGTTCTGCGTAGGTACTAACAAAGTTCTTCATATGATATTTAAACGCTGCCAGGTCTGAGTGTAGTGACGTGAATTATTAATATTTTGTTAGAAAGCAGCCACTTTATGGTTTTACACATAAAAAAGGGTGAGGAAGGCCTTACAAACTCCTACCACCAACAGATTAAATTCACATTAGATGTGAATTTAATATTCACACTACTTCAACCTTAAACTTTGTGGATCTCACCATATCTGACGTAAATAATAAAATAATACGAGGTGTATTCAAAAGAAAGGGTGAATTTTGAATTTTCGCGGGCTGTGTACATTCGATTATGGATTTTTTGTTTTGTTATGTTGGTACATATATGTTTATCATAAGTTAGCATTATCAGCCATTTTGGATCAGTGGTTTGTTTTTGACAACTCTAAAAGTTAGTCACGTTTTGTTTTTTCTTAGATTTTTTATTTAGGTTCGTTTTATGAGGCATCATCAGTCCGATTGAAGTGAAATTTAAGATTCGCTTTATTTTCTATGTCCTCATCAGCATTTCTTCAAAAAATCGATGTTTTTCGATTTTTTACAATTTTTTTTTTACTAAAAAATCGAAGAAAAAACAAAACGTGACTAACTTTTAGAGTTGTCAAAAACAAACCACTGATCCAAAATGGCTGATAATGCTAACTTATGATAAACATATATGTACCAACATAACAAAAAAAATCGATAATCGAATGTACACAGCCCGCGAAAACTCAAAATTCACCTTTACTTTTGAACACACCTCGTATTTAACTAACTAACTAACCATCACGCCGTTTCCCCGCAGGGGTAGGCAGAGAGGACGGACCGCCAAACAACTCGATCTTGGCATACACTTTTTTTCATTCACTTTCATACAACGTCTCATACATTCTCTTCTGTTATTCCGACTTTTGACATGGCCCGACTCAAGTATTTGATTCACTTGATCGTGCCACGTCTTCCTTGGACGTCCCTGGCTTCTTCTTCCATTCACATTCGCGTCATATATTCTCCTTACACTCCTTTCTTCATTCATTCGCTCTACATGCCCAAACCATCTAAGCGTCCCTTTCTTAATCTTGCTCACTACGCTTACATCAGTCTTGCATTCTTTACAAATCTCAATATTTTTCACATGATCATACATGGTTTTTACCACATTCGTCTCAGAGATCTCATTTCTACAGCATTCAGTCTACTTTCATCCTTCCTCTGCCAGTTCCATGCCTCACTGCCATACATCAAGGTTGGTGTCAGCACTCCATTGTGGACTGCTAGCTTCGCTTCCTTGGACAACTTTTTGTTAGCGCCAACCGCGTTCAGTCCTCCGTTAATGGAGTTTCCTGCATTCACCCTTCTTTCAATATCCCTATCAGTCTTTCCATCTCTCGTAAACATACTCCCCAAATACACAAACTCGTCTACCTGCTCCAAGTATTCATCATTCACAACTATATTGCACACTGTGTTCGTACTCTCTCTTTCAAACACCATGACTTTAGACTTACTTACATTCATTATTAGCTCATTCTTCATACATACTTCGTTCATCCTAGATACGAGGGACTGTGTAGATCTTCTATACTATTAGCAATCAGCACCGCATCATCAGCATACAACAGGCAACAAACTTGCAGACTACTCATTTTTGCGCCCAAGCCCACCTCTTTCAATTCTTGCATACAATTATCCATGTATAGATTGAATAACCACGGTGACATTACGCAGCCTTGCTTAACACCTTTTGTGATATCAAACCACCCTGTAAAATCACCGTTTGCCCTAACACATGCAACGCTTTCCTCGTACAGAGATGCGATTGCCTGTATAAGATTTGTATTCACTCCATACTTGGACAACACCTTCCATAACTTTTTTTCTGTCAACTCGGTCGTATGCTTTTTGTAGATCTACAAAAGCACAGAAAAGTTTCTGGTTTTTTGCCAGAAATTTCTCTGTGAGCATACGCAGCGAGAAAATCTGATCCATGCATCCCCTTCCGCTCATAAATGCACCTTGCACATCCCATATTTTATCCTTTGTTTTCATTTGTACCCTTTCAATCAATATCCTACCATACAACTTTCCAACTGAACTTAACAGGCTAATAGCCCTGTGATTTCCACATTCCATGCGTCACCCTTTACCTTTGTATAGAGGCATGATCACAGCCCTTCTCCAATCTAATGGGGTGTAACCCTCCTCTAAACACTGGTTAAAAAGTTTGCATAACCATGTGAGAATTATACGGCTATCTAACATCTTT
The DNA here is from genome assembly GCA_022606495.2 of Halesus radiatus. NCBI lineage: Eukaryota > Metazoa > Arthropoda > Insecta > Trichoptera > Limnephilidae > Halesus > Halesus radiatus. Next base: position 301,786 of record JAHDVE020004323.1, read on the forward strand.
CGTAAATCCACTTACACCGACATTGTCATACATAACACGTCCAATCACCCTGTTTGACATAAACAATCCTCGTTTCATTCAATGATTCATCACTTGGTCACGATTCCATTATCAAATACTAATTTCTCTAACGAACTAGAATTAATTAAAAAAAATAGCCTTAAATAATGGATACGATTCCTATTTCATTGATACAATTTTAAGTAAAAAAAATATCCACATAATATAAACAGCAATAACAATCTTAGTTACCAGTGGCGTTGTATTTTATTCATTAATCAATTTTCTTTCAATCCAGTATAAAAAATCTTCCTTCTGAATTAAGACCGGCTTTTTATACAATATCAGGATCAAGACGATAAATTTAGTCACTCGGGGGTGTATAAATTAGTTTGTAGTGATTGTTCAGCATTATTGGTAAAACGATACGCAATGTCAATATTAGAATTAAAGAGTACCTTAGGGATTCAATAATAATGGCTTTTCGGAATTCGCCAATCATCTTATTGATAAAGGTCATACCTTCAATCAAAGCACTGGTGCTAATATTCTGCACGAAAATGGTCATGGCAACAGATTAAGCAACATGCATATTGATAAATAAATATAATATAATGATATAAAAACACACATATGAAACTTATTTCCACTTTTATTTTATTGAGACGTAGAAATAAAATAAAAGTGGAAATAAGTTTCATATGTCTGTTATTATATCATTATAATGGAATTCCACCATGTATTATCAGTTTCAAAAATAGAAATATAAATATAATATACATAATCACGTAAAGTTTTAAAGCTTTTAATTAATGCAACCTCCTCAGTGCAATACCTCGTTGGATAAACCCCTATTCGCATTATCCTCCCACCTTGGAGAGGTTTGATACTGTTTTGATCCCCAACAAATGATCTTTCTTGATTTTGTATCATAATATTATATGTATGAATGGATCAACATAATCGAGTATCCGCTGAAGCGTAACAAATCATTCGGCCTGTTCTGTGAATTGATTATATCACATTAATGAAAGATAATATTGCTTAATTAATGCAACCTCCTCAGTGCAATACCTCGTTGGATAAACCCCTATTCGCATTATCCTCCCACCTTGGAGAGGTTTGATACTGTTTTGATCCCCAACAAATGATCTTTCTTGATTTTGTATCATAATATTATATGTATGAAAGGATCAACATAATCGAGTATCCGCTGAAGCGTAACAAATCATTCGGCCTGTTCTGTGAATTGATTATATCACATTAATGAAAGATAATATTGCTTAATTAATGCAACCTCCTCAGTGCAATACCTCGTTGGATAAACCCCTATTCGCATTATCCTCCCACCTTGGAGAGGTTTGATACTGTTTTGATCCCCAACAAATGATCTTTCTTGATTTTGTATCATAATATTATATGTATGAATGGATCAACATAATCGAGTATCCGCTGAAGCGTAACAAATCATTCGGCCTGTTCTGTGAATTGATTATATCACATTAATGAAAGATAATATTGCTTAATTAATGCAACCTCCTCAGTGCAATACCTCGTTGGATAAACCCCTATTCGCATTATCCTCCCACCTTGGAGAGGTTTGATACTGTTTTGATCCCCAACAAATGATCTTTCTTGATTTTGTATCATAATATTATATGTATGAAAGGATCAACATAATCGAGTATCCACTGAAGCGTAACAAATCATTCGGCCTGTTCTGTGAATTGATTATATCACATTAATGAAAGATAATATTGCTTCTCAATGGTTGAATTAAATCACCCACTGCTTTGATAATATTATTCAGGTAAACGAGGCGGAGGTAAATAATCCATTGTTAGGGTTGTGGTAATATAAATCTGTAAATTTGGGGAATGAGGTTCTTTTCTTTCATTTATCCTCTTTAAAACACGTTTCCTCTTTTAAGTTTGCTTTGTTTGATCATTATACTTTAAGAAAATCTTACGTACATATATCATTCAGTAGTATTTGTTATAGTACTGGCGAATTATTCTTTGTCCGCTTGTGTTTTACACCCAACGCGCCACACACTGGGTGATACGTTTATTCTAACGTTGATTAATTCAAAATTAGAGTTTTATTTCAATTAATATAATGCAATTTTTTCTTATGCATTGAATTATTCAATTTAATTCTTTATTACTTTTTAAAAATTTAAGGCATTTTTAAAGATATTATTAGATAAGACAGGATGTCCAACATCCAAAATAATTACTTATAAAAATTAAGAGAAAGAAGGTAGACATACATAATCTCAGTAAATTGCGTACAACACATACTGGTATTATACAAGTAGCAACAAAGCTTTATGTTTAAATGCAGCTTCATTGATGCTAAATATGTCGATATCCGAAGTGATTCTATTTTACAGTAATTTTGAATTATGTGGGTTTCAACCATGATTGGTTTCATTTATAAAACAAAAACTTTCAACGAAGATTTAGACAAGACTTTCAACGAAGATTTAGACAAGACTTTCAACAAGATTTAGACAAGACTTTCAACGAAGATTTAGACAAGACTTTCAACAATATTTAGACAAGACTTTCAACAGTATTTAGACAAGACTTTCAACGAAGATTTAGACAAGACTTTCAACAAGATTTAGATTTAGACTGTTGATTAAGTCTATGTTTTTTGTTGAACTAAGATTCCATCAACGCGATAAAATAATTAAGGCAAACCATGTATCCTTGTGATCTATAATATATGAAGAAAGGTTGTCATCTCTCTTCTTTGTTAATGTTGTTCAAACCAAGACAAAAAACTAGAAACTAACGATAATAGATCAAAGCTCATGTTTGCCATTGACTTTATTATTTTTTTTTATTGATACGTCGATGTGAATGATCGCTTAACGTGATCCAAGGGGTTATCATGGAATTATTGAGCAGTGGTTTCAACGGTATAATCACCATTTCACCCACTGTGCGTCGTAGCACGCAGCCAATTCTTAAACGTTACATAAATCTTTACAAAATTTTAATCCCTTATTACAGCGATAATGGAGTAAACGAATAGTATATTTTCTCAAACCATAATGTATCACATAGCGTAAGTAAAAGCAATAGTAATAGAGGTATTTTCGACAATTAACTGCGCTGAGAAAGGTCAAATCCATTACCAATGTCTTTCCAAACCATAATCGTAATTTGTAATCATGAGATTCCAAGATTCTCCGGTATTAATAGTATGTAACATGAGACGCTAAAGATCAGAAGGGCTTAAGCAACATACAATACATATTGTACCATTATATCTTCTTTGCTTGAAATTTAATGGGAGGAACGTTAACTCTACAGGGTAATAATAATACTTGTTTCCTTCTTGGTAAATAAATAAATTGAGTTTCCTTCTAAAGGTAATAACTCCGTTTTATATAATTTAATATCCTATATTTAGGATATTAAATTACAAATTACATTAAGCTTCGGCAAAACAGAATTTTTTATGGACATATTACAAATATCCATTTAAAACTGGAAGAACTGGAAGTTTTTTGAAGATGAATTTCATGAAATTCCCTAGATAGAAAGAAAATCGCAAAATAGGCTCCAAAAATTAAAAAAAAGCGTTTGATCTGTTATTAAACATGTTATGGGGTTGAAGAATGAGATAGCAAATTGGATAATTCGTATAGAGTGGTCGCACTCTTTCGTTGTGTCGTCGTGGAGGATGTAGTGAGCCGGGGAATTAAACTCACGACGCGATGCCAACTCAGCCACTGACCGATCAAATAATGGTAAAAAATAGTGAACTGTTTAAAAATTACGTGAATACCTTAAGCTATTCACATAATTACTCTTTGAATATTGTATGCAAGAACTGAAATGTGTAGATCCTAGGCACACAACTGATATATTATCTGGGTGTATGTTTCCTTTGGACTGCTGATGATTCAGTGGTTATTACTGTCCATATACACAAGTGTAAAGTCGTATCAGGATGAAGTGAGTTTGCATTGTCTATTGATTTAATAACTATACGTTCGTCCCAAGTCGTGATAATTCAAAATGACATTTGTCAAGACATTTTTGTGAACTGTGGATCCTTGAAACAATTTGGGTAATTTGTAAAGTTGGGAAGTAGTACTGGTAAAACTGCTAAGGACATTGATAGACTGGTGGATGCAGGAAACATGTTTTGGAGGACTAAATGGAGAAGTCAGAGGAAATGGGCCCAGTAGCCTACAATAGATTTATATCTGATATAAAACCTAATTTGACAATCAGGCATGCAATAATGTTAAGGTGAAGAATCAAATTAGAATGATTGAATAACTAAAGCGTATGTGAAATAAAACCATCTGTGGCCTAATTACGAATGACGAGATTCAGACCGATATGGGCGCAATGAATAAGATGAATACAAATTAGTACCTAATACAAATATAAATTAATGAACTCATTATTTTTAAAGAAACTCACGTGAAACCATGTTGATTTTGTTGTGTCAAAAATGCTGTTAGTTTGGTTTATCTTACTTCCCCGCCTTCCTCTTTCCCATCTCCTTCCCTTGCCGCACAACGTACCCCAATTGAAACCATGGTCTCACTGTCGGCGGTTAGCAGGGATCAGTTGGAACTCTTGTGTGGTATACACACTTTAAAATAAAAATCTGTTTACTTGTATGTTTACGTGGTAGTAATCTAAAAAACAAAACAAAAAACTTCCCATTCGCTCGCTAAGGTATTTCGGACTCTCCTGAACTTCTTCAAAATTCGCAGAACATCTTTTAGTAAATAATCACGTCCCGCTTGAAAACAACAAACCTAAACCCTTACATGTACAGTAAAGAAAGAAAGGGCCGAAGATTAAATTTACTTGAACAATTAGAAATTAACAAACGAACGAATGATCCTAATATAACATTAATTAATAAACTAAGGAAAATTGTGTATTCACCGCTTCTCAGTATGTTCGCATTATCAAAATAATACAACACTTTTAAATAAATCAATTAAGAAAAGATTGTCAGTTAAATACGAGCAAACACATTATAAATGTGAAAACCTCACAGAATTCAGAATTTTAATTTTTTTTTAACTAAATCGGTTTTACCGATAATAAATCATTACCCGTCCAAATTGAAAAGGAGTGGGAGTAAATAAAATCATGTAAATAAGTAGTCACAATGTGGATTAACCACAGTTTGAAAATGGCCTTAAACGCCGAAACAGCTGTCACAATAATAAAAACAAAAAAATACTTGCAGAACTTAATAATAATATAATTAAATTTGATTAACATTAAATTTTAAAAAAATAATCTCCTGAACAATTCAACTTATCCGATTTTTTGTCTTATTGTTTCAGGTATGTGTTTACACCGCAAAAGTTTTACTTCGCTGTTGGTTTAACTTAAACCCCGCAATGGACAAGTAGGTAATTTAGAGAGCTTTGTTGCTTCGTGGCGGACTATAGCTGAATTGGGGCTAATTATTTATTGAATAGTCGAGCGAAGCCGTTGAAAACTTTATTCCGAAGAGTAAATTCTAAGGTTTTATTATTTAATTAACATTACAAATATTCAGTGTCTCTCATTCTGAACTAACCCCTTTTCTTTATTTATTTTTGCAGGAAAATTTTAATGGAAATTGATAGGTACAAGTTTAGTCATTTAAAGTGAAGTATCAATCTCGGACGATAATCGAATTTTTTAACATGTGACCTTACAAAGATTTTAAAATTCTCAATATTATCGCATTTATTATTTTCTTCTCAAATAAATATATACCGATTCTGAACAATTCCTTGTTGTTCTATTATACTCGTGTAATATACGAGATGTGTGCGAGTCTATACCTTTATTATAATTTAATTACGCTCAGAAACTTGCTCACATTTTTTAATCTCTGTAGGTTTAGATACTTATATTGTTGAAATCTAAATACATAATTTTTTTCTTGCCAGCATGCTCGTGTAACCGCGAACATTTCATTTTAAAAGATATTCCCGTGATTTTTCACTGGTGAAGACTGATGTATTAATTAGGAATAATAATAAAATTACAAGTATGCCCTAGTTTGAGAAGGAATTTTTTGTCTCATGCGTTTCATAGGAATCGATGTTAAAACCATGCGTTATCCTACAAGAAATCCTTTAAATTCATCTCACTTTTTCACCTAACGAAGGTATTTTATGCGAATTCATGATAGAGCACAGTAAAAACAAATTAATCGGCCATAATACAAAAGAATTTTTGTTTTTTATTTCTCTAATTTATCTGCCTTCTAAGTCTCAACACCCCTCATATTTACAATTTATTAGCAAAATATATTTATAAAAATGGCATTAATATGCAAGTCATTGGGGATTAAAAACACATAAATATATAAATTTAAGCTGTAACTTATTTTCTTTTATTTAAAAAAAATAATTTTTTTTTTTTTTTATATTATTATAAATTAAATGTGAGAATATATTGGAATTCATTTTCATTTTTATCTTTATTTTTTCTATATTTTGTAGAAATAACTCTTTATACTCGTATATTTATAAAATAAATACTACTCTACTAAAGGGTTTAATGATTTAAAAAAATGTCGTAAAGAAGAGTACTTCGTATCTTTGTCATATACATACAAAAATATTATGTTCCTGATAAAGCATTGACGCTTTAGAAATTTATAAAAAAGCTTACAAGTTACAAAAACAAGCCCTCCAATTATTACGCAATAATTATGTTGAAACTCGGTGCCAAGTTTTGTTAGATTATTCCGAAAGAAAGTTTCCTTCTTTCAGAGATTTTCTCTGAAGCGGCGAGCGCGAGCGGGCAGAGAATCAATGAGATTAAGACAACCTCCCCAGTCCCCAGGCCTCACCTCAGAGTGTCGGTTAATTTAAGTTTTCTCGGGCTTTTGTCATCATGGTCGCCGGGTTCCGGACTTCCATATAATATACAAAAGGCCGTGGAAATGTTGTTTTCATCCCTCCGGTGTAAATAATGTCCCTTTGAGCAGTTCGCCTTGACTTTATGTTTATTTTTCCTCGCTTACACTCGCCTATTCATTTCTCAGGAACGTATGTTTTCCTTTATCTCCGTTCTCCCCAATTTATTTCTAACTTAAGAGCTCGCTTCCTCTTGACGGACGGTTCTCATTTTCCTGTTTTCCCTTTGGGCGGCGAAGGTCATCTGGTGGTTGCTTACTACGTAACCTAATAAAGGTCTTGTTGTAATATGAATTCTGCATGTATTAATTAAACTTACGTTTTTCACCTTTCAGAGAAAAATTTATCTTAATCAGCGGTGCGTTGTTTCAGAGAAAATTTCAGCAATTGTTTTGAAAATAAAAATACCACGTCATGTTTCTCCGTGCGTGGGTAAACATTTATCTACAACAGCAGTGCATCTTTCAGACAATCATACATAAATTAATCAACGTACTGCACGTGTTTTAACGCACCGACAATGTGTTTAATCACTGAAGATAATATTAAGAAATCGCAAGTGAAATATGAAACAGAAAAGGACACAGAAAATAAAAAGGTGACGGTCGCAACTGGGTATACAATGTGTTGTTTTCTGCGTCTTTTATAGATAAAACGACAATGTGTTATTTCGGAAAATAATTCAGTAAATGTTTGATAAGCAAAATAATTACAGAATTCATTTCCCTCCCCCTCATTACACAAATCTTGACCGGGAAAGCCCTAGAAACTCGACTAGAAGTCTAGACAGCTGTTTATCTATCATTCTATAGTAGCAATCGCGATGGTGGCGACTACAAAATAAGCTACTATTTAAACTTAAACTTCTTTCAAGTTCCTTTTTGTCATATTTTTATGAGAGGTTTCAAATTTGCAAATCGTATAGGTACAGGTTAATCAGAATAAAGAGATTCTTGGTTGTGTAGTGGTGTGCTGGATGGATCAAAAATATTATTAATTACTTTTTAACGCTTGTCGTTTTATTTCTATTTTAATTAACAATAGTATTTTTACTCAATTTGTTTTTATTTTCTGTGCCCCTCCGGAAAACATTTATTTTCTGTTAATACCGAGGAGAATCTTTATTACATTTATTTTCGGAGTATAGCTCCGAACAGATCTTATAGAAATGGCACTAGGATTTGGCAACTAGCTGTGCTGGTATAGAAACTCTACAAAAAAAATCCGATTCCTAAGTAGGTATCTCCATTTTAAAAATCACTACCTAATTTTACCTAGAGAACTTTTAATTACCTCGACTTAATTAAATTACAACGACAATATTCGAAGATTATGGCAAACGTCGCTACACTCCCAGTATCCAAATATTATCGGTCCAAACTAGTTCGAACCAGTTTCCATTAAAACGTGCGTTCTTTAAAATGATTTGCTTGTACTTATTTATGTTTTAGAAATTAATTTAAAAAAATATTATATTCCATTTAAAAGGTTTTTTTATTTTTTATTTAAAACTAGTGCCGACCCGTGATAAATCACGGGATATAAATTTATTAATAATAATTAAATTGAAATTAAATTATAAATAAAAATATCTTTTTAAGTTAAAGAAAAAATACTTCTTTTTTTCTTCTTGCCACCGCAGAAAATCGAACCCCGATCAACTGCTTGTAAAGAAAATATGCTGACCAAAAGTTCAATGAATTTTAGAATTTGGATGTTACGTACAGTTACGAACTCCGTACCCACATCACAACCGAAATTATATTGTTTAGTGATTCTTCAACTTCAGGTCGGAGCTTTTAGTAATACAAGCAATACTGTATATATTCATGTGAACTCACCAAAAGGTTTCGGCGCAACCGACTCTTTGTCAGGGCAGGCATAAACGTGAATAGTTTAGATCAGCCTTCATCGGGGCATATTTAAACTATTTGCGTTTGCGCCGAAAATGGATGGAGTGTATATACCTAGTTTAAATAAAGTGATTTACAAAATATTACATGGAAATCATTTTAAAAATGGCAGGTTTGAATCTATTTATGCACACTGATAGCGGTTCAAAAATAGTTTGTTTGAGAATTCACTCAAATTACAGTACACGCTGATGTAAGACGAGGACGCATGTATATCTATTGACGTTCGGCGGTACACAGCATCCCTCACTTAAATAAGCCTCGGTGTTTGAATGTTCCCCTGTAGAGAAGCTCCAGGAGCGGGTGCGCCAGCTCCCTCTTGCGTAAAAGCCACTGTGAAGCTCTTGCTTTTGTAATAAAACGAATAAAAATGTAGATTGACTCGCTTTTATTCCGCCGACTCTCGGAGGTTCGGTGATTATTCCGACCACGAATATTGTGCACAGATTATTCCGAACACTATGATAACGTGTATGGAGAACACTGTTCATAGATTATTGCACCCATTGAAACTCCGAATATAGATTATTGCGCCCATTGAAAACTCAGAACACAGATTATTTCGCACAAAAAATATTATATATTTTAAGGGGAACGGCTGCGCTACCTGTTTAATACATAACTTAATTGAGGATTTGAGGTCAAAATACCCATCCAAACTGAATGATATATTTTTTTAATTAAAGGTTTAGTAAATATCTAGTACGCATAAAGGGTATTTTATTTATTTTTGTTTTAAATTATGATCTATACGCCATGAAAAAAATCAGTTTTCATAATTCTAGAGGTAATTTAGAAAATTATTTCCGGGTTTATTGCAGTTTTAAAAAAGTATATATTTTATTTGCTATGTAAATATATATATAAAGTTATTTTATGTTTTAGTATATTTTCAAAGTAGATAGGGTAAAACTTTTTTTTTAGATCACTGCTAGCCCCCAAATAATTGTTGAAGGTGCATCTAAAATCGCGAAAAATCAATTCCTTTAATGGCCTATATTTCACATAACGTAAAACAAAAATAAATAAAATACCTCGCATCCGTACGACATATTAACTAAAGCTTTAATTTAAAAAAATATATATCATTCAGTTTGGATTAGTATTTTGGCCTCAAATCCAAAATTAAGTTTCGTATGAAACAGGCCGCGCAGCCGTTCCTCTTAAGGTTTTAAACCAATTCAACACATTAAATGCCCGAGGGGTTAATACTCGTAACATTACTATTATAATATTAATAAAAAAAATTAAATTAGATTGTGATCAACTTTTTATTTCCCTTAACACGAAGATCGAGTTTTCAATACCCAATCTAACAAAAAATAGGCACCCTCGAAATAAGTCATTTTAAGAACATTTGAGGTGGTCAATAGCCCTTCGGGTAGGATACTCGATTAGCAGTCGGTGGATAAAGTTTCTCGACAGCGGCTGCCGACTTGCCTACTTCCTTTTCAGACCAAGTTATGCTTAGTGAGAAAGTCTGTAGGTACCTAAACTATCGGGCGTTGACTAGTAGCGTGCACAGTGTTTTTTAATAAGGGTAGAGAGTAGGAAAAAATGCGATGTTGTGGTTGAGATTATCTGTCACATAAAATATCTAATTAACCGCTTCATTTATATATATTACAAGCCAATTGCTGGATATATATACTTAAAATTATAATTATATTTTTTTCGACCGCACAATTTCGCGAATGAAAGTCAACAAAATATGATAATTATTTCGTTTGTAAAGTTGTAGTAATTATTAAAGGTACCAACAGATGGCACTGATTCCCACGTTTGTAATTTGTACCGAAAGGCACGTCCTTTTTCGACACTCACGAATGCGCACTGTGCACACATGTACTTTTTCTTGTAGACTACAGTGAGCATTTGGATTTGAGGTATGCATCATTTTTCATACTTTGTTTCTGCGTTTAATACGCTATGGTAGGGCGGTCAGCGGGGCGCACGCGATGCTGCGATCGTAGCTGAAAGTTCCCACGTGTTTTGGAAAGTGTAGATTGATTTCTTGAAGTAATTTTATACAATTTTATTTTTTTTTATATAATTTTGTGAGTAAGGTAGGGTAAGCAGCGCTTATGTGTTCATATGGAAGGCACGCCTCTGGCGCTGGCGATAAGTCCATCCAACGCCAACGTCTTTGTCGTTGGCGATTTTCAACTGTTGAATATAACCGTTGAAAATAACTGCGACGTTGACGCGACGGCGGTGATTACTTAAAGATAAACTAATATGTAGTTATTTTCCACTTAGCATAATATATATTTACATGAATCTAACTTTTCAATTTTATTTATTCTTCACTAAATATAATATAAGTCTACTTCTAAACTAAATCTTCAATCTTCACTAAAACTAAAAACAAGTAGTATGCAATTTAATAACATGCTCACTGCCTGTTAGGTATTAGGTTTAGTAGATTAGAAGAGTATTATTTGTAGGTATTATTATTTTATACTACGTTTCAAATTAGTCTAGACGTCGAATTATATGCACCAATAATGGAAATCAGTAAAATAAAATATTTATGCAGTTTAAATAAATTATAATTGGTAATGCTAATTTTTTTCGTTTTATTTATTGTCTACTTAAAAAAATATACTCCGTTCTACTAACACTGCATATTAAAACTTATAACATACTAAATGCCGGTCCAACTTCAATTATTTGTATAATAGGTATTTGCACTTTGGAAGTAAAACATTTTTTTTTTATTAGAAACGCAAACCAAATATTTACATAAAAGCGTCATACATAATACATCATACATCCGGTATGTAAATATCTCTGAAAAATGTCTATTCAACATGTGTGGTGTACGCAATAAAGTTTATGAATTATTTAGTTACAAATAACAATAATTTCTACAAAAGGTCACTTTGTGGCGTCATTATTAAAAAAAAAATGAATTAAAAATTGCTTTGTAGTTTATTAACAAAAAAAATCTTAAAAATTGCTTTGTAGTTTATTAATAAAAAAATTCTTTGTTCCATAATTTAAAAAAAAATCATTATATTACAAATGTATTTCTAACAAATAATATAATGGTTATATTATTTTTTAAGTTTAATTTAAAGATTTTCTGGTGATAACAAAGTAATTTTAAATTTATTTATTTTCAAATAACAATGTTTATTTACCTATCTCACTGAAACTAAGTGCGTGCAAAAACACGATAGTGCAATAACGATATGATTTGTTTGCACGATGGCCAAAGAAACAAAGATGTTAAAATGCTGAATACAAAATAATGTCCAAAAAAAGGTTCAAAGATTTGACTTGCTTTAAATTTAATTTTATGTTTTAATTTAATTTATGAATACATAAAAAAATCATCAGCTGTGGCTTTTTGAATTAAGATTTTAAATGCAATTATGGAATTTGATAATGAACAATAAATTAAACTAACAAAAACATATATAATATACGTCTGACAATTCAGTACAATTAAACTAAACGTGTAGGAGATTGACATAACACTAACAAAAAATAATAAATTACGATCCCAATCGTATTAGGGAATCCCTTCTAATGGGGGATATACAATACTAATAATTGGATGATTTGTGTAGCGCCATTTTTGTGAAAAATCACCTCAAGGGCGCTGTATACCGCGGATAACTAATAATAATCCGCTAATAACGTTTAAAATTGAAACTGTTTGTTGGCGGCGTTGATAAACGGCGCTCAGTTATAACATCAATATTTTGCTTACCAACGATAGATTTGCTTGACGCTTGGCGCTACGTATCGGCGTATGGAATAGGGAAATCCAAAACAAACGTCTAGTATGAAGGTACATAACCAAAAGATCATTCCAAATTACGAATAATATAGTTCACGGAGTGTAAACTGTGAACCCTTTTTTTATTTATTTGGCGCCGATACTGCTAAAAACAATAGAAACAGCCATATTGACTATGTTGAAAAATATTCGCGTTCAGGTATTTATTATATTCTACTATTGACTTAAAAAAATTCCGATAGCGTTGGTCGTTAACGGCATCAACCCGTTATTTCCAACGGCTAATTATATTTTGATACAGTACCAGTAGTACTATAAATCTTAAGGTTTATAACTTCTTAGAAAACAATCCTCATTTCTTTGATGTTTTTAAGCCTTCGAACATTTAAATTCAATTATCCACTTATAACCATTGAAAAATTAAACATATTTGGTGTGGAATCTGTGTACGGAATTTTTCATGTGCGGAATAATATGTGCGCAATATTCATGGTCGGAATAGTAGTGGTCGGAATAATCCGAGCTCCTCTCTTGGTAGAGCAAACATCCTACGGTTGATTAAAGCAAGTGAATGTTGTTGTGCTTCTTTGTATGTTTATTTCGCAATCCGCAAGGTGGCGTTGTTAACAAGCTTTGAACTTTGTTTATATTTTCTTCTCCCTGGTCAGGTGCTCGTTGACGGTTTTATATATATTTTGGGTCGTTTGATAGAAGGTGCGTGGAAGTGGAAGAGAAGAAACGCGTCGGTCAGAAGCGAGGAGAGCCACGATCCGTCTTCTCAGCCCGCTCCCACGGAGACAAGACGCGATGGTATGTACACTGAATACCTACATTTGCTAGAATATCATGCACATATACGTTTATTTATCTAGGTGATAATTTTTTTAATAGAAAATGTGTTACTTTATAAGCGGCAAGACGTTTCGTATTTCCACTAAAAACTTACGATAGGTGGGCTCTGGCGTCTTGAAATTTGCATACCTATTTGTCAGGAATTTCTAGTTTAATGAAACTATATATTTTCATATCGTGAGGTTTGTAGCTTTGACATATCAATTTAACTGAAAAAAAAACGCTAAAATTTCATTTAAAAATAATTCATCAATAAGTTTAAAAAAAGGTGTTGGAAGATCTTATTTTTTTGTCGTAAAATTTCACCCTGATTATTAATCGAAAACAAAATCGCTTTCAACTACAGTTATTATTCTTATTTAATCTAAAATTATAATGAACAACAATATTTTTTCCTATCAAAGGATAACTCCTGGATATTAATTATAACTATTTTTAGTGTCCAGCAATAACAAGTGAGTTCTTCTCAATTCCCTTGAATCTCGTGTTTACTGTTTACGGAAACATCAAAACAATCGCCCCCAAACTTGGAAAGAGCATTATTTTCGAAACAGTTTAATTTTCAGTGAAGTCAAGGCCCGCGCCCGGGGGAGGCTTTCACGGTGAAAAGAAAGGCTGTGTTTTGGATTGCTCCCCCCAGATCGGTCAAACAGGTATGAGGTATATTTATTTTCCCCGCTGCCTGCGATCTGGAAAATACTGGAAAATTATCTTTACTTGAAAATCAAGTTTTTTTCTCGAAAAATATTTTGTTCGCCTCAATAGCATCAGAATCAGATCCTTTGAACAATTTTTTGAATGTTTTTGTTTTTTGCATCTTTAATATTGATCGTAGACGCATTATGGGCTTTAAACAAAGCGTAAATTAACTCGACATAAATATCAATAAAATATCTATACCCAAAGTAGGTACATTATAAATAGCTATGTTAAATCTAAGTACTCGTAGAAGTGTTTTTAGATATTTAACTTGGACGTTATTTTAACACATACATACAAACACAGAATTCATTAAAACGTCACAAGTACACGACAACGTTATAACATGCATTTAAACACCATATGGGAAGCAATCCATTAGCCATGAGGAGGTAATTTATATGCATATTTGCTTTCCAGACAACATTAAAAAAGAAAAAAAGTCTAGTTATATTTGAAAAAAAAAATATTATTCGTTCTGAAATTAAAAATATTTAAATCGTACCATTTTTTTATGTATTTATTAAGCTAAGCACTGTTGTTAAATAAGTGAAAAATCAATTTTCTTTTTTCTGGAATAATAAAATTGTAATTTTTATTTCACACAATTACATTATAGATTTGTTTTCAGTTAAATTTATGTTATTTTTCACGGTAATATTGCATTTTTATGTAGTTTGCAGTTCGTTAATCTTAAAACGGAAATCGTATTAAACCACTTATCTAATGCACGATCATAAATACTTTAATTATTATTTATTTCTAATCGGGTTCGCAGTAAAAGGGAAGATAAGCTCTTGACATGTTTTTTAAATTAGCTGCATGTGCTAAGTTCAGAACCTCGTATTTATTTATCTGTAAATGCTCCCAATGACATGGTTAGCTATTAATGAGATGAATAATGGTCTGTATGCGTCAGTGTTACAATGAAATATTGTATTTTTATTATTATAAAAATACAATAAAAAAAAATATTTTTTATAAGTTTCTCGGAGGAATTCAGCTTTAAAGGGGAGAGGGACGTCGGAGAGTTATTATTTATTAATTCAAAATAATTATATTATTATTACTCAATACGATAAACATAATGTTTTTAAATAGAAAAATATTTGTTAAATATTTTATAAATTTTCATAAAAAGCAATCTTTTTTTTTTGTAATGCGGATTACAATTTTTTGGTTACGTTTATTTACAAAAACTCAACGACAAATTGTTAAACATACTTTTTTCCACTTTAAAAATCATATTTGTATTTTAAATATTTTGTAAAACATACAATGGAACGGTCAGAAAAAAGTAATATTTCTGATTGGATTTTGATAAATGCTAAGCCTATGTGAATTTATAAAATATTTTTTCTATTTAAAAACATTATGTTTATCGTATTGCGTAATAATACTATCATTATTTTGGATTAATAAATAATAACTCTCCGACGTCCCTCTCCCCGTTAAATCAACAACTACTCATATCGATATTTAAAAGCATTACTTGTTAAAAGTGTGTTTATTTTCTTAATTTTTTAAAAAATTAATGCCATCTGTGAGCGCGTAGCGTTATAATCATTTTACATTAAAGTCAAAATTAACATCTCATTTTTCGGTTCCGTGACTTTCATTTTTATTTTTATTTTTTTTATTATCATTTAGGTTAGGTTAGATTATGTTTTTTTTGGTACTTTTAATGACTTTATGTCACTTTTAAAAGGTGTGCCGATTTCATACACGTGTTGAATTTTCCAGTGACCCATTTTTCAGCCGCCAGAGTGTTTACGCCGTAATTAGACACCGTATTTCTAGATTTTTGCAAAGAAAATATGTGCACACAAATGTAGTAAGTGGAAGCTAGTTGGCAACTTTGAAAATCAGTCCTCTTTTAATCATAAACTACCCTTACCCATGCGTAACGGCTGTTACAGCTTTGAAAAATTATTCTAACGTTGTAATAAAGTAGTGACGTGTTTAGATTCCCTTCGCGAGATGAAAGAATGTGCATCTGCTATTATTTTCCTACCCCAGTAGACCCTTTGCTACGAAAACAGCCTCTTATCGATTGGAACTCGGGACTGAAGGGCTCAGTCCTTAGGACGTCCATAAACTTTCCGTTATTCAGGGAAATATCACGCCCCCAGCGAGTTTTATTCAAGTGGCGAGCTTTAAAGTATTTTTCGCCGGCGAAGGGGATGTGAGTGGATGGTAAAAGTTTAGAAGTGTCGATTTTTGTCTTCAGTCTTCCCCATGCTTCTGATCGGAAACACCGATTAATTCATATTTATCTACACATTTTTTCCATTTTTAAGTCTTTACTAGTTTTACTGCCCGGCTTCGTCCATGAATTTATTTTAGAAAATGAAAAAGTTACACTTTGGAGCAAGTATAATATAGTGTCTACGAAAAGCGTTATTCCACTGTCTATCGATTTTTTATTGTATAATGTTATTTTTCATACAATGGGAATTTGTATTGTTTGGCTTCTCCATTTAGGGAGGGTCAAAAGCAAACATATCCTGATTATTTGATATATACAATTTCAATAAAACCTTCATATGTAATTCATTATTATTCTACACTTAATTTTTTAAAAATGCCTATCATACTTTAAAAACAAAAACAAAAAACAACTGATTTTTTTTGTTTACTTTAGGGATTCTTTTATATTCTTTCATGTAAATATTTTAATATGAACTAAACTTGTCAATTTGACTGTCCTAAAACGGGATTTGTTCCCAGTTGGACAGTCAAAGCCTTCTTGAATATTTTTGTTAAATAACGTGTGTTTCAAATAAATATTATTATTTTATTTTTATTATTATTCGTTCGGATGTCCGTGAGATCATGTCGAGCCATGGTCGCCAAAAGATCGTAACCGTCAAATATCGTTTTTTTTATTGAAAGCGTCGTAAACGGCTAAACGCACCGCCACAATATTTGAGTATACTAAATTATCACGCTCAAAATGAATTTTGTGCCCCATAACACTTTATCGTATATCAATGGTCTAAAATTTTGTTTAGGAAAAACATCGTTAGGATTTTAAAAATTATTGTGAATGACTATTGTGTCGCTTACAGTTTATTTTCTTAGATCTGTAGCGATAGTAGTGCCGCTGTGGCTGCCGGATGAGCTTAGCAGTTTTCGCACAAAACGGTAAAAAGAACTATAGTTTTTGACTCGCACTCAGTTCTTCCATATTAAAACCAGCATGGAGAAAATAGGAACGTTGAAAAAATACTAATAAAATTTACCAGCTGTCCCATCACACTATTGCCGTAATAAAAGCACAACAAGGTATATTTCCATGGAATTTAAAAAACCTTTTCAATTTACATAGGTTCCATGTTGAATATTTCAACAGCACGGATAATTAAAAAAATAATTATTTTTATAAACAATAATTATTAGCCTGAAACACTCATCCAAATTGAAAAAAACCTTTCCGAGCAAAGATAAATGTCGCCGACAGGACTCGAACCTGCACCCTTCTGATGATGTCCGGTCAGATGCTCTACCGTTGAGCTACGTCGGCTTATCGCAAACAGGTATTATTATTATCTTATTTACAGGTGAAAATATAATAAAAACAGTAATTATTGAATGAAACACTAGTATATATTGATTAACTTGGCGGGTTTGCGATAACCCGACGTAGCTCAACGGTAGAGCATCTGACCGGACATCAGAAGGGTGCAGGTTCGAATCCTGTCGGCGACATTTATTTTTGCTCGGAAAGGTTTTTTTCAATTTGGATGAGTGTTTCAGGCTAATAATTATTGTTTATAAAAATAATTGTTACCCTTTGCGCTATGCACAAAAATCTTGTCTTAAGTTTTTAAGAACTTTAGTTTATCAATTAATAAAAAAATATTTAATTTTTGTCTTCCATCTTCCTAAGAAAGTAACTAACTTCCTAACTGTATTTATTCGAAAAAAAAGTATCACGAGAGAGGAATAGGTTTTGACAACAGAATCTGTCGATTACAAAAATCACATAGGTTCACATCAATGTTCATTTGAAAATGTTCATAAAAAAATCTTGAAATATAAACTCACCATGATAATGATAATCATTGCGGAAATTTTATTTTATATTAATCAATATGCAATTTATTCGACAAAAAAAATTGTTCTTAAAAGAATCATAGATGTTGGATATATTTTTTTATATCTACTTATTGCTTTCTTGTTTGTGTTGCAGGTCGAATAAATAAAGCATGTGCGTATACCTTACAGCGTTTTATTGTAAACGGAACATGCACCTACCAATAGATGTACTTCTTTTTTTGTATGGTTAGGTAAAAATGTATGGTGAATATTCATAATTTAAGGTCGTTTTGAATGATGTGCAAAGCATCGCAAGCGACAAAGGTCGACAAATATATCACCAAATAGCCAGGCAAAATAACGTAACCACTATTTATCCCCGAAGCTACACTTTAACGATTTTCGTAATTATGAGGTTGACGGTATCAATAAAGTAAACATTCGCTACAGTATATTCCTTGAAAAATTAGAAGAAAAAATCGTCTCCTGTAAAATTTCGTTTTGGTCGGTTACGATATTTTGGCGATCATGGCTTGATGTATTTAACGTTTTTCGTTCTGTTTTACAAAATACGTAAGGGCATCGCGTCAAACATATTATTATCTATTTTCAATTAACCGCAAAAAATTACAAGCATTT
The DNA here is from genome assembly GCA_022606495.2 of Halesus radiatus. NCBI lineage: Eukaryota > Metazoa > Arthropoda > Insecta > Trichoptera > Limnephilidae > Halesus > Halesus radiatus. Next base: position 320,594 of record JAHDVE020004323.1, read on the forward strand.
TTTATTTAATATTATAGATTGATAAAAATCGACGGCTTTTATTGATTTGGTCTTTTAGAAAGAAAATTTTCCGCGCTTTGTAGGTTTTATGATTACTTTAATAAACAGTTGCTATTTAAAAAAAAATAGAAATAGGTTGGCGACACCACCGACTGTAAAGTTCACCATGTCAAGAAAATTGATAAATTGGCTCTACAACTAAAAAGGTTGTGAATCACTGATCTAAGCAATAATTAATCTCCCATCAGCTTTTGTCATTTGAAATTAGTTGGTCAGCACCCCTGTTCGGTAACCATTGTATTACGAATAACAATACCTTAGTTGTGTACTGTGTCTCTGGAATTATTGTAACATTGTACCGAGTTATCGACGATGTAACGATGACGCCCAGTGGCTGGATCCAGTGGCTCCCAAGGGGTATTAGCTGAGGATGTGATGGCCCTTCCGGTGGCCCCCGACGCATCTGAAACCATCAAATTACCGTAAAGTACCTTAATTTGACAACAGTTTGCGAAGCCTTCATTTCAGACGTGATTCCAATTTGATTTGTGAGTGATTTAGAATATTTGATAGCTGGGCTGGAAATTTGATATATCGCGTTAGAATTCCACAGCGGAAACCAGCTTACTTCAAGGATATAGTTACCGAGTGAAAGTTTATTTGAAATATTAAGTGAAGTCAACTAAGTAAACTTCGCACCTTTTGTATTTTAAATCCTCGGTATTTTTCTTATAAACTCCAACTGAACATATTTTTTCGTCAACTAATTCAGCATTGAAAATAAATATATTTCTAAATAAGATCGGATATGTACAAAACAGGATATACAAAGCGCTTATATTCAACGGGTTTTCAAGGGATTTCGGAAACCCTTCGTCAACATTTAAAATTTCCGGAATCATGTTGTTAAATGTTTTCATAAATTTTTTTTCTTTCGCCAGCAATGCAGGAAATAAAGGTAATGGACTTGTTTTCAGAAAAGATGTTAAGGGCTAGCTCTCAAAAATGGCCCTAAACGTTACTTTGTATGTTACTAATTCAAATAAAACTTCAAATGATTTATCTACAATTTCTATACGGGTAGTTAGGAAAATGTATAATGTTTCAAAAGAAGACATTTCTCAAACTGTAATCATTGAAATTCTACAAAATATCTGAAAACAGGTGCAGTTTGAAAACCAGTGAAAGCTTGTTTGAACGTTTACCTAAAATTCCAGCACATATTACATATAAAATTTAAAAGATTACAGTTTAAGGATGTTGGTCAGATAAAACACTCATAGTATTTGTTGCATTAGCAGACTACAAAGTGTGTATTTTTAGGTGCTGACCGTTTAGTAGTAGCGTGTTGTTGTGTCTCAATTAGAATATATAATCAATGTTCAATTTGTTAAAATGTTCAATTTACTGTTCATTTATTTTTATTTTTCCTAATTTAATGTTTTTTCCGTTTTATTCATAACATCAGCTATATGGTTAAAAACTGGTTTTTAAAACTCAGTTTTCCTGACATCCTGTTTTTGGACTATTATTTGCAATGTTTAATCGCTCACGACCACTTACCAGCAATTTGCGTCGTTTATTCCAGTTTTGAAGCTTACAGGTTAACTTTTAATGTACCGCTAATAAACACGCCTATTTAAAAAAGCATCTGTTCCGTAAGACTGACACGACCCGCGGTTAACTAACCCCTGTAAGCGGGTGCGCCGTCTGTAGCGGGCCAGTGACCCCGTCTCCCGGTTTATTGGATTATATCCTGGACACGACTGAGGGACAGATTCGCACACAGCACACTGAGCAAGCAAACAAGTACAAGCATCCCATTGCCATTGTGCTGACCGCTGAAATATTGATGTACTACGAAACTTTCTGCGCTCCTGAGAGAGCGATCCGCATAACGACTCTATTGTTTTTTATCTTTGTTTCGTAATACTTGCTTTCAATAAACATACATTTTATTAATATAATTTCTATCTCTTACAATTTATCTTTGCTTACAACTAACATCTTTTATTTAAAAGAAAATGTCTTTGTACTTATATGTCTTCTTAGCTCTTTATTAGTGTTTGAAGAAAGACAAGCAATCCCAGATTACCAATAACCTGAAAATATTTTAAAACCTCTTACTACCATCATTATAAGCGCAAAATGTTGCTTGTGTAATGATGGAGGAGGAATTGAACCCACGACGTCGATGCATTTGTGAACTTATCTAATAACCGGTCATTTAAATTTCCAGTTGCATTGAAATGTACATTAGAGCAAGTATAAAATTGGAAAGGTAAAATAATCACGCTTTTTACATGAAAATACCTCTCGAGTGCATAACGACTGACGTATAAAAGTAGTATTATTAAGAAGAACAGTTACTCTAAATTCAACATGACTAAAATGGACATGTCAGCTTTTTAATTTAACGTAGAGCTTTATGTATGAACATACATTGTAATAATTAGACATCGGATTATATCATAATGCATATTTCAGTCTATTTGGTTGTTAGTGCATATTTAGCCTTTTTCACCATTAAAGGCATATTTCAGCCATTTTGTTCTTCAAAATATGAGCTGTTCAAATTATAAATATTCTGTATTTTTGCCTTTCTGGGGAAAGGGATTATTTTTGGAACCGGTTGCTTTGGGAAATTTTGAAAAAAATAGATTCGTTCCAGAAATGACCGTGTTTGAACTTCGCTGTCCCATCTCCCCCTCCCGCCCGATGAAACGTTTTTTTTTTGTGGAACCATATCTTTCCTTCAGAATTTCGCTGACCAACCCGCCTTATGAAATCAAAAATTTACCAAAGAATTGGATTCCAAAAGAAATTCCCTTATTATTTATTTTAAACATATATTTTGGCATTGATAGTACATATTTCGCATTTTGATACTACATATAATCCGATGTCTGGAATATAATCAACATTGTCAACTCATTAATTGATAGCCCCGATTTGTTTCCGTTGTTTAAATTACACGTGTCAAATCGCATTACTAGTTCAACTACCAAATTTCACTGTGGAAATACGCGTATAATTTAAATTCCCTAAGTAACGAACGAATTATGGTTTTATCACTGATGTTTTCAACTTCACTCTACATTAGTGGTGGGCGAAGCGGCTCGGTTTAGTGATCCGGATCAGTAAATCAGCTCTCTGTAAAGACAATCCACATGAAAACTGGACCAAAAAAGTATCTTATAAGAGCGTCTTTAGGAGGGCCAAGGGAGCGAGGGACAGGGCATGGTGCGTGGGGACGCGAACCGTCGTTCAATCGAGCCGGATCACCGAACCGGTAGACTACAAAGAGCTGATTTGGTGATTCGGCTCACTAAACCGAACCGCTTCGCCCACCACTACTCTACAGCAGACTTAATATTTTACTTACTTCTGTTCAGATCTTTTCTTATTGCATGTCTTTTCTTTTTTTCATGACGTGCTTGTTTAAAACATTATTTACCGTAAATAATATTATGATCGCGTTTATATCTCTTATTCTTACTCTATTTCTCTGATCTACCGCTTCACGGAAGAGGAACTGAAATTGGTTGATAATAATGGTAATTAAAAGAGGTGTTTGTTGTTACGTTTGCCATTCCGTTACACTTTATACCATTCTCGCGACGGACGCTATTATGTCTGTGTTTCGGTATACCAAATCGGTGTATTATACAAAAGATAAAATTTTAAAGTAAACGTGACACTTTAATCGGTGAAAGGAAATATTTTGGCCTTGAAAATGGAGCAATTATGAATTGTTATGCGCATTATGCAATTAAAATTAGTTCGCCGTTTTTCCTTTCACATTAATTTAATATAAAATCTTAATTAAGTAGATTTTTATTGGTTGCTTGTAATGTTTCTGATGAATGTTAAGAGGAACGGCTGCGCTCCCTCTTTCAAACATAATTTAATTTTGGATTTGAGGCCAAAATACCTATCCAAACTGAATGATGTATTTTTTTTTATTAAAGGTTTAGTAAATATCTAGTACGTATGAGAAGTATTTTATTTATTTTTGTTTTAAATTATGAAGTATATATAGGCCATGATTTTTTTTCCCTAATAACAGATGCAACTTAGAAAATTATTTGCGGGTTTATTGAATTTAAAAAAAAATCATATTTGCTGTGTAAATATGATTACGTAAATAAAAATATTTAAAAAAAAAACTTTTTTCAAGTCAATATTTTAAATTATATACGGAAAATTTGTGTTCCAACGTAAATTGGTCGTTTTTAATTTAATTTAAAGTCCACCATAATGCTTATTTTAATATTTTTTTAATTTTTTTGTTTTACATTTCATTATATTTTCAAAAAGTTCTTTTTTACATCACCGTTAGCTCCCAAATAATTGTAAAGGTGCTTCTAAAATCGCGAAAAATCAATTTCTCTAATAGCCTATATTTCATAATGTAAAACAAAAATAAATAAATTGCTTCTAATCCGTACTAGATATTTACTATACTTTATTGGTGAAAAAAAAATATCGTTAGGTTTAGGTAAGTATTTTGACCCCAAATCCAAAATTAAGTTTTGTATGAAACAGGACGCTCAGCCGTTCCTCTTAACGTGTTACTCTTAGCTACTCATACCAATATTTTAAGTAAATTAGACAGGTACTCATAGCTACTCATACCAATATTTTAAGTAAATTAGACAGGTACTCATAGCTACTCATACCAATATTTTAAGTAAATTGGACAGGTACTCATAGCTACTCATACCAATATTTTAAGTAAATTAGACAGGTATTCATAGCTACTCATACCAATATTTTAAGTAAATTGGACAGGTACTCATAGCTACTCATACCAATATTTTAAGTAAATTAGACAGGTATTCATAGCTACTCATACCAATATTTTAAGTAAATTGGACAGGTATGGGTAGTAGAATCCGAAAACATAATAAGATAATCTAGAAATTGAATTCAAAAGGAACTTAAAAATTCCTTTACTGTGGCAACAATTATTTTAAACAACAACAAATAATTGGTTCAAATTTGAGATTATGTTTGACTTCCGAATCTGACAGGTTAACTGAACGGAAAAAAAGATTGAACACAAGAGTTTTAAAAGATAAAATTGCGCATTTCTTCCACAAAGTTTTTTTTTATTTATTTTTTATTTGATACATAACTTTCAAAAATACAAAAACACTTTCACATGCAATTATGTCGCTCGTTAAAAATAACAACAGGCTCTAATCTCACCTCATTTCAGCAAGTACCCCTAATTTCTGATCACCGTGTGATATGGTGTGAAAAAAAAAATCACTTAGACCATAGAGCTTTTTTAAAGTGTCGTCTGTTTTCCTTGCAACCACCTTTCTTTGCAATTTAAAACCATTAATACGATCGCACCCCCTTCCTTTTTTGTCTACCATTTGTTGGCAGTCTCTAATAATATTGTCTGGTTAAACTGTAGGTACTTACGAAATATTTCTGACATTGTCATGTATTTATGTTTTTTTAATATTATTAAGAAAAGTTTCGTCGTTTAAATATTGTATTATGGATAAAGACAATTAATTAATTTAGGATCAGAAATTATGAGACAGTTCATTCGACAGACGGAACAGAGATTTTGAATAATTTTCCAGCCCCAATTAAAAATACTTTATACGGGGATAATTTCAAAGTAGCAAGCGCTTAATTAGTATTTATTAATTTGTAAAGCCTTCCACTTCTTATAGCCTACTTTGAAAAGGAAGGGACTTAGAAAATTCAAGTTCGTGATAATCATACTGATAACGTTATTTTAACTTTATAATCCAATGCCTACCTCATTGAAACAACCCACAGAGAATACGCCAACCCATATAATCAAACATAACGTTTCGGTCTGGATAAAAACAAATGGTACAGATTTTTTAAAAACACTTAATAACACCAAATTAAACGTGATATAATACTATTTAGGTTAAATATAATTATTATCTGTATTTTTAAAAATAATATTACATATGCTTTAACATAATAAAATTAGCAATACACATACAATTATAAAATTTAAAAAAAAACGCGTGAACACCTCAGCGCAAGTTCTCCTAGTGATAGGAATAAAGAATATATAAACCATTTACATACAGTACACATAATTCTTACTTTACAGTACACAATCGAATTATTAAAAATGGTCTACATTTGGCTTCGAGTCAGGGGGTTGCATGTTCGATTCCCACAGCAGTACATTGATATATGGACATACATTTTTCATTTGATAATGTAGAATGTCAGTCTGGGTGTTTTCATGTTCACCGTTACGTTGCGTTGGGTGGACCTTTATAAACTGGCATTAAAGCTGACATAATGTGTCATCCTCATGATCAACCCTATATCCTTGGATAGTCCTGGTATCTAAGAAACCCCTCCACTCCTGCCGGTCTCCTGCTGTATCCCTCTAGTACCTTATTACTAAGTATAAGTTTCTAAAAGCTCTTCCAATTCGTAGGCTAGTTATTAATTTATCAGTAGGAAATGTCGAATAAAATTTATTAAATAGATAATTTTTTCTTCCAAATTCCTCAATCTCCACACTTAATACAATAGGATGATCACCATTTTAATCAAGATCTCTAATTTAGTCGGTGTCAGTTTTAATCAAAAACTTATAAATTCCTAGAATACCTACCTATATTTCGTGCTTCTGACATTATTCAGACGAAGTTAAATCTTAAACCGAATGCTTGAGAGCCTCTTTCATAAGTCTATGATTACATTGAGCCCTTAGAATAATTGAACCCAACCTCTACAAACATCGAAGACACTAAAATAACATGAGTATTTCGTCGGTGTTATGTATTTGCACTCGACATTTTCTACTGCAAGTCTCATCTTCAGACTGCTCAACTTAATTGAGAAATTATTCTCTTTTTTGGGTTGCGGAGTAGCGGCATATAGCGACAGTAATCGTAACGTAGGTATATGAATTAGATGTAGATACAATTTGAATTAATCATCAACTTAAATAGTATTATAATATTGGGTTATTTATTTATTTACGCCCGTTACTGGCTTTTACATGGACATTTACAAATAATACTGAAAGGGTACATATTATAGTAGATAATATACAAATAAACAGCATCATTTGAAACTTGAGCACTTGAATACTTGAGGAAAACATAGAATAAGCCCATCAACTTTGGTGGAGGTTAGGTAAGACAGAGAGGGTAGGAGTGGGAGTAGGGCAGCGAAAACGGAACATGTTTAAATCTAATTGCTTATTAAGTAAGTTAATTTTAAATTCTAGACAGGAAAGGGTGTGTATGCAATATTCATGGCGCCAGAGCTCACCATTCGCTTGAGTTTTGTGGAACATACAAACAAAATTTCTCCTTTATTTAAGAGAGTGATATTGTTAACTGATGAGAAAGTTAGGAGAGCACCACGATGGGCACCTGGTGTGAAGGAGGGGATGCTGAAAGGAGGGCCGTGGGCAAATGAGAGGCGGAGATAATAATATCGGTGCGACTTACCCTGTGATAGTGTTTTGGGCGGGTTCCGGCGTCGTCTGGACAATAGCTCAGGTTTCGGTACAGCATGAGGTTTCCTCTCTCTCATGGTCATATGGGTCGACCGCGGTCTTATAATTGAAGGGGAGGCATTCTATTCTACTTTAAATGAAGAGATGGCGTACTTTCAGTTCAGAGTTTATTGTGACGAGAACATAGACATACAGGTTATGTACAGTTGTACGCCAAGTAGTTGGCACCTATTCTGTTCTAGAGTTAGACTACTTCTCTCTCTCTCTGATGGAATTCTAGACCGGGCTAATTAATTATGACAAACATACAAGTACAACACATAAAAGAGGGAAGGTTTGGACAGCTTACTTGAGGATGTTGGTACCGCGACGCCATGGCCGGGGTTGCCTGCGTGGGCAGTGTACAGGGGGCACAGGCGTCGGACATCTCCACACTGAGTTTAATGGTTAATAACAGGTCACCATCTTAGGTGTTTTAAGGTAAAATGGGAACGATCCGCTAGGGGCCTCAGACCCTCATGCGATTAACGTTGCCGATCGGACTCGAATGATGAAATAATGAGCCGATCGCGTAGGTGATAGCTCGGAGGTCGGACTGGAAGTGGCGGGCGCTCGGGAGTCGATCGCGCTACCCTGTTCTATGTGGTCAGTAATGATCTGTGTTAGCCCTCATTGGTTGATTAACCATTCTAGAAGGTGGGAAGTCACCGGATTGGTTGCCGATCTGGTGGGCCGTTGTGATTGGCTGTCGGGCTCTTTCCTGTCACAAGAAGCTAGAAACACTCTAGGATCTTCCAATTGTTACGTAACAATATACAATTACTACCTGATGTTGGCTTCACTTCACTTAGAGCACTTAGTACCAGAAAAACTAATTCACGACCGCATCAATTCCCTTATTAAATCTTCATGATCGAAATATTTCCAGTCGAGTTATTCTACAAATTCTCAAAGGACAAGTCTGTGTAGCGCCGGCGATGTTTTAAAAAAAATGTTCCTGCGTAAATTGATAAAACGGATATCTTTGATAAAGTTACACGCGTTTTTCTTAGCGTCTACGAGATATCAAAGAGATTTTCCGAGAAATACGCTACATGGAACAAGAAACTGTTTTTCGTATGTCTTGTTGCTTAATAACACGGTTTCGTGATTTAAAGACGTGAGGCATGAGATATTAATTATATTGTAATTTTGTGTTGTATTGTTAAAACTGGGTATACATTTTATTATGTACACTTGCCCTGATGATGGAACGGTTGTTCGGAAACCGGTAGGCGTGTAAAATAAATGTGGTTAAAACAAATTCATTTGATTATAATGGATAACCATAAAGTGATAGCTTCATACAATAGTATAAATTTTATTGTCTGATAGTAATTTCTTCTAACCAACCCATATGACGAGTATGGATGGAAAAAACAAAGTTATTTTTCCGCATGGAGATTCGATGAATGTTAATAAAAGCGTGGGTATATGTATTTTTTAAACCATTTTATTAAATTAATTGAACAATAAATGTTTTTTTTAAGTGCTAATAAATATATAAATATCAACATGTTTCGGAAGCGAAACTTACTTACACTGTATACTATTAAATAATGACAAGAATAGACAAATCATAAACATACGTTATATTTTTTTTCTGTGTTTATTGTTTGTCTTTTCTTACGTTATTGTTTTTCTATGTTCATTATTTGTCTATTCCTGTCATTATTTATTACTGTGTAACCTGATGAGGAAAGCTCCGCTTCCGAAACATGTTGATATTTATAAATTAAATAGTGGTTTACACAAAACTTAAAAAAAAAAACATTTTATTAATCTTCAAAGAAACAAATAATATTACAAACAAATGATATATGGTATAACAAAAGAGAAAAAAGTCCCGAAAACTTTTTATGCTTTTAGTAGTTCGTCAAAACAGTTATCAGTAATAAATTAATATATTTTTTACATCTGGAAGGCCCTGAGTAAAAAGATTTTCCTCAGGGCCTATGTAATCTTTCGGGATGGTGTGTGGAGGGTCTTTTTGGGGAAAGCGAGAAGAGGAAGTTCTGGGAAAGAAAAAGGTATGTGGGGTGGGTAGGAATCTGGGGGTCAGTGTGTGCAGGAGTCACAGGCGTATGAATTCATCCCTCCTACTGCGGTGCAAAGCGGCTGGTCAAGAGAGTTCGACTGGAGATGTCCCATCCGGCCCGCCATTTAGTTAGTGGGCAGACACATTCGTCTCCAAAACCTGGACCGTGACCCCATGAACCCGGACATCCCTGCTAAGTCACCTGACAGCGAACCACTCGGGGTGACCTATGGCAGAGGTGTTGGTTATCCAATTAATGGATCCCGGGGCGGCGGTACCCATATCCGCCTACAAAATTGACGATATCTTCAACTGGGAATGAAAATGGAAGGGGATGTCTGGAAATTAAGTAGTACTGATGAAAATATAGGGAAGTATGTCTGGAAATTAAGTAGTACTGATGAAAATATACATATTTTGCTTTTCCCGCTGAATTAAAGCTTTGAAACTTGAAAATAGTATTTGAGAATGCACCCCTGCTTCAGAGGGCAGCTTATTCTTGAAACATGATGCTTGTTCTGTGAAAGCATCTTTTGTACTGTGATGGATGGGGATATCGAAGGGTCAGTGTGTGCAGGAGTCACAGGCGTATGAATTCATCTCTCCTACTGCGGTGCAAAGCGGCTGGTCAAGAGAGTTCGACTGGAGATGTCCCATCCGGCCCGCCATTTAGTTAGTGGGCAGACACATTCGTCTCCAAAACCTGGACCGTGACCCCATGAACCCGGACATCCCTGTTAAGTCACCTGACAGCGAACCACTCGGGGTGACCTATGGCAGAGGTGTTGGTTATCCAATTAATGGATCCCGGGGCGGCGGTACCCATATCCGCCTACAAAATTGACGATATCTTCAACTGGGAATGAAAATGGAAGGGGATGTCTGGAAATTAAGTAGTACTGATGAAAATATAGGGAAGTATGTCTGGAAATTAAGTAGTACTGATGAAAATATACACATTTTGCTTTTTCCGCTGAATTAAAGCTTTGAAACTTGAAAATAGTATTTGTGAATGCACCCCCGCATCAGAGGGCAGCTTATTCTTGAAACATGATGCTTGTTCTGTGAAAGCATCTTTTGTACTGTGATGGATGGGGATATCGAAGGATCTCTTATCACTTAAGCGAAGAGAGAGAGAGAGAGAGAGAGAGCATATGAAAATTAAAGCATTTTGTTGAGATTATTATTTGTTTACTCATTTGAAACGTGCTGCGTGTGTTATACAGGGTGTAACATACGTACCCGACAAACTGAACCAGTGATTTCTGAGCATATTTAGAGAAGAAAATTAGACGGCATGGTCTCCGGTGCCTTTTTATTTTACCTAAAAACATTTTATTAAAACAGTAGTTTTTGGACAGTTGGGGTCGGGGTGTGAGTTGGGCGGTTACTCGGAGAAGGAGTGACGAGATGTGATTTTTTTTCTTAGAATTTAAAAAAAAAAAAAATTTTAAACAAAAAAAAATTCACCAGTGACAAAAATTTTATTAACATTTTTTTACTTCAAATGTACTCAGGAATCACTGGTCAAAGTTTGTCGGGTAAGTGCTGTTACACCCTGTTAAAAAAAGAGTATCGTTGACTACAAGAGCACTCTTTAATGTTGTCGTAGATTATTCCTTGACAATTTTATTCAGAGAAAGCTCCGCCATTAAGCGTGAAAATTTTGACATTTAACAAATGCGGCCATCATCCCTATATCTGCCGATGTGTAATGTACCGGGAGGCTCAATATAAATTGATGCCCCAAAAAGGTTTCGAGTAATACGCCTTGTCCCAAACCACTCACGAAAAATGGAAATCTATGAAGATTTATTGTTTCTTGCCGCTGAAACAAAATTGATATTCGCCAAATAATCTTTGTCTCAAATATCAATTTGGCGTGAAATATTGGTCTGGAATGCGACTGGCGAATGTGCGATGACAAAAAATTATACTATTAGTTGAAATGCTTCACTTCTCGCCTTGAAATTTAAGTTCAATCTACTCATTTGTTAAACTTTTTATCGTCGGAAACAAAACATGTGGCGTGACACTGATTTGTTTTAAAACCGCTATTTGTGTATCCTCCCTTGAATACAAATTTAATCAGAACTTTATTATAATAACTAAGAAAATCTACTGTTTTAGGTGTTTGCCACAATTTGCAGTTTATTCGTCAACATACGTTAAAGTATGGTGATTAACTCTCCCGTTTCGGTAATAGTATTAAGAACATCAGCATAGAAAACCGACGAGGAAAAATATCATGAAAAAATACAAACATTTTCATATTTTTACTATACTATTATTTTATGAGCCATCACTAGATAGCGTAGTACGATTAAAATACAACCTCTTTAATATTGCAACGAAATCGTGATAAAAATCTGCGATTTTTTTCTTGTCTTTATTACAATATTGCTACGAATTCCAATTAAGTGTTAGGCTCCTCCGACATATTATTACGAACGTAACGCCCATCATTCTTTTCTTAACCTTTTATATTCCGGGCTATCCTTTCGCGGCCCGTTTCCCGCCCTCGGTTTGCTTTGAGACTTTCCCCAGGACGTGTCCTTTCACGTTACTTCTTATTACCCACACCTCCCCTGTCTAATGAACATGTTTACAACTCGGTTCGCTTTCCCGACTTTTTAATTTAAAAATTCGGTTCTCCCTGGAGTACGTTCGCGGAATAATTATTCGCCAGGAGCGTATCTCGAAAGGTTATGAAATTTTAAGAGCCCTTGACGTAATTTTTCACGAAATCGCTACTATTTAAAAGGCCCACTTATCCTCTCTACGGGATCATATTAACTTTCAAATGTCAATGTTTGAGTTAAATTTGTTTCCAAGCCAACGTATTCAGATTAAAAGCGCATGTTCGCGGTAAATAGTCTCAGAGTTGTTGCTGCAAAACAATTGACGAGATTATTACTATTTAAATAATAGCTATGCAAATTACATTGATATTCTTCATCTTCGTATGGTGGGGGAGAGTTGGTGGAGGTCATAGTGGGATGTTGACGTTATTCAGCCAGTCGACGGCATCGGGAGTCATTTGGTTCAGCACAGATTCAACGACTGTGACTGCACCGGATGCGGTTTAATGAGGTTCACGTCTTCCGAAGGATAGAGAACCCTGGCATTTTAATAGTAGGGACTACAACAAGGTGCTTGTTTTTAACTTCCGTCAGCGGTCTGCCTCTAAGTTCGCCATAACATTTCAAGGGAGTATCGTGATAGAAGCAGTCTTTCGCCTTCATCAATTACATCGATTAGTTTGATAATGTGCATTTCGCCACTTCTTGACATTACAAGTGATAGTTAGATGATATGATTGGTGCATTTCGCCACTTCTTGACATTACAAGTGATAGTTAGATGATATGATTGGTGCATTTCGCCACTTCTTGACATTACAAGTGATAGTTAGATGATATGATTGGTGCATTTCGCCACTTCTTGACAGTACATGTGATAGTTAGATGACATGATTGGTGCATTTCGTGCCTTCTTTCTTAATCCTCCCAATATTTGATTTTCCGCAAAGTTGATGTTAATTAAAAAAAAATCAAACGTCTCTTTTTCTAACATTTTAATACACAAGTGCATTTAAAAATAAAACTCGGTATGTGTACCTACGAGTATATGCCAACTATAGGACATTTGATAGCTATGATTAAAGAATAATCTTTAGAATATTTCTTGATTTTTCATTTGAACAAAAGTGATTCGTAAATCGCTTATCCGAGTAATCTTGTATTCAGTGTAACACCCACGGAAACTGCTCATCTGCTAACTACTAGCTGCTAGCTGCTGAATATACTCAAATGTTGAATACATTGTTTATCCAGCAAGTACGGAACTTCTCGCATTAACTAAACAGCTTTTCAAAGAAACTCTCAACTTATCTTTTCTTCTCGTGGATCAGTGACGTCGCGAGTCGGGGTTGTTGTTTGTTGTCTCGCTACTAACTTGTTAACGCTATATATGTATATTCCCCTTTCAGTGTGCTCTGGTGTTGTGTCGTTTTACTCTGGACGAATTGTTTAACATGCTTAGAACACCAAACATTGGACAGCCCGTCACCAGATTCTCTTTCTTCTCGATTCATATACAAACTTATTTTCTTCTTTAGATTTGTGTACGGAAACAGTGCTGGCGGGGCGCTTCCGGCCTGGCGACTATTTCCTCCTTCCATTTTCTCTATTTTTGGTCGGGCCTGCTTTTGAGCCCTATATTTATTCTGAACTCGTCGATTTCCTGGTGGCATTTTATCCACTGGCGTGCAGTTAAACGCAGCATTTCACAAACAACTAAACTATTTAACACTATTTCTTCTTTATGGTGATTTTTAACGACAACGATCCCCTAGAATTTATTTTTAGTATTATCCTTTTGGCAATGTCAGTAATATACGATTTTTTGGGGGGTGGAGCATTGTTATTTAAAATTGAGATGCAAATCATGAAAGAAACAATTAATCATACATTATATATCGTTTAGGGCTACTGATTCAGCCAATAACCTGATCCGGCTCTACTGAAATAAATCGCATTACGAAACGAAGTCTTTGGTTATCTTTTACAGCGGATTTAGAAATAAAATTGTGTCGAGTTTTCAAATTAGATGCAAAATCTTCTAGGGATAGTAATGTTTTCATTTTAAAATATAAATATCTTGAACAAGTGGAATAAACTTTGAAATTGTTTTTTATTATGCTTATTATAAATACCCTGTTCTTTTATAAATTGTTTTCGCTTGTGTAAAAAGTTACATTATTGATCCTTGAACTCTCGACGGGGCTGAAACATACTTGAAACAAGAATGCGGAAGAAAGAACATGTATTAGAAAGTGTGTACAATTGGAAAATGCAACACTTTCTACATCGAAACCTGATCTGTTAAATCACCTCGGATGAAGTAATGTGATTTACTTCACACGGAAGATACGACACTAACAAATACAATTTCTGTATTACCTGTATAAAATATAACGATGGATGGGATAATTAGATCGCAGTCAATTTGATCAATAAATCAACAAATAATATTTGCCTAAACAAAAATACCGAATGGAAATGGTTTGATTTTGTTTATTTACGAAACAATCAACTTGATTAAATGTCGTAATATTATATGTCAAATATGGAATACAATTTACCGAAAGCATATCAACAAAATTTTATCGGTGTTATATTTCTGTACGAATTCTACATAATTCGAAACCGATGGAAACTTCGCCTCGAGACAAAAGGATATTTTCCTGAAGTAGGTTACCTTACAGGAGGACGGGAGGGTTCACAATGACAGTGAAGGGTTGAGGGGTGGGGAGGGGTAAGAAGAGGATGACTGAGATGGGGGAGGTTCCAGTGGCTGAGGATGTAATGATGAGAGAGATATTTATCTCTTTCTGAGCCGGAGGGGTGAAAATAATACGAGAAAAACTGTAATCTGCATAGCTAGGTAGTTGGCGATGATTAAAAACGTTTGGCACTATTTGTGAATAGTTTGTTAGTAGTAAGGTACTGTTTTAATTTGCCTACGAGTATTATATCATATTTTGATTGGTTATTCTTAATTCCTGTAGAAATTCCAAAAAGCACAGATACCTCGAGGGTATTTGATGCTGCTCTTTGATTGACACTGCATTTTATGATGACTTATTTTAGTAGGAGATCGAATCATGGTTTTTTATTGTCGTGATCACGAATATTAAGCGTGTTTATTTTTTGTGTTAAGTTTTGCAAGTATTTTGAGCACCGTTCGAGACGCTAAAAGTGTCCAGCTGCCACTGCTAATAACCCCGAACTAAACCCAATCAATTTCACCCGTCTTCTTTTTATTATGTTATTGCCCGAATCGAATTGGAGCGAATAATTTCTTTACGACTTCAAGAGCGGCAATGGCGTACGTCTCTATATCGGAATTCAAATTAAAGTGGACACAATCAGCTATTCGACGCACGGACGCGGCACTAAATTGGGAGAGTCCGAACAATGGCTCGCTGCGTCAGATAGTGTATATGAGGGGTCTGAGATGAATCAGCTTCTCCGCGTCTCGGTGGTACCGCGGTGTCTCTCGTATCTTGTCTCTAAGTTCCCTGTCGCTGTCTGGCGTCTCTTGTAATGTCCGTAATAATGTAGACGCCGCCCCACACACGCGTCCGTTGTTTTTCCCGCTACTGTTTTTACTTGAACCCTTTCCCTGACTCTGTCTAGCTTAATTTTTAATGAGGTGTTTTGTTAGTACGCAATCTCACGTCTAACTACGGGAGCAATTATTACATCAAACCCTCGATATAGAATAAACTAGAATATTAATAATAATAATAATAGTTAATTTCTATAGCGCAGTTTTGTGCAGTTTCACCCCAAGTCCGCTTTAAACTAACTCACCTAACCTAATATAATTAGAAAATAACAGATATACTCGTATTTATGTATACGCAAATTAAAACTATCACTTAAACTTTTGTAACAATTAATAATCAAATGTATAGTACAAATAATAAATGAGCAAAAAATATACACTAAATATCCTAACCTAAAATGATTAGAAAATACAGATGTCCCCTATTGATCCATTTTAGATCACTCACTAGCGTATGAAGGGGTATACATGGTGTCAGTGGTACCAGTTTCCCACTTGTACCACTAGTTTCCGAACACCGTGTATAAGTACTACTAGACTTCCCAACTCTTAATACAGGATAAGATTAATGGAATATATAGTAGAAAAAGACGCAGCACCTTGTGGTTTTGAATCTTTGTGACTAGTACGAGTGCAGTTCTGGGCAAAATTGCCTTACCTTCGATGTAAACACTAATAAATTCGTAAACCCTTATTATATTTCACCCATGAGTCGTGATTATGTGGAAAGATTTTTTTTACTGATAATAATATAATAAGGCGAAAACATTAGTTTCTACTTGTGATTTCCCGAAAAACTATTGTGGATTTCGTTTTAAGCCATTTTTTAATGCTGACTTCAAAAATCAGTCTGTGGTATTTTTGACTTCTTAATGTTCATTATTTATCAAGGTGAATGACTCTTTTATTCACAATAATCACACAAAATGATTACGTCATGTTTACTTTCAGCAGAGCCTATATATTGTGGTTTATATCACTGCATCATCAAACGCGTGAATATCCTCGCATGTCCTTTGTCCCCAAGTGATGGTGGCAATTTTCTTGGCTGGGTTGCCGCCTAACACATCAATCAGCCTTGTTCGCCGGCGTTTGTAAACTCGCCGTCGTTCAGTCGCTCGTCCTCTTGTCTCTTTCACGGCGTTTCAGCTCACCCACATCACTGCTGATGTGAATACATCAGCCCCGGTGATAGACGACGCTTTGTCTCAAGAAATGGTAGGAAATGAACACATTGGTGACGTATACAGTAGAAAACATTATTTGACATTCATACACAGGCTTTACGTAACTTACTTACTTCTGGGATTGAATTCTTCTTTATTCGTTCCTGCGTTGATTGCTTGGGATCGTAACCTCCTCCCTAATTACCCTGGTCATCAGACTGAACTGCTCGCAATCCTGCTCGGAGATCTATGAACACCGATGTTCCAGAAGCCTGTACATCTGCGATATCCCCCTGCTTCTTTTACCACTGACCATACGTTTCTCGATGTTCGAAAGAAAAGAAAATTGGCTTACCCTTTGTTTAACTTTCTATATGTACTCGTATTTCTATGTTAAAAAGCTGTGTGTTTCTTGCAATAAATAATTTTAAAAATAAATAAAATGATGCCACAGAGGTAATTTGCATTTATTTAAGAAGTAAATATATTTTTAATTATTGAAGATAATATTAAAAAAAAATTAAATGATATATGAAACAGAAAAGACACAGAACGATCGCATCTGGTACTCGAACCCAGGACCTCTCGGTCAATCCGGATCGACCGTTATATTTTGGTGTCTTTTCTGTTTCATATTTCATTTGAGATTTTTTAATATTATCTTCAATTATTAAATATTAAATTATGTTTATAAGCTTCAATAAATTATTCAAAGAAAAACTGAAATAAATAAATGTTAAAATTTTTGCAGTTACAGCCATTTCAAGCATTTTTTTTAAATCAATTCGTAACAACCGATTGATTCTGAAAGGGTGTATCTATTTTAAAGCATGTTTGATATTGGATAATTTACGGCACGTTATTAAGAGTATTCAATATTCAGGACTTTACAAAATAATCATGTCCAATTTGTTCACAAAGGATCGTTCATGTATATTCAAACGGCGCCCTTAATAAGTACCCACTCTCCCAAAAGAAGATTTACAATTTGCAAATGGTTGCCCAGTCAATCATCAAATATAAACGATATTTACATCGCATTGATCATTGAATGCCCGGTTATTTATAAATATTCATTACATTCTAAACGTGTGTAAATACTTACTTCAAGATTTATAGCCTAATAGAAACTAGCGCATACTAAGCGATAAAGGAGCCTTAGCAATTTGGCAAAAGAGCCCCTATCTAGAATTGCTAGAATATAAATTATAACAAAACATACCAACAAATAATTTAAACTTTGTTTAGTCGTATTCTAACTCGGTTATCTCTGTATTTCTCTGACTGTAAAAGCTGCCGAACAATTAACAAAGCGAGGTTATCTAATATCTGATGGTTTGTGATCTTTTTTGTAAATGAAATTACATCCCATTGTTATTTTTTTTTAA
Source organism: Halesus radiatus (assembly GCA_022606495.2). Taxonomy (NCBI): domain Eukaryota; kingdom Metazoa; phylum Arthropoda; class Insecta; order Trichoptera; family Limnephilidae; genus Halesus; species Halesus radiatus. Next base: position 338,848 of record JAHDVE020004323.1, read on the forward strand.
TATTAACCCATTCAACCGTGACCCATTGTTTTTTTTTTTAATATAAACTCGCCCAAGAGGCCTCGGGGTTTCCCTCTGGGTATCTCTTATACTATTTGGGCATGCTTTGCGGAGGGTCCTTTAAGGAGATGATGGAGTGAATACTTAACAGAGTTGGTAGGCCAGCCATACACGGAGGGTCGTGCATTCCATATAGGCACATAAGCACTGCCTACCCCACCTCACTCACATAAAAATATGTATTATAAATTATTGCAATAAATCAATCTACACTTTTAAACATACGCGCTTAAAAATAGCTACGAATCGCAGCACTACTATAACCTGTCAAAAGCGCGAACTAAGTATGAAAAATGATGCACTTATGATATTTATAAAGTCTTAACTGTATTCTATACAATAAATGTACATGTGTTCGCAATGCTCAATCAAGGGAAGACTCGTTTGTTTTAGTGTCGAAAAAGGCCATGCCTTTCGGTACAAATCACAAATGTAGCAATCAGTGCCATCTCTTGGGTCCTCTATTAATTAGTACAACTTTACTAAAGAAATAATGTTCATATTATGTTGGCTTTCTTTCATGCAATTAGGTGATCGAAAAAATAAAATATATATCTATATACAGTAATTGGCTTGTAATATGCATACATGCAGCGGTTATTTTGATATTCGATGTGGCAGCTAATCTCATCCAACATCCGCCAAAGCCAGCAGCTTAACCATTCTTAGCGAATACTTACCACGTCTGTAGTAAGTTTTTTTTTAATATCAATTAATTCGCTGTTCTTCCTACTGCCTACCCCACTGTTGTGTTTATGAGGATGTCAGGGAGAGGGGAAATGGGAAAGAGGAAGGTTAGGTAGGGAGAAAGCCCCTAAGTGGGTAAGCCACGTTGGGTGACAGTGTTGTGAAAATGAAGGGATGGGGAGGAGGAAGGTTGGGTTACGGGGGAAGTTATGGGAGACGATTACAATCTGCAGGACTTACCCTGGAGATGGCCTCTTAGATGGGAAGTCTGCTCCGGACATTAGCCTAGCTCAGATCGGCAGGGGCATCAGCTTCTCATCGTACAGGGTCGCGGATCGATCGCAATCTTATAATTGGCTTGAGGGCGTTTCTAATTCTACGTTAAATGCGTACAGGGAAGTGTTTTCATACTCGGGGTTTATTGTAAGCTCAGACAAACATTGTAGGTTAAGAACAATCGAGTAGTTAGTAAAAAGGTCTTAATCTAGGTATGATTCTATTGTAATATTTCTCTTTCTTATTCGAATCTCTAACCGGGTTATGCAAATGTACCAAGGGCTTAATCAACACATTAAGGGGAGATGGAAAATAAGCGTACATGGAGGTGATCTTGTCGGATGGCGAGAGTTGCTGGCAATGACGCTAAGGCTGGACATCTCTGCACTGAATTTAATAGCCTATTTAATTAGTAAGTCACCTTGATGAGTGCTTTGGCAGCAAATGGCACGACCAGCTGCGGGCTTCAGACCGTCCGCATAGTACTTGGCCGTAATAAACTAGTAACACAAAAATAGCCGTCTCTTTTCAGAGACGCAGTTATCTCTTCGAGCTCCAGGCGGAAAGTGATCGTTTCAAGGGGCCGCAAGCAACACCGCTGAGCTGCCGAGGCGCTCGCGTCGCCTGCTCCTGTTTTGTTAATTTATGATCTGATTGGTTTAATTGGGCGCTAGAATCGCCTGATTGGTTAATTTATGGAGGGAAATGATGTGATTGCTTGCCGGGCTCATTTGCCAAGACGAGTAGCTAGAACTCATCTCAGAGCCATCCTTTCGTTACATAACACCACTTAAAATCTCTGTGCACGCCACTGCATCCAAGTGTGGATCGAATTCTGCACAAGTTTATACTACAAGGTGCGAGGCTCTAGCATACTTGTCAAATATACAGTTTCGCGTGTGGCCGAAGGATTAAAATGAGTCCTAAATACGATCCATGCTGAAAATATGTATGAATGCTGGACACGCTTTTGGTGTGATTCCGACAGCGCACCGATGCTAGATGAATCACTGACGCTAGTCACTCAGAGCACCTTCTTTTGAATTACCGGTTAAGAAGGCACATTACTCGGAAATTACAATCCGTTCCTTAGATTATGGGAATCTCTCAGACGGATTTCCGCTTTAAACCGAGTCAAAAGTGTTTTTCTGGGTGGCAATCTGAACAATATGGCATCCAACGTGAGATAACAAAAGATTCAAACGACAGTGAAATAAGTCAAATCTTCCATTATTAATTTTCGTACATTGTATTAGCGTTATTAGATCTAGGTATACGTTATACTAACATGTGTGTGTACACCTCCAAAGTGTTTTCTCTGTTCAGTATTTATGTGCGTACGTTTTATATCTGAACGGCAATTCAGCGAGTACCCTATAAAATACCTCTAATGCCCCATTTACATGACCGGGCCCACCACTCCGAATCCCGCACATCCATCTGATCTGGTTTCCTGATCTTATTCAATCATTTCTATCGTTTTTCTGCAGATTTTCTTCAATAATAAATTCAAAAACATTTTATCAAAAAATAACTTCTACGATTATTTATTGTATAGGTACTTTCTGTCACAATATTTAATCAATAATATAAAACACTTGGTTTTGATCACTGTGATTAATAATGAAAAATCTACATGTTTGAGAACCAATGGTTTCGTCTTCAAGATACAAAGTATACTAAAAATAAAATGACATTCAAGTATAAATAGACAAATACTTGAATGTCATTTTATTTAGGCAAATGTGTATATTATTGAATGTCATTTTATTTAGACAAACTTGTCTATACTTGTATGTCAATTTAATTTGACAAACTTGTATCCTGAAGAAGGAACCATTGGTTCTGAAAAATGTTGATAATTTATTATTTAGAAACAGTGATCAAAACTATGCGTTTAATATTATTTATTTAATATTTTATGTGTTATTTAATTTTTCAAAAAAACAACACCTTAAAACTTTTTTTTCTTTACAATTGAAAAATCTGGAACAATAATATTGTGTTTGTTCTCTTTTGTTGTGTTATATGCCTATTTTAAACCTCCATAGATCATGGTGGAAATTTACTATGTAATTATAACATAATACACGATTTTTATCTCTCCCTATTGTTCTACTCTTCAAAAGTTGAGCTCCAGTAGTTCGTAGTTATGGGAAGAGTATTTACATAATATATAGTCGCAAAACTCATTACTACATACAGCCAAGAAGATCTCCCAAGAAATACCTGCCAAGATAAAAGAGAAAAAATCTTTTTAAATTTAAGAAGGCAGTGATGAAATACGTATGGTGCAATTTTTAATGTCGTAATTTGTAATTCTAAATTGTATATTGTGACTTAAATTGTAAAAAAAAGTGTTAAATACATATCATGTTCACATTAAATACTTTTTTTTTTAAAGATACAGAACCATTCTCAGGTTACGAATAACATGACAATGTATGAAAATCTCTTACTACCGTCATAGTGATCGGAAAATACATAATAATATGTTCTATTTGAAGTTAAATAAATAATATTAAAAAAAAACAATGTATATTAGGTAATATGTAAACTGATTTTTTTTTAATTAAAAAACCTTTGTCACTTTTTTCCACTTATTTATTTTCGACTGGACCGGTTTCACCCTATCACGGGCATCCTCAGACTGGTACAATGAATACTAAATCTATGGTATATATAGCATGGATGTCGGGAGTGAGTTCCCTGCTTTTCTAATTTTGTTTTTATTGTTTGAAATTTATTTTATTGCTGACGGTACTGTTTATTGTGTTTTTAAAAAGTACTTTCTGGGTGGTTTATTATTTATATGTAAACAATATTAAAAACTTAATAACTACAGATGTAAATGAAAAAAAAAATGTTATTAACTATTTACTACTATAACTTAAGTAATAATAATAAAAAAAGGAAGAATGTGCGTTGAAAAGTTGTGGATAAGTGTAGAGAATTTCATGTATATCGTCGCTGACAACACAAACAGGCGTATCTCATATTTAGCAAATTTATAGGAGAGCAAATTTTTTTTTTATTCCCCCCCCCCTCCCCACCAGCGAAACATGTAATAAAATGTATAAGAAGCTCTTCGAAATTTGCTAAATATGAGATACGACTGTTTGTATTGTGGGAGACGATATGCTCACGAATTGTTGTTGACTATACACATTAAGTTTAGATTGTTAAGATACGGTTTGTCTGTACGGTCCTCCATTCATGATTCAAGGCGGTACACGCCATCATTTCAATTGGGCACTACGCAGCCGCGTCTTCATTCTTCATCCGGCCGTTCGGTACTTGTCCCATTGTGTCTGCCGTCTGCCCCGACTGCTTTTTCCTTCAACTCGTCTTTGTCCTTCCTCCCCGCCTCTCCCTTCGCCAAATTAACTCGTGAATTGTTAATGTCACACCCCTTTGTGAGACGGCCGCCGCAGTCCGTGGGATCATCTACAAAAACTACCTAAGCGGCGGAATGTCGCAAATTGTCAAGGGATGCCCATTGCCCGGCACGTCAAAGAAAACTACTGACTCCGGTACCGTGCGATGGAGACTTTCCTGGATTGAATTGAGGATGAAGAGGTTTCATGTTATATCAGTCTTATTTTATTTATACCCCAACCAGGACTATCGCATCCCTTATCGCATCGCAGTCTCACGGGTAAGGGGAGGCTGGGCAGTACCTGACTCAATAGCTCTGGTCGCTTAACATATTTAAAACTATTTCGACTAATATTTGGTTCTGATAAAAGGACTGGGAGCATATCCCAAACGAACAAATCTCCTTTATATGAAACAAAGATGTGCGAATGAATTTTCAATTTGTTCTAAGAATTAATTGAAATTCCTATTCAGAATTTTCTCCTGGTAATGTTTGCATTTTTCAATTCATATAATTTATAACGCGATCCTTAAAGGCGTGATCATAGACACTTATTGGTGTGATTAATGTTAATATTCAAATTAAAACGAAATTTAAACGTTAAAACACAAAGTGCCAGGTAGGATTTCAGGTTATGGGGTGCGCCGGGGAGCGGACAATTAACATTAAAAATATACATCCCTCCCAGGCATTTTTTTGTTTTTCTTTCTTGGAGTTGAATTTAAATGTCGCGATGTTTTGGCCGGGAATATTTAGACCGCTCAGTTTAGAGTTTACATTTTCAGCTTTCATTAAACGGAATATTTTATTGAAAATAAAAATGAAGAATGATTTAGTATCTAATGAGATCAAGTCGCTGCTTATGACCGTTTTTTTCTGGAGAAAAACGACATGCCTATTTTCATATTGTTCTAGTCGAAAAATAATTATTTTCTTCTTCGAAAAGTAATTTATTTGTATGAAAGTTTTAAGGGTTCTTGAACTTTTCTTACGCCGCAGTACTGCTAATAATAAAATTTATTAATTAATCTTTTTTTTCTGAAAGTACCGTTTTTGGCTAAAACAATTTATATTAAAAGGTTTTTTTTTAATCTTAGCTCTCTAGAACGAAAAAAGGCACCAATCACGGACCGCAAAATATTATATTTTCATTTGACAATAAAGTTGGTGTACGAGTATTTAATGAAGTATTCTTGTGCACACAAATAAGACATTATGTTTATTGTTAAGTAGACATATTTTTGCGGTATATCGATCGTTCTTTCCCATCATTTGGGGTGATTGTCTATACTTGATAATCGCAGTATCGCCCTGATAAAAGACCACCATTCAGTGATCGAAACGTTGTTTGAAGTGGTTTTATCCATGTTTGGTGACCAGATATGAATAGCCAGGTACTTCTCAATCTTTTTTTTTCTCTGCTCCTTCCAATTCCTCACTCTCTTCAGCCTCACAATATATATAATGACCTTATTAAATTTGATTTACATTAAATTAAACACAAAAACAATTCATTCCTGTATGAAGCTCCATACAGCTCGACAACCGAGCGGTTCAACCGCCGTGTGTGAATTAGCACCTATGCGCCGGTTTAGCGTTGGTATATTGGTATAATTAGACCGGCCGTAAGCCTAGTTTAAGGCCCGTTTTACCATGCGTACACCATGATAATAAGTTTTTACTATTCCGACCTTACGCGCCGCGTAATATTTACACCGTGTTTGTAAATCAAGGGGTTTATGTTGTGGGTAGAGACAGCTCTTTCATTGCTATGAATATTAAGTTCAATGAACCGTACTATCTAATTACATAATCAACCGAATAATCTGCAAAGTCGTACCAAGCTCGTGATACCATATTACTAATTAATGAACGTACAGTGGTACAGTAGACTCATTACAAGTACAATCATCAGAGATTCTCGCTTGTGTGGTGGTGTACTGTATCGTGAGAATGTTGCGGGGTAAGGGGTAAGGACTACGGGCGGGTGTTCCAAACTATTTTGAACAAATTTTAACCACTTTCGGTGTGCACATTCAAACGTGCGCTCTTTCACAATGGTTTGCCTGTATACACGGCACATAATTCTGTGAAATCTAAGATCCGGCGTACAGGGTGACTAGTACTTGATGTGAAATATTTAAGGACCCTATTCATACGTAAAAGATTTTTAAACAATTAAGTCCATTCAAACGTACTACTTGTGAGTTGTATGGATATCTGAAAATATAAGCATTCTGAACCGTATGCATAACGAAATATTTTACTAATAACCTGTCAATATTTGAAAATCTCCTACTACCGTCACACTAAGCGGAAAATGTTGCTTGTGTTGTGATGGAGGACTTTCCAGCCCAGGAATTCGACTCACGACGCCTGGGTGGGAACCCGACGCATTACCAACAAAGCCACTGACCTGCAGATATGACACTAGACAATGATTGGTGGAAATACTTCCGATGAGTACATAGTTATATGAATAGTAAAACTATCGAGCTTTTGTATGACGTTCAAATTATTCAGTTTTATTTTGTCGATTCGAACGATAATATTTCATATTTAACTAATTTGTTCTAAAGGTTAAGATATTTTAAACTCTCTTCACATTTAGTAACAATCAAATCGATAATCAGTGTCATTTTAAATTTTAACATTTGAACGGTCCCCGTTAAACGCCAATTGTGATCAGCTGTCATGTCTAATGCTTTGTAGGGGGTAGGGTATCTACAGCTTGACATGGTTAACTTTGCAGCTGGTGGTGTCGCCAGGGTAGTTTTTATTGTTGCTGTTGTGAAAAACATTATAATTTTGGACTGCTGATTCAAGATATTAGAAGACAGACGAGTTTATCGCTATACCCTTCCTTATTTTGTAAAACATTATGAAAACCTTTAATCTTTTAATCGTAGCACCCGGAAATCCGAACGATTGCTATTGATAAAAAATATCGTAACTCACTTCCGTTACTTCTATGCTTTAAAAATAACGTCGTGTACCTCTATAAAATGGAATCATTCAAAATATCACAATTACACAGCGCATAACGAAAACCCCGCAGACGATAAATTATCAACGCCAAAAGTCAAACGCTCCAACCGCACGTTGTACATTACTGTCGTAGAGCACTTAGTTCTACGTTTTTTCAACTCATTTTGCTAGTCTTTCAATATTTCTCATCATGTACGAGTCACGCTGTAAGTATGAAAACTTGAATTTAATTAAGTTATCCCAATTTAGGTTTGATAGGAACATAAACCGCAGAACACAACCAGTGTACCTACCGCCTAGTGCCTACTGGATATCCTAATTAATTTAATTGCGTCCCTTTGGTGTCATCAGCATAAGTTCACTATACACGTGTGTCGCCCTAACTTGAAACTACAAGCATAGCTTTTTGTTGACATAATAGTTATTCCTAACTTACGTATGTACATAGCAGTGGCGTGCAATACATAAAGGCAGAAAAGCTGTGCTTGCGCTAAGGAAAAAGAACCGTTAGAAGAATATAAGAAAAAAAATTAAATGCAACAAATTTCTAATCGAAGCGTATTTTTAAATGAATATAGTAATAAGCTTGTACAGTCGTTTATTCAGGTTGCCCTAACAATCACTGGAAGATAGTAGTAAAATTGCTATTTTCGAATATTCAGTGCACAAATCGACTGCTCCAAGGAAGAAGCCAGTAACTCACCTTAGGTCATTTTGTAGGAGTGCCATTTGATTATTACAAACCTTGTTCATATTCTTAGGTGAGTGTTTATTTTAATTTTTTAAATTAAATATTTGTTCACTAACGGCCGTTCTTCCGAACCTTACTGAGCCGAAATTTTGCCTCAGCACTGTTCAAATGCACAAATTCGCCTATCCCAACGAAATTCTCAGTCAAACTTGCGATCATCTTAAGTTATCGATTTCTGTGGATTAAAGATCTCCTCAGTAAAAGACTAGTTATAAAAAGTGTCAACAGAGTGTCAAATGACAGCGTAAACGTTAAATGCCATAGATATCTATGGTCAAACATCATTCGTTTCGCGAACTATTTTTTGTACCTATTGTGTATTGACAACTTTGAATATGGAGAGCGAAAATGAAGATATTTTTAATGTAATACCAATAGTGGGTATGGACAGCGAATATGAAGACAGCGACGATGAAGATATTATTGACAATTATTGATTGAAAATTGAAAGAACGTACGAAAGACAAACGTCAAAAAAGGATACTTCCGTTTTCGCGGCATTAGTAAAAGTCAAGCTAACACTTATTATTTTAACATATACGTTTTTAAATATAAAATATTGGTGTTTGTATTACAATATTTAACACAAATAATATGTATTCATAATAAATAGAAAATTAACTCATCTATGTTAATTTTAGATCGAAAGTTTTTACTTTGATGTCATTTTATTGACTATGAGCGTGTGGGGGTACAATTATATTTTCCAAAGAAGTGGGCCAGTCCTTCATAGACAATTTAGGAAGTTCAAAGATAAAAAGTGTTTGGAGACAGTCAAATAGAATGAATACTTAACAAAACACTTGGCTGATCGGCGGCTGAGATTGATCATTCGAAAAGTTGCGGAGAACGGCTGTTAGAATGCATTTTCTAGCTTCTTTAACATTTTGCTCAATATGGCACTAATTTATGACTCCCAGAATGGAAGTAAGTCGAAATCTTAATTTTATGAGTTAGTGCTGTCTTCCTCGAAGCAGTCAAATTATAATGCTCGAAATTTAAAAACTACACACATCCCACCTTTAGTCATAGAGCAATGCACGCCACAGCTCATCATCTTCCGCTGATTGTTGTGGCCAACTGAATAAATGAGCTTATAAGTTCCTTACCAAATTCATGGAAAAATATGTTCATCGTATTTCTACGGTTTTATTTTCGGGTAGGTTCAACTTTGACACCTTTAAGGATTGCGCGCCACTGGTAAATAATATCAGAATTATGTTAGTGACTTTTAATTTTCTTTAATGTTTGTTATTTTGTTTGACTTAAATGGACATTTCAAAAACCACATCTTTCCGGAATTATTATCGCAGTTTCTATTGGAGCAGTTCATTTTTCAAACCTTTGTACGAGTGCATTTTATCCAAAAGATTGAAAGCTTAATTTTTTATCGTATGCTTCATTACACAACCGTGTTTCTTCATTACAGAGAAGTACGATAAGAGAGGGGACAGAAGAGAAATGCATAGGTTTTACCGGGAACGTATTAATCCTATGTAAAATTGATTATTATTATTATTGCCAATTGTTTTTTCATATTATTTAAATTTTCCTTATTTTCGTGTGTATCCAAAATATCAAGCGAAATTCTCCCCCTCAATTGAATAATCCTAAATCGTTAACTCCCCTCGATTACTATAAAGCGGCAGGTAAACTCGAATACTGTACCCTCAGCACATAACCCTTTCCTAGGCATTTTCGGTGATGGCTTAACCTACGAAATCGCATGATTAGCGGAAATTATCCCAGCACGCGGCGAGGCGACTAGAAGCTCCATTCACAATGAAGTAAAATTTTCGGTACCAAATTTTTTTAACGTGAATTTTGAGTGCTAAAGATTTTTTTACTTTATAAAAATTTGTTATAATATTTACACCAAAAAAAGCACAAAAAGTGCAGGTATTTATACATTACTTGTAAATGAATTTACGTCCTGGCTGAAAAAAACCCTAGAGTTGTCCCTTGCGTAAAAATAGCGCCATGACATTACCATTATTACCAATTATGTTGCTCGGGTACCTTTTTTATGCAACATTATTATTGAGCGTACGTAGGACAGTCAGAAAAGGGTAATATTTCTAATTTGATTTTGATATATGAGGAGCCTAAGTAATAAAAAATTAAAAACAATAAAAATGAATTTACAAATATACTTACTATTCACCAATTTATAAACATATATTGATATCTTCATGTTTCGAAAGGGATGCTTTCATCGTCAGGAATATATGAATACATAAATTTAAGCATCCCTTTCGAAACATGTATCAATGTATATTTATAAAGTGGTGAATACTAAGCATATTTTTTAATTCATTTATTAATAATGATGACGCCACAATTATAAAAACTTTGTTTCGAATTGATTTCGATCCCTCTTCGACGTCCCCACCCCCTTAACATTCATATTGCTGTTTACTCTGTATGTAAGTCTAGTAGTAAACTTGCGCTTTGCAAATCGCCCGTTTAAGACTCTGGTAGGTAGGTACTGTACTGTCAGATTCCATACAAAATCACGATGACGAAGATTGCATCGCGCTGAAAGACCCCTTTAGTGAATGGGGCCTTACTCCATCGTGCCCTTCACCTTTCTGCCGGTACCGTCGCATCATTCATGTTGTACTTATCCGTTTACGTTATATCTGCCATACACAGCGCTCATGATGTAGCCTGTATCCATCATACACGGCGTTCACCCACACGGCCGCACTGCGCTCTTAATTAATTCCCCGCTCCTCGGTACGTGACGAGACGCTATATTTTTCCAGACGTATGTAATCCACGACGCCATTTTAAAGGGCATTATAAAGCGGGTTTTTCACAACTGTTTGCGGGTAGTCAGGGGGCGATATGGTTGTCGACGCGGCCGGATAAAGTGTTTGTGTAAGATCAAAAGTTAACAACTCTATCTCTACCGGTAGTTAAAGAAAGAAATCTTGTCTAATCTGTCCCGATTTTTAGCCAAATGTCGCTGGCGCTGGAAGCAGCTTGAATTGCGGCGCTTTTAGAAATATGTATGTATGTTTTCATAGCATTCTCTTATTCTTTATGTGGTGTGTGTTTTATCAGGGGTGACGCTTTGCGATACTTTGAATACTATTTATTTAATTACATGGCTAATTCCTGGATGTATGCTAGAGGCGTTTAAAAAACTTTAATATCCAGGCTCCTTGCCTAAGCTAAGCTAGCACTGTATTTAGTTAGTGAGGTGGCTTGTCTAATTCGATGTCTCAGCAACGGGTCACACAGAACGGCCTGCTTCAATTGTATTCACATAAAACCGAGCATTTTTGCTATCAAGACTCCTACGAATATGCATACATAATTTATAAAATCATGCCGATAGATATTTTTGATTAGGAAAGCAACAAACAGCTCTTGGATACTGTGTCACAGCAATTATTTTCTAATTCGTGTCGTACCAGACGTGTTGTTGCTTCTCAACACGAGTTTTCCGCCACTTAGCTGGCAGCAGTACCATTCACCAACAATATTAGCAAGTTTCCTGTCGGCTCCAACGGAATATCGCCCCGGCACCATAGAAGATATTGACAAAGTTGGTCGTCAACGGCACTATTACCCCCAGAGTTCCCAGCAGAGTTTCAGCGACGGAATCGTCAGCAACGCTGATCGTGAAACCTGCCTTTATGACCGCACCTCGTGTGTGATAAATTCTGATAAATAATATCGTCGTGTAGGCGGGGATGGTAATGGGATCGGGGATGGGCTGGACCAAGACGGGATGATTCTGCCGCTATAAAGCCGCGGGATCTCGGCGGGGTGCCCGTAACACGCGGACGACCGACTCGGGAAACCAAAAATTAAAAATGATTCATTCCCAGAGGCATGGCAAATTACATTTTCATTTCTACGTCATGAAGCACGCTTCCTAGCGGGGCTTTCTCGGCGAAGTTTGTTTAGAACGTAAAATTGTTTTAAAATTACAGCAAAATCTACCGTGATTTGTGATAGGTTCATTTTGCAACCATATCCCAGCGGAGGTCGGATCAACCATTTTAAAGATATCATAATTTTCTGCTAGTTGAGAGATTTTTTTTTTATCCATCTCTCCTTCAATAATAGTTCCTAAGCCAAGAAAATATTTTGTCTTTCGATCCCACGTTTTTCCTCAACTTTTCGATCAATAATAAGTTGGAGAGGGCTGAATGCAATAATCGTTAATAATAAATTAAGCAAGCAAAGTTTGTAGTCTACAGTGGGGTTCTGATACCAACCCTGATGAACGATAGTGATGCATGGAAATTTCAGAAAAGGACGATCGGATAAATCAGTTTTTTGAGTTACGTCATGTTAATTCACTTAAATTATTTTCAGAGTTGAGATAACAAAAAATGTATAAATTAAATGAAAAGACACATTGTTTTGAAAAATAAATTATGTATATGGGTGAAGAGAGAAGTGTGTGATTTTCCGTTTTCTACTTACTCCTATGAAAAATTGCTGTTTAGTTGTTAAAATTGGTTTTCTAGGTATTTTTTAAATTTCTCTGGATATGTCCAAGGTATTCAGTTTTTCTCTGTATAATCTGAGTAATGTACTTAGTCATGTGTATTATCCAGGAACACAGTCTGAACAAGACTTCCTAGGCTTAGACCCAGTGGGTGTTTGTGGCCTATCTCTCTGGGAGTTCAATCGGAGATTAAAGAGAGAAAAAAAAATCCCATCCTCTATAAATTCTATCTCTCTGGGAGTTCAATCGGAGATCATCTCTCTGGGAGTTCAATCGGAGATTAAAGAGAGAAAAAAATCCCATCCTTTATAAATTCTGTATTGATCTTTTTCATAATTATTAATATTTTTCCATAGATCTAAAGGAATTTCATCACATAACAGCACCAGAGATTAGCGACCTAGCAACAAGATACAATTTGGCGATTCATGAAAGCGTTTGTGGCTCATGAATATAATGTCTTAGGTTATAATTTTATTTTGTTTTTACATTCGTAAATCACAATTTATGCAAGTAACTGAACGTTTTTTAATATGAAAAAGGTAACATCTTCAGTAATTAACTTATTTTGATAACAACCTAAAACACAATAATCACAGAAAAAATCTATTAATTTTTGCAAAATACTACTCCGTATAAATTTGACGTTAACAAATTCCATAGTCTCTGCGCCCCCAGGCAGCAAACAGATCCATACAGGTTTGGATGCTTCAACATTTTGCCACTGAAGCGCCATGAGTATAGGATTGTACTATTTTTTTTATATTACAACTCACAAGAGCGCCCCTGTCTGCACGGTGTAAACAGAGCGGAACTATATCACCACCCTCTTGGGCAGCGTTTTGAAGCGGGTCAAGGTAGGGGCTGTAGGAAGGGATTTAATGCGGTTCTTGAAGAGGCCCAGATTAAACAAAGGAGGAAAAACAGATGTAGCTCGTTCCACATGCGAGCCGCCATACATCGGGGGAGTCGGGGGATCGACCCGTTCTCATGAAGCTGACATCACTGTGAACGGGTGTTCCGATCGTGTCCACCGAGTTTCGCCGTATGTGCACCGATGGACTGGGGATCTATGCTGCTAGTTCCTTCGGGCAGGCTCCATTGAGATACCTATAGAACACAGTCAGCATACCTAAATTGCGTCTGTGCATCAGAGATGGCAACCGGTCTCTTAACAGCTAGTTGTCTATCAAACGAACCGCCTTCCTTTGCATAGAATCAAGCATGTTCATCAAGTATGGATTATTTCTTAGAACAGAAAGTCCCATAGACGCTGAAGTCAAAACGCACGTATGGGATTCATTTAGGAGTCGCTCTTGAGCAGGATTGATACGGACGGATGGATTTTTTTCTCACGGATTTTGAATATCGGGCTGTTTTAAAGTGTGGTGAAATTATAATACAAGTTTACCTTATTATATTATCTTTTTTATGGGAGTTCACTGCACAAACGCACTTCACTGAGAAAACTGCCACTGCTTAGATCTCAGCCGCACCTGGACGCGTCGCTCCCCTGTTTGTGGGCAGTACACTAGACGTCCGTATCTCCGAACGAAATCTTTGTTTTGTGAAAAATGCCTTTGATGTTTCGCCACACAATTTAACCTGAGAATGGCTGAATAAAGTAGACAGACTTCTCTATAATGGATTAGTTTTTTTTAAAGATGAAGCAATTTTCCTCCCTCGATATCAAAAGTTGTTACCCTCATTTATAATTCAAACTCACCGGTATGGAATAATGTTAAACAAAACTTACAATTTGTAGCAAAATAAAAACAATTTGAAATATTCATTTCGCTTTATTCCTGGGTGGAAGTAATTTTTATTATCGCCCTTCCAGCATTCTAAAACGAAACGTTATTTATAATAGTTTTCATTACCCTTACCCGCTGTCATTTCCTAGCACCTTACATTTATTTTCTATTTGGGAGGCGGATATGGACCCCCTCCCCGGGAACCATTCATTGGATAACCAACCCCTCTGCCATAGGTCACTCTAAGTGATTCGCAACGTTTAGTGACTGTTGACTAGAGCAAGGGTACCCGGGTTCGTGGGGTGAGGTTTATCCAAGTTTTGTTGGCGAATGCATCTGCCCACCAACTGTGTGGTAGGCCGAATCGGGAGACTCATCGCCTTGCACCGCAGTGAGAGGAATAAATTAATACTTCTGTCACTTCTGAACACACTGACCCCCAGATTCCTACCCACAACTAAAAATTCTCTCCACACAGCATCCCCAAAGATGACATAGGCCCTGAGGGAAATAATTTTCCTCGGGGCCTCCTGTGTGGAATTAACGTATAAAAAATCATTAATACAACATAATATTCCTTACTTGAGGTGTTTTATTGTGCTAAAATATCTGAATTAATATTATAATATTTGTATTGAGGAAGTTAAGGTACTTTTTAGCGAAACATAGTTTATGAGTGTTATTTTTCACATAATAGGTATATACCAAAGAAATCAAAAAAGCAATTTATATTTTTGATCGCTTTAGAAGCATAAAAAAGTTGAAAAAGTCGATTTAGTAGATATTTACCATTTAGTTTAGTCAAGTTTAAAATAGTGTTTCCATATTTCGTAAGATTTACGATTACGTAGGCACTCCTTTTTACTGCTTCATATTTGTAAGTTTTTCCAACTTTTTTCGTGATTCATTCAAGTGCTAACATTCTTCAACCCCTGTTTGAACCGTGTTCACTTAATCTGAGATTATATTTTACACATCTAGTAAATAAATTGAAAGTAGATAAGCTTGCTAGATGCTAACATCATAAGGGCGAAGTAGTTTATACAGAATGGCAAAATGTCCCATAATTTTAATAAAACATTCAAAACGTGAGGCTTTTAAAAAAAATCCTTTAATTACATTAGAACAAGATTATTTTTATAATAATGGTATTCTGAATATAAATTAGATCAAAGACAGGGTGGCAAAAAGTCCCTTTTCGATTTTTCATAAGTGTAATATTATTATTATTATTATTATTAATAACTTTTAAACGAAGTGGTTAAAAAAATTAATTCATTTAAATTAATAAGAAATGTTTTGTATAAACCACTATATAATATATACATACCAACATGTTTCGGAAGCAAAAGCTTCCCTCATCAGGATACAAAGTATATATATTCGTATATATATTTTTTTTTTAGAAAGACAAACATTCCCTGGTTACGAATAACCTGATAATATTTGAAAATCTCCTACTACCATCACTGGAAGCGGAAGATGTTGCTTGTGTCGGGATGGGGGACTAGTGGGCGAATTTATAGGCTGGGACATTCAATGATTTTATATGCGACTGCCTTAGGGTTCTAGTAACTGTCCTTTCTTCAAATATATGGACATTGTTAAATTGGTGCAATATGATATTTTTGTAGTGTACTTGTGTCAAGTTGAGAACGTTTAGCTCCTTAAAAACTAATCTTTATTTTTTAAGTTTAGCATTTGGCTTTTTCTAATATTTTATCCTTTTTGTCAAATTTGGCCACCATAGTACGAACAATGGGAGCTGTTGGAGCAATGCCAACTCCTTAATTACTGGTATGCACGTTGAGTGGCAATTACTTGAAAAATTGTATCATATTTTAAAAACAAAAACGAAAACAACTTTTTTTTTAAATTTACTTTATGGATTCTTTTATATTCATTCATGTATATGTGCATTAATATGAACTAAGCTTGTCAATTTGACTGTCCTAAAACGGGATTTGTTTGTAGTTGGGCAGTCAAAGCTTTCTTTAATGTTATTGTTAAATAACGTGTATTTCGAATAATAATAAAAACAATTATTATTATTATTGTTGTTGTTGTTGTTGTTTCTGTTGTTGTGTTTAAATTTATTATCATTATTACTATTATTGTTAGTATTATTATTATTTTTATATTTATATTTATATTTATATTTATATTTAATTTTATTTTTATTTTTATTTTTATTTTTATTTTTATTTTTATTTTTATTTTTATTTTTATTTTTATTTTTATTTTTATTTTTATTTTTATTTTTATTTTTATTTTTATTTTTATTTTTATTTTTATTTTTATTTTTATTTTTGTTTCTATTTTTATTTTTATTTTCATTTTTATTTTAATTTTTATTTTTATTTTTATTTTTATTTTTATTTTTATTTAATATCCCAAGTTTAATATCTGAAATAAAAATAAATTCACAAATAAAAATATTACTATTTTTTTTTTTTTCAAAAGTAATTAAAAATTCCCACACACCATAAATATAATAATGATTTGACAATAAAATTAGACCAGTACTAAGTCATATTACTTGTAAGGTTTTTCCCCTGAATAATATCGAAGTAAATAAATAAAAACCCAAGGTGATTAGAATACTAGAATTACTAAAACGACCTAATAACAAATGTAATTAAGATAATTGATTTAAACCCTTGTAGTCCACCCCTCTTTCCCTCCCCCATATGTTGTGTATAAAAACCATAGATTTAGAATAATTTGTACCAGTCTGAAGATGGCCCTAACGAGCTGAAACCCGGTTACGGTCAAATAAAAATTAAAGTGGAAAATAGTTTTATATTTGTTTTATTATAATACACAAAAATATTCCTATTTTTTTCAATCGGAAACAGATTTTTTGCCAATATTAAAAGCATATTATGTGCATCGTTCATAAACGAATGATTATTGCTTATAAATTTTCTTATTTATTTTTTAGCCACTAAATTGTATTTCTTTGACTCGATGGTCATATGGTCCGATACATTAATAATAATAATAATAACAAAGCATTTATATAGCGCAGTTTTGTGTTGTTTGGCTTCAAGTGCACTTTACTATAAATAAACTTAAAAATGATTGAATAACTCCATTCAGTGGTATCCTACAGTGCTACTTTTACATTCTATTAGTGATTTTTACGTGCTTGATTTGTTCAATTTTAAGCATTTAACATTTTCCATCTCTTGTCCGTATATCTTATAATTATATGTTATTTTTATAAATAAAATGTATCATTAAATATGATATTAATATTAACGATTATTTAACTTTGATTTTCTACTAATAATCCTGGAGTCGTATGAATTATGTTTTGATGTGCTCTTCACACACACCCAATTTCCTTTCGCTTTACACTATTGACCCTTATCGTCTTGAATATTTTTGAGGAATCTTTAAAATGTTTTACCTTATTTATGAGTAAATGCGGTTTTCAATTTTCTGGTTGCGCATAACCCCATGCATAGTAGGTGCACGATGCATGGGTTTGATTCCCACGTTGTCTGTGAAACGTTTCAATAACTACACAATAAGAAGCAGTCACTTTGTGGTTTGACATCATATTAAATAAAACAAACACTTTGTTACAAAATATGTTCGTGGGACTGTTCCAGGGGGACTTCATCTTACACATAATACTTTTCTATTGTTGTCTCTCTCTAATATTTTGTTCTCTTTTCTCCCTCTTTTGTATTTTTTTATTTCACTCTCGGATTCTGTAACTGTATATAACCATAATTCTGTATTATTCTTTCGTTATTGTATTCGCCCCCACGGAGCTTGAGCTAAACGAAACCGGTTGGCGAGAAATAAAATATATTCGTGGTTTGTTTTATTTATATAACTACACTATTTGGTTTCGCAAAAAATGAAGCTATTAAATTTTTCGCAGCTATTCCAACAATACGGGAACTACCGTTGTCCTGGACTTGGGTTAATGAATATTGTCTGCATCGATTTAGGGATGCTTATATTGCTTATTGCCCTCCTCCCAGCTTTGTTGCAATTGTGAAGTATTTGTAAAGATCGGTTCTATAATATAACAGTAATAATAATTGGATAATTTGTGTCACGCCGTTTTTTTTGGAAAAATCTCCTTAACGGTGCTGTATATTGTATATTTTTATACTAGTTTATGTGAATCGGGAATGTGAGGAAATCGGGGGGGGGGAGGAGGATGGAAGCACCTGTCTATTCAGATATCTAACCAAAGCCTATTACATGTTTGGTGTACCTCCATATAACACAAAATTGTTGTAGATAGAACGCGAAGGAACATTGATAGAATGAAAATTTACTTTAGGTTAGTATCATGCTTCATAATTGAATGGGCTCATAATGGTCGACTTCGGTAGCAATATCACTTCACCGATAAATTGTTTACATTGCATTTCTCATCGCTGGCCAAGAGTTTGACGTATTCATTAAGAGGAGCGGCTGCGCGGCCTGTTTCACAAAAACTTAATTTTGGATTTGAGGCCAAAATACTCACCTAAACCTGATGATATTTTTTTTCATCAAAAAGTCCAGTAAATATCTAGTACGGATTAGAAGTAATTTTTTTTTGTTTTACATTATGAAATATAGGCCATTAAAGGAACTGATTTTTCAAGATTTTAGAGGCACCTTTAACAATTATTTGAGGGCTAACGGTGATGTAAAAAAAAGTTTTACTCCGTCTGCTTTGAAAATATAATGAAATATAAAATTTAAAAAATTGAAAATAAACGTTATGATCGACTTTAAATTAAATTAAAAACGACCAATTTACGTTGGAACACAAATTTTCCATACATAATCTAAAATATCGACCCGAAAAAACGTATTTTTTTAATTTTTTTTTTAATTTTTTTATTTACTTAATCATATTTACAAAGCAAATATGATAATTTAAATAAAAAATACAATAAACCCGCAAATAAAGTTGTCTGTAAAATTATGATTTTTTTTCCTGGCACATACTTCATAATTTAAAACAAAAATAAATAAAATACTTCTCATACGTACTAGATATTTACTAAACCTTTAATTAAAAATATATATATATCATTCAGTTTGGATGGGTATTTTGGCCTAAAATCCAAAATTAATTTATGTATGAAACATGCAGCGCAGCCGTTCCTCTTAAGTGTTAAGGTGATATGTTCTCTATTTCTTTCTTCTTTTCTATGAAGTATTTAAAGATTTTTGGTCTGACTAATGTGACTGTCGTAATCATCTAGCAAAATGATATTAGTGTTACGTCTAGATGTGTAATGGTAATGAAGAAATGAATTGAGAATGAGTGAAACTTAATGTTGATAGTCTATTTGTTTTATATTTCATTGTTTATTCTTAGCCAAGGCAACGTTTATCCTTTTTAATCGATACTTTTCTGACATCCGATGCTAAACACGATTTGAAAATAGTGTTATGATGTGTGATACATTCATAATAGTGGTGGGCGAAGCGGCTCGGTTTAGTGATCCGGATCACTAAATCAGCTCTCTGTAAAGATAATCCACATGAAAACTGGACGAAAAAAGTAGCATGTGAGAGCTTCTTAAGGACGACTTTAGGATGGCCAAGGGAGGGAGGGAGAGGGCATGGTGCGGGGGGACGTGAACCGTCGTTCAATCGAGACGGATCACCGAACCGGTACACTACAAAAAGCTGATTTAGTGATCCGGCTCACTAAACCGAGCCGCTTCGCCCACCACTAATTCATAATAATCAAATCATATGAACACGTAGGACCGCAAGAGCAAGTTCGCG
Organism: Halesus radiatus; assembly: GCA_022606495.2. Taxonomy (NCBI): domain Eukaryota; kingdom Metazoa; phylum Arthropoda; class Insecta; order Trichoptera; family Limnephilidae; genus Halesus; species Halesus radiatus. The sequence goes on from JAHDVE020004323.1 coordinate 358,974, forward strand.
ACCAATTCATTTGAATCGTTTTTTTCGGTTATAACCAAGCTTCATAAATAAGAAATCGTTTGTACTCTGTACACGGGCGAATCAGTTGAAAAATCGTACAATCACTCTTTGAAATACACAGTTATTTATTCACGCCATTTCTATTTGCAAATGAAATAATTTTCTCTTATTGTGTTTATAATGTTTTGAGTGTCACTTTCGAAATAACATATTATTTTATCGATTAGTATTCATTAAAACAGTTTCTATGTAATATTTCTCGTTTATACGAGTATTTGATTATTTTTTACCCTTGCAATCTGTTTGATATGATGTATGATTTTCCTCGCGTAATTTGATTTCAGAAATGTCTATATTTTATTGCTCTACAGAATTTGTAACGCCCACTGAATTCGTTTAAATTCTCTACATACGGAATCAAATGTTGAGTAAATGTAATAACAAAACTTGTGTATATTTTATATTGAATGTTACACTATAACATTTTTCTCCCTGTCATTTATATTGTGTATTTTATATTTTAAAGTTTAAGGGGTAAACACAGAAATTTGTTAAATGTCAAGGTAAATTTCGTTTCTTGCTCTTTTGGTTTTCTTATTATCAAAGAGGATTCATCTTGAGCCTGAAAGGTCTCTGATTGGTACTTGAACCAGGTCTCGTTTTTTCGCGTTCTTTTTCCACTTTCGCTATGTCCTTCGAACTTAATGTCATCGTCAAGATATTTCAGAATCACGCGGAATCGTAGAAGAATTACTCAAACAGAAAATAAATATTGAAAAACAATACATTTTCTTTATTCACACATTCTCTTGCTATATTAAATCATAAATTATATTAAATCCATAAATATATAATAAAGTTGAATAATCCTTTTTTGGACCTAGCATATTAGATTTTTTCTTTAGCTTTGTTCGGTCATTTTTAAAAGCTGTTCTCCAGTCCTTCGAAAAAAACACATTTATATGAAAAATAAATACCCTGTCTTCTTTAGCCACTTACCCTCTATTAAATGTAATATCAATAACATTGAGAATAACATAGTAACTACAATATCATGCGATGTGCAGTACTTTTTAAGGTTGTATCCTGTGCTTGCAAAATCTTATCTTCTCAAGCTAAAACTTATTTAATAACGTGTTAATCTGAAGTGGACCTACCAGGTATGTATGTTTCTGTATCCGTTTGTATATAATACGATAAACCCTAGCAAGTAATATTTGTACAGCGCCCTTGAGGTCATTTTTCACAAAAACGGCGCTATACAAATCATCCCATTATTATTATCATTCCTGGGTACCTAAATTGTGTAATACCTATAGGTATTATTTAGTTTTGAGCTGTGTCTTCTAATTTAATTCTTGTCAGTATTTTATCTCACGAATCTGAATCCTTTCACAGCCTGCGATATCACCAATTGTCGTTTATCCTATGGGTAAAGGAAGGTTCTTTAAGGGTAATTTATTTTTAGTTATTATTTTACCCACTATTTTCCGAACTTACATGGCTCTAACTTGATGCGTGTTTTTGTTATTTTCTTTTCATATTTTTATAAACCATGCAATATTATTATTAATGCTGCTATTATATGTACCTACTGCCGTTACCGGAATGAATGTATTGTAATGCATTGTAATGGTGTTATGTTATGTATATGATACAATTAAAAGAAATTATATAGCTTGTTTGAAAAGTGAAACTAATCACGTAATTAGCTAATTACAAGAACAATTAATATACGTAAATGCTTTACGAGTAAGTAAGCGCTAAGTGGAATCTTCACTACAAATGGGTAATTCAATTGCTGATGGCAGCACAATAAGAAGAAAGTCTGCAATATATCTGCGTTGGTTAGATGTGACAAGATAATTCCACTTTGATATCAGGAATTGTGTCGCTGAACAGCTAGCATCCATTCTATCTCCGTCGAATACAACTTTCTAGCCGCACACTTATATTCTTCTAAGGCTTTATCTGTAAACAACAACATTGTCTCTCTGGGTTTGAAATCATCTGGGATTTCACATTCGACAAGACAAATTCAGTAATGATTATGTTCGCGTTTGATTTTTTAGAAACCATTTTTTTTAGGAAAACATGTCGCTCGGGAGTAAACGGGAAAGAGGCTGACATGTCACAGGTTGACACGCCGCGAGTAAGGTGACGTCAAGAACCAGAATAATATATACATCATATGTACAGGAATGTATAATATATTCGAATATGAATAAGGCAAGGCATTTGGTGTTCCATTCTTTCTGCTTAGCCGCGCGATTAAACTGCTTGATGGTGTATTCATCAGTTAACTAATCTCAGGATAAATAAACTATGTATTGACTGACCACCAATTCACCAAACTTTGTTGCTGTTTGTTTAAATTGTTAACAAATTGCCAACAGCGGTTGGCTCCCGAGTATTACCGATATGTCAATACCAATACTTCACTGCTTTCCATACACGTTTTTGTGATATTAATTAAACTAGCTAAAAGGCGTTTTGTAAAATGATGTGAATTAGAAATTTTGGTTTCGTTCCTTCAATACGTATCTGAAATTTTTGGTTAAGGTGTCAGAAAAGTGTAAAAATTCATGGAGGTGTGAGGAAAAGGAGAACATTTTTCAGAATCTCAGATTTTGACATGTATCGACGTTTTTATTGCCTGCAATCAGGTAGATATATATTATCTCCGTGAATACTGCGGGCAAAATAACAAAATAATACAATATTCTTTTATACTGTTTTAGAATTGATTCTCTCATCTTATTTCATTAATGTTCTCGTCTCATCTCGGCGATTCCCCACCCTCTGATCGCTGCCACACTCACACAACTATTACCAGTGATATCCTTTGTCGATGCTTTCTCTCGATTGATCATTCCGATTTCTCGACTGTCCTCACATGCTGTTGCCTGCAATTCTGCATCATAAATCATAGATACCATCGTTCATTCTGCCTTTGAATTCAATGTCCAAACCATCAGGAAATAAGTTTACATCTCATTGATGGATATACTTATACGAGCCAGAATGCACAAAGGCAAATCATTAGATCTTTATGGATACAGTATTTTTAGATGAAATATTATAATCTTTTACATTTTTGAGATAATATTTATGTACTGACGCACGGCATTGTAAAGAAAAATTGCCAATTATTCAACGCGGTTGGTGCACGTTTGTAAAATTGGCTGATGATGGTTAATATCTATCAACTGGTTGCCATATTTATCATGATTTAACATAATGGTGCTCAGTGCCAAAGTCCTGCTCGTGTTAAAGTCATAGCTATAAGAAAATGACATTTTATATTGCGTATTTTAATTTTTTCACGTATTTGTCGAAGATAATCACAAATTGTTTTTTTTTTTTTTAATATACTGTAAATCAAATTTAATAATGTTATTATTATATTTTTAAAGTATTTTTATTATTGCGACATCTGTTTCGTCATTCAAATCCATTTCCTAACTGCGGTTAAGCCACATTGAAACGATTTTATTTACCCCTATCCAATTTTTATTTTGATGGTCTTTGAAGATACTTAAAATTGACTTAAATAGTATTAATATCATTATTTATGTATTTATTGTATTATTATATACACCGTATATGGGATTTTACATATTTAGATGGTTATATTAAAAATTTTCGTCAAACATTTTTTAATTATTCAGAATGCCTTCTAAAACGTGTGTATTCCTGCGCATGCACAAACAGGCACTCTGTGCAATCAATTTTAATGGCTTGCAGTTCCGGCAGGAAATTGACTTATTACGGAAAATAGCACTCTGCATAAAATTAAATAATGCCATTATTTTCATAACATTGTTAAAATATCGCCAAGAGCTATAGGCACATTAACCATTGAATCAATGGCCGCAGTCTCAGTTTAAATATTGATATTTACATTTGGCGGCTTGCCTAACAACAGTGCATTAACTGCGTTTACTATTACACTTTTACTTTAATGCCGACCAGTGTTTGTGTAATATCTACAACAGTTTATTATTATCAACATTTAGGTTAAAGATCGTTATTATTTGTGCATTCAGTATTCAACACTTATGTTTTCAAACGAATATTGACGACTTATTTTTTATTTTAGAAAATTTATGACGCAGATTTGCAAGATAATTTTTTTTTTATTTAACATAAATACATATAGAATATTTAATAGTACAGATATAATAGCTAATTACAAAAAAAGTATAAATTTATTTTACAAAATATGCCCAACTCAATAGAGAAAGATTTCTCGTGTTTGAGTTGCGGAGCACCGCCATCTAGCGACAGGAGTGAATAAATAAAATTAATAGAAATAAATATTTTAGTAGTTTGCAAAGAAGTTTACTAACCAATTTTTTAAAAGTAATATATTGTGCTGTGTTATGTGAAACCTATTTCCCTGTAATAAAATCGAAATTCAATAGATCATTTGCAAAATTCAGATATAAAATGTTCCTCTCTTCCGGTACCCGCCCACCTAATCAAATAAGACTCTTTTGAAGCAATCTTTCAAAATATTGAATCAGTTGAAAACGGAGGCAGAATGCAGAAGGGGAAGGCAACCCCATGCTTTCCGAATCTTTACATGTATCGATGTATGTATCGGATACAAAAATGCAGAAGAAAAACGAACGAAATTAAATAATGCTTGCATTTAGTGATTCTAGAACAATTCATCCAAAAAACTTCGAACTCTGAGCATCCTTTTAAAATTATTAGGAAGGTGGCTAGTACTTCCTACTTTAAAAAAAAAATCAAAACTCCATGTTATACGCAGCGTTCACACACGGATTTACCCGGCGGATCGGTCCGCCGAGCATGCCCGGCGGACCGATCCGCCTGTATATTCGCGGACGCGTATTTACAAAACCTATACCGTTGCAGTTACGGTGTGGAATGAAATAGATCACCCATACCATTTGAGACACGGCGAGAACTGTAATACAGTAGCTTTCGTTTGTGCAAAATCATGATAATATCAAGTCTATTAGAGTACAGAAATTGACTGAAATCGCATAGACTTTAATAATGAGATTGAAAGATACATTATGATAGCAAAGTCTAGTCTAATACAGTGTAGTAATTAGTATCCATTACCGGCATTACCACTATTTCCTATTCCCACTAACAAACTGCACAACTAACCATCACGCCGCTGCTTCATTCACATTCATACATCGTCTCATTACAAGTCTATTTCAGTCGTAGTGATGGACTTGACATTTATTTTTTTAAATATGTATTAAAAAAATATATATATTCTTATTGTACTTTTATTTATATTTTTTTCCCTTGGGTATTAAATTGTGTTTATGTACTTATACGAGTATATCATGTAATATGGCAAATTGGGTTCGCACCATCCACCCAGCTCTGCTGGATTAAAAACTTAAATAAATAAAATAAAATAGCGCAGTTTTGTGTAATTTCAAGTGTGCAGTTGGTAGCAAAATACTAACAAATAAATCCCGACGCAAATGAATACTGTATATAAAATATGGGTGTCCTTTCATTCGATCATGGGACCTACGTTTTCTTTTAAGCTTTCGAATCACGATATATCTATTCCAAGGTAATTGTATAAATCACCGGGCCCTCATAGTAAATTCATATGACTTTTTTTCAGTCTGAATTGTTTTTTTTAGTCCATTAATATTAGCGCGCCTACAATACGCGCGATTTTATGTTTCTCCGACTGTGCAACACACCCGAAAACAGCAAGGAACCCAAATTGCGAATGAGTGACCCCGTGTGAATACTATGAGAAGCCGACTGGCCGTCGGCAAATCGGTCCGCTAAGCATGCCCGGCGGACTTGTCCGCGTGTGAATTCCCTTTATTCCGCACTGAGCTAGTAGCGAAATTCCAGAAAGAAAATGCTGTTCAAATTTCATGACGCCAGAATTCAATTGCTTTTGTTGTTTATTATAGTTGGATAAGATGCAAATAGTAACATATACGGACTCTCGTAAAATGCTCAGTAGCGTTTCCGTCATATGATTTATATTCCGGTGCATTTTTGGATTGGCGCCAGAATAAAGTTTTAGTGACGCGTATTGTTTTGTCTTTCATCATTTTAGACATCCGGCCTCCTGTTCCAAGATAGGTACATACACCAACATACAGGCATACCGCGTATAGATCTGTTATAACCTCTTACTCTTTCGCATAAACCATGCGTGCAACAGAAAGAAAGCTTAAGTGCCTTCCAGACGATCGGGTGGTCCAGTAGTGTGGCCGACGGAAAAAATAAATTAACCGAGCTTAACGATAAATAAAGAGCGATTTCCAAAGCGAAATTTTAAATTTCAAGACCGCTTCGCCCAGCGGAGAGAAGGAGCAACGCCATTATTGCCAAGTCAAAAAATAAAAACGGTTAATATATTTTTTTTCCATTGGCCACACTACTGGACCACCCGCTCGTCTGGAAGGCGCTTTACAACAGAACTCTCAGTTGCAGGACCATACCTTGCTACCTAGCAACTAGATTGCCATCATTGGCGTTCATTGTGCGCTGTATTGTTTTGCAAGATCGGGTATGAATTGTTAATTTATTTTAATCATTGAAGAAGATAATATTAACACATCCCAAATGAACCACGAAACCGAAAAAACAACAGAAATTAAAAAGATTTCAGTCGCATCTGGGACTCGAACCCAGGACCTCTACCTATCCGGGGTAACCGCTTAACCAACTTAGCTAATGAGACCAGTTCAATTTACGCCATTTACACCGATATCATACTTCATGTTCAAGATTTGTTAATATTATCCTCATTTTTATAAATCCCATATTATTGGCTGCTATCCTTATGATGATTGCAAAGTTTCATCCCGAACTCAATTGCAATCTGGATAGAGTCTCGGATATACCTACCCGATTTTTATTTATATGAGACATCTATTGACTTATTTTACAAGTCTGGAAAGAATTTTTTAATTTCTGTTGTTTTTTCGGTTTCGTGGTTCATTTGGGATGTGTTAATATTATCTTCTTCAATGATTAAAATATTACAATGAGGTTTACAAACTTCAATAAGTTATAAAAATTAATTGAATGTCAATTTATTATTTGAAAGGGGCCATTTTATTATTATCAAGCGCAATTTTTTTGGCCAACTGTATCAATAAGCTTACAAGTTCCTTAGAGGCCCTTCATATGTTATACTATCTATTATAATTATAATAAACAGGGAATACCCGCCCATAGGCGGTTTTTTTTTATCAACTGTCGCAGTATACAGTGTGTGCTTTGGGAAAATTAAAGCTTTAGAATTGTAATATACATAAAAAATCATGTTTACATTAATTACTATTGATTACATTATGTTAAGCAACATATCCTTCTTTAATTAATAAGATTGAGGAGAATTCAAACGTTGTCAAGTTATTCGTAACCCGGGAATAATTTGTTATTTTATTAAAATAATGTGTATTGAAGATGTTTGACATATTTTGACTAATGCCTATATCACACCTAGCCAGACAGTGATAATTGTCAATTTAATCGTTTAGTTAATTTGAACGTGTGGATAGTGACTTCAAATTAAATGTCAAATCTGCGTTAAGTGGTAAGTAGTAAGTTACCGTTAAGTACCAATTGAGTTGCCTCGGTTAGAATCTTTTCTATTTTTCGGTTAAGAGGAACGGCTGCGCGGCCTGTTTCATACAAAACTTAATTTTGGATTTGAGGTCAAAATAGTCACCCAAATCTAATGATCTTTTTTTTTTTCATCAAAAAGTATAGTAAATATCTAGTACGGATTACAAGTAATTTATTTATTTTTGTTTTACATTATGAAATATAGACCACGTTGTGTAAATGGGAATGTCAGGGAGAGGGGAAATGGGAAAGAGGAAGGTTAGGTAGGAAGAAAGCCCCTAATTTGGAAAGCCAGGGTGGGGAAAATGAAAGCCACGTTGGGTTACAGTGTTGTGAAAATGAAGGGATGGAGAGGAGGAAGGTTGGGTTACAGGAGAAGTTATGGGAGACAATTACAATCTGCAGGACTTACCCTGGAGATGGCCTCTTAGATGTGAAGTCTGCTCCGGACATTAGCCTAGCTCAGATCGGCAGGGGCATCAGCTTCTCATCGTACAGGGTCGCGGATCGATCGTAATCTTATAATTGGGTTGGGGGCGTTTCTAATTCTACGTTAAATTAGTACAGGGAAGTGCTTTCATGTTCGGGGTTTATTGTAAGCCCAGACAAACATTGTAGGTTAAGAACAATCGAGTAGTTAGGAAAAGGTCTTAATCTAGGTACGATTCTATTGTAATATCTCTCTTTCTGATTCGAATCTTTAACCGGTTGTGCAAATGTAACAAGGGCTTAATCAACACATTAAGAGGAGATGGAAAATCATCTTACATGGAGTGATCTGGTCGATTGGCGGGGTTGCTGGCAATGACGTCAAGGCCGGACATCTTCACACTGAGTTTAATGGGCTTTTTAATTAGTAAGGCACCATGTTGAGAGCTTTGGCAGCAAGTGGCAAGTCTAGCTGCGGGTTTAACCCGCATGCCTAGTACTTGGCCGTAAATAACTAGTAACAAAAATGGCCGCCTCTTTTCAGAGACGCAGTTATCTCTTCGGGCTCCAGACGGGAAGTGATGCGTTTCAAGGGTCGCAAGCAACACCGCCGAGCTGCCGAGACGCTCGCGTCGCTTGCTGCTGCTTGTTAATTTTGGTCTGATTGGTTTGTTTTAGGCGCAAAGCCGCTTGATTGGTTAATTATGGAGGGAGATGGTGCGATTGCTTGCCGGGCTCATTTGCCAAGTCGAGTAGCTAGAACTCATCTCAGGGCCATCCTTTACATAACAACCATTAAAGGATTTGATTTTTCTCGATTTAGAGGCACCTTAAACATTATTAGGGGCCTAACGATGATTTAAAAAAAGTTTTACTCCGTTTGCTTTGAAAATATAATGAAATATAAAATAAAAATTTGTCTTGGAACACAAATTTGCCGTACATAATTTAAAATATCTACTCGAAAAAACCTTTTTTTAAAAATGTTTTGTTTTATATTTTTATTAACCTAATCATATTTAGATGTCAAATACGATATATGTTTTTAATAATACAATAAACCCGCAAATAATTTTCTTACTTGCCTCTAAAATTCTGATTTTTTTTTTCAAGCATATACTTCATAATTTAAAACAAAAATAAATAAAATACTTCTCATACGTACCAGATATTTACTAAAACTTTAATTAAAAAAAAAATACATCATTCATTTTGGATGGGTATTTTGGCCTCAAATCCAAAATCTAGTTATGTATGAAACAGGCAGCGCAGCCGTTCCTCTTAAGTAACTCCATAGACGATGCGCGCGCAACTTTGTAGTTAAATAGACGATATTGTCGCGCTGCTGGGGATACCCGCACAATCAAGTTTAACTGTAAATAAAAGGGTTTACTAAATCAATTAGTTAATTCCACTTATCATTGTGTTTGCTACTGACTACGTGTAACCTATCCATTGTGGCAGTGTAGTTGTATCTGCTGGACTGCGTTATGCGCACTGCACCATGCGCACAGTTTCTCTGTTTTTAATGTTGAGTTCACCAGATGTCCTATTTATAATAATCAGACCCCCGTTTATAAGTTTATATCAAATCTTACAAATATTATTTTGCATTAACAATAACCGATACCACTCGATTAGAATCAGTGGTACCTGGAATGCCTCATAGATTAAATAAAATCTGCGATGTTAGATTTTATTTGAAAGGTTAGAACAATTCAGAGTTATCAGGTGATGCAATAAATTTAATTGCTTCATACACGTTGAAATCATGTTGAAATTTGAGCACTTGTTGTGTCATGATGAGCTAAACTAGTGATGGACAGAATCAAATAGTTTGATAATCAACATATATTATGTAGGTATTTGGTCCTGATACATACTCGAATGAGTTATTAATTGTTTTTGTGTTTAATTCGTAGAACTTTAGAACTTACGTAGAATTTAATTTTTTTTTAAATTTAATTTAAATCAAATTTAATAATGATATTATTAAGTTCTGCAAGTATTTTTAGTTGTAGTCTTAGTACTAGACTAAAAATACTTGCAGAACTTAATAATAACATTATTAAATTTGATTTTCATTAAATTTTAAAAAAAAATACTCGAATGAGGTTTCGAGTGAATCGCTTTGATACGGATACATTCTCGACGACGATTTTTTCTCTTGAAATTCAAAACGAAGGAAAATTTGATTCTTTATTAAAACAACAAAAAATCCCCCTAGAAAATCAGCGGAGCCTGATTTTTTCCTTAAATAAAACGCCATACCATTTTTACGCCTTAATTAACACTGCTTGACATTTTATGAAACATAGCGCTGTCTCTAATCGAATATTTTGTATCCGAGCGATTCATTAGATTAGTTCTAATTCACCCGAATAAGTCATTTTAATCGATTAATCGCTAAGACGTTATAAAACAGACTGAGAATTTATTGTTCACTAATTCGTTATAACGATTTTTTTAATGGATTTTTTATGAATCGAAACAAAAAAAGGTTTTACGTTAAATTTGAAAAGATAATTTTAAAAATATTTCGAATTGCTTTACATCAATTTATTATTTAAAAGTGGAATCTCTTTTATACCTATCACTTCTAACTCACAGGTCATTTTCGATTTCCTCAAATATTTTGTTCAATATCTGTGCTCCATGGAAATATAGAATAGAATTTTAACTATTTGTGTAATGTCTGTTTCTATTTCAGTTAAACATAGTTCGAAGTAGAATCTCGTTAACACTGTTAGCAGACCAGCTCTCCTGGGAATGTTGAAATCTGTTACCCAGAAGGCTTAGACAAAATGTCTGCTCTGAACTGAACTATGTCAATAACTCGAGTTGGAGAATTTTACCAATGCCAAATTGAAAAAGCCCCCTTATTTTTCGGTGAAAATCGCCTTATTTTTCACGAAATTTGCGTTATTTTTGTGAAATTCGCGTTGTTTGTGGAGTAAGTTGCGCAATTTTTGGGGATAAGGTGGTATTATGCAACAAAAGCGGTGCTATTGCTTTTTGGTATTTTGCAACTAAAGTGGTGCATATTTTTTTTTGTTTTTTATTTTTAATTTTATTATTATTGTCATTATTATTATTACTGTTGTTATTGTTGTTATTGTTGTTATTTTTGTTGTTGTTGTTTTCTTTTGTTGTTGTTGTTGTTGGTGTTGTTGTTATTATCATTGTTGTTGGTGTTGTTGTTATTATCATTATTGTTATTTTTAGTGTTATTATTATTAGTATTTTATATTTAGTATTGTATAATTATTATTTATTTGAAAAATGAAAAAAGTATGACTGGATGCGGCGTTATTGTCATGAAGTTAGCTGCCCTCCATTTTATGGCTATCTAAGCTTGTTAAAACCATAGACAAAGTAATATTTAAGCCGTCCAATATTACTTTCTTATTTTAAAGTGCCAGAATATCGTATAAAAAATTCGCTGCTATTTGCCCAATAATTGCGAATTTCGTATTATTGGAGTGAAATTTGCGAAATTCACGTAAAAATGACAAATTAAAAAAAGATTTAACATTAAAATATTTCAAATCTCTACAAATTGGTATGCCAGTTACAAAAACCTACAAACGTGTTTTTTTTAATTAACATATTGTTAAAATAATAATAATAAAACAATAACTGTGTTTATAAGCACGAGAATTTTATTTTATTTTATTACGACCGACCGGTTTCGCTTAACATAAGCATCTTCAGGGTACAAAAATTAAACTTTTTAATAAAATGTTTGTACCCTGAAGATGCTTATGTTAAGCGAAACCGGTCGGTCGTAATAAAATTAAATACATTTCTCGTGGTTATAAACAAAGTTATTGTTTTATTTTTATTAAATATGTCTAACCACAAAGTGACTGCTTTCTATCAACAACTAAAAAACTACATATTATTATTAAATTATATCATACTAGGTACTACCTACTAGAGGTGGGCGTTTCAGTTTCATTTTCAAAATAACCGAAACCGTTTCGGTTTCACAAAATAAACGGTTTCTAGAAACCGTTTAAAAATAACGTTTTTTTTCATATACATAAATATAAAATAAATAAAAGTTATCGTCTGTTATAATTACGTTGAATGATAAAAAGTAATATATGTAGGTTGTTTAGATACTATAAATCATAGGCTTCATGGCTTCCTATTAAATATATATATATGAACTTACCAATATGTGAGGACGGGGTTGGGGTCAACTTTAGCGATAATTTAAAATAAAGTCAATCACAAATAAGGCCACAAAAGTATGCGCACACTCTGATAATATTATATACTTCAATTATAATAACGGCCAACTGAGATTCAATATTAGTACTACAGCATTCATTTATATTATTATTACATTACTTTATTTTTGGGTTAAATATTTTAAGTTAACTATTTTTATGAGTTTTAAAAAATTCAAAATTTATTAATATTCAAGAACATCAGTTGCTCGACTTTTTTAGATTTTAATCTTGTTCTTCTGTCACTTAAAATTAATCCTGTCTTTGAAAACATTCGCTCACATGGAACTGACGTCGCCAAGAAGTTGCATTTGTTGCGGAATATTTTGGATAGATTGGGGTACACATATTGATTTTGTCTCCACCATTCTAATGGGTTATTTTGTCGTGGCAATAAGGGTTCTTCCAAAAACATTATCACTTCTCGTGATGCTCTGGAATACGAGGAACTGGCGATGCTATGGTGTTCACAATCGGTATCAAAGTCAAATAGAATTGATAGTTCGGGACGTTTTGTGGGGGTAATATTAACACATTGTGGTATTACCTTAACTTCTCCCGCTTCTGCATCTAAGAGTTCAATGACTAAATCGATAGCTTTCATCTTATCATTCTCAGCCGCTGACGTTCTTTTAAATGCACGCGCTTTGAATCTCGGATCCAATAATGTGCACAATTCTAAGGATTCATTTTGATCAATGTCTTTGAATCTATCATTTATTCCTAATATTAATTTTGCCAGGACTTGTTTTTCTTGTGCACCTAAAATTTCTTTCGATAAAATTTAACAAACTTTCAATAGGCCCGATGTTAAAACAATAACAAGACTGCCAGTCATGTATTTTTCCCCGCTGATGTTTTTCGTAACCTGCTCAAACGGTTCCAAAATCTCGATTAATTGCTTGCACAGTTTCCAATCTTCAGGTGCAAGACACGGTAGATTTTTGTTAATTACCGCTATCGTACATTGTACAGGTTCTTGAAGCTCCGATAAGCGTTTTAACATATAATATGGTGAATTCCATCGTGTCGGAACTTTTTGCAGTAACTTCTTTGGTTGTACAACCCCCGAATTTAATTGATATTTTAATAATTTTTCAGTAGACAGGTTACTTTTTTTGAAATGTCTAACGATTGTTTTAAATTTATTGGTTGTATCTGAAACCATTTTTAACGCATCTTTAACAATTAAGTTTATTTTATGTGCATAACAGCCAAAGTGTTTCCACTTGAGAATGTCATTTATAGTACCCTTGATGTTAGATGCATTATCGGACACAACAACTAGCACCTTTCCACCTAACTCCGACTTTTCCACGACCCTTTTTAATTCTTTAGCCAACTCTACACTTGTGACAGAACCCAGTAAAACGGTTTGAAGTTCAAAATTTTTCGTAAAAAAGTGTGCCGTTATAGCCATGTAGCTCTCGGTCGTAGAAGAAGACCAAAGATCTGTAGTTAAAAAAACACTCGTTGCCTCAGCTTTTAACAAGTCTACAACTTTAAGAACACATTTATCGTAATGCAATGACAACAAATTATTTGACACGTATTTTCTGCTGGGTAAAGTGTATGATGGAATTACACCAGCCATCAATTTGACGAAACCACTATCTTCAACCATGCTGAAGGGTTGAAGATCTTCTATAAAGAGGCCCATAACCAAATCGTCAATTTGTTTCTTCTCCTGCGAACTAATGTTTTTTGGAATAAAAGACATAATATTTTTAATGAAAATAAAACAATAACTTTGTTTATAACCACGAGAATTTTATTTAATTTTATTACGACCGACCGGTTTCGCTTAAGATAAGCATCTTCAGGGTACAAAAATTAAACTTTTAATTTTTGTACCCTGAAGATGGTCTTTTTTCCAAGAGAAAAACCTGAAGTGCTGGCTATGACCTGTGATTTTTCAACTGGCTGAGCTGATAATTCAGAAGCACTCACACTCACACTTGTTTGATCACTTTCGGTTATAGTTTGACTAGCCACCCTAGCCAGCGGAAGAATCACATTTTGCCGACCAGAGATTTCCGAATTGAACAAAGTTAAATGTACTAGGGGATGTTTTCTCTTTAGGTGCATTTTCAAATTAGACACAGTAGATTTAAATGAAATGCGCGTCTTACATATATTACACGAGGCCAAATCATCCCCAACAGTTTCGAAATGTGTCCATAGAACACTAACCTTTCTGCGTTTATGCGACGACATCATAGAAGTAGGTAAAATAGTCTTGATATAATAATAACAAAAAATTATAAAACTGAACGAGGAACGACGGCACTTGTCAATGTCGCGTTAAGACAATTTTTCGCATACTAAACTTATTGATAATTTAACTTCATCTCTTTATATGGTCTATAAATAATGTGTAATGATGGCCTGTCCAAAAAGAGAAAATAAATGTAAAAAAAAAATAAAAAAAATAAAAAATAAAAATAATAATAAATAATAATAAATTCGTAGAATAGACGTAATATAAGAATAATATAAGAATAGGAAGTAATATTTGAACAGCGCCCCTGAGGTGATTTCTCACAAAAGCGGCGCTATAAAAATCATCCGATTATTATTATTATTAAACTGACAAAATGCTCAAATATTAAATCTCCCCAAATAATATACTTTATGACTGCATGTATGGATTGAAAAAGGAATCTTCCAGAATGATCTAAAAATCGAAACAATAATAAGCAAACCTTGTTCTTGCGTATTCCGATATCACCTAAAATGTGGCACTGAACAATCGAAGATTATTATTTTCCCGGTGCCATATTTGATATTACCAAAATGCTCGGGCCCTTTTTGGAAAGATAATATTGATTATCTGCGACATTTTATTATTATTACTTACTTGAGACAAGCCATAAACAGATCTGTCGGCTTTTTTGTAAACATTCGGGTTTGAATTGCCTAGCCAGATTAAGTAAAGGCGAATAGTAAAAATTAGAACGTTTTCTGTAATGAGCCACAATTCACTACGATAAATAGTTTAACCTTTTTTCTACGTTACTAACATTAGCTGGTGGTGGTTCATTATATTGTATTTCATGAACACTATCTTTTTACTTCAGAGATGGATTGCACTCGATGAAGTACGTACCCACGAAAGGAAAAGAGATCGCATCAAAAGGAACCGTGTTTGCTTGAGAATATATATTTTTTTATCACTAGTAGGTCTGCCGTTTCTGTACATTACAATCATTACACTATTTTTTTTCTTCTAGTCTAAAAAACGCTTACCTTCTTCTTTCAAGTCGAGATACCCCGGCTGATATTATACGCGAATATACGGCATTTATTACTACGCTAACTAATTAACCATCATGCTTTTACTCAGCAGGGATAGGCATAGAGGATAGACCGCCACACAACTCTGTCTCGGTATAGACTCCTTGCTTCATTCACATTCATATAGCGTATTATTACCTACTCCAGTATGTATTTGCTTCACTTGATTATGTCATATATTCTTCGGGTGTCCCCGACTTCTTATACCATTATCTTCCACGCCATATATTCTCTTTATACCTCTCTTCGGTCATCCGCTCAACGTGCCCAAAATATCTAAGAGTCCTTTCTTAATCTTAACAATTACGGAGAAAATAGTTATCGTTCCCATAATTTAAATTCATAACCATGAAAGATAAAAATAATACCATGGTTGTAGGACAAATTGATTTTGCTAGATTCGTACTTATCTGCAGTTCTGAAATACTAAAACAACAAAAAAAACAGCTAAAATCCTTATAAAATTATTTTTAGAAGTTGATGTCCACGAAAAATTAAGGTAAAAAGTAGCTCCCAAACTCGAAAACGTTGGAAACCATTCTACGTAATTATTAAACTACAACATTTCGCGGTGAACGATGCGGCGAAAGCGTTTGTTTGCAACGGGTCACGGCAAATATCGCATGGCGTTGCAGTCGGGCGTTTAATTTTTTCGAAGCCGTTTTTCGTAGCCGTTTTTTGAATAAGCGTTTTACGAGAAAGCGCTTTACAAGAAAGCGTTATTTGTAACGGGTTACGGCATTTCGCGTTTAGCGTTGCGGGCGGGCGTTGCGGGAGGGCGTTACATTTTTTAAAGCGTTTTGCCGCAACGGTCAGAAACGGGGTGTTGGGAAAAAGCGTTTCACGCGAAAGCGTTCGTTTTCAAACGGTTTACGACGGTTACGAGTTTAGTAAATGTTGCGAGGAGCTGTTTTAAATGTTTCGTGCGTAATTCTCAAGCGAATTATCCTCTACTGGAATCATTTCGCGCGGGTTTATTGCAGACGTAGTTACAGATTTTTTAAAACGGTTTTTCTAAAATCCTCGAAACGGTTTCAACCGTTTCCTAACTTAAACGCTTTCATAAAAACGGTTTTACGTTTTTTTACTCACCTCTACTACCTACTACTGGAGCGAACGGTGAGATCTGGCGTTGTGGAACGTATACAGCCTCTTCTGTCTGGAATTTCTGGGTCAACACAAATATGTTTAGCTCGTAACGTTATTTACATCATGAGTTATGATGCTTAAAAGTAACTGTCAAAAAATAGTCCAACATGATAATATTATAATGTCATGTTCCACCACTGAGAGCTCCGTTAAAAATTCTATTTCGTTACTTGCATCGCTATTGATAAATAGGGGTTACAATGAATCTACTATTTATTCAATTTTTCAATCGTTATCAGATATTCTTCGAACTCCGGCTATTCCTGGTATTGGAATATTAAGTGGCGTTTAGTGGCTGAGTTCGGCAGCGCCTCGGGTTCCCACCCAGTCGTCGTGAGTTCGATTTCTCGGCTGGCTAAATCCTCCACCCACGTCACAAAGAACATTTTCCGCTTTGTGTGATTGTAGGAGATTTTCAAATATTGTCAGGTTATTTGTTTGTGGTGTGATGGTAGGAGATTTTCAAATATTGTCAGGTTATTTGTTTGTGGTGTGATGGTAGGAGATTTTCAAATATTGTCAGGTTATTTGTTTGTGGTGTGATGGTAGGAGATTTTCAAATATTGTCAGGTTATTTGTTTGTGGTGTGATGGTAGGAGATTTTCAAATATTGTCAGGTTATTTGTTTGTCTTTCTATCCTAACGTTCTAACTAATTGCCACCTTATTGCTTTACCTCATTTCGTATTGTTTTGAGATTTGTTAATATTATCTTTAATGATTACAAAATATTGCAATAAGGTTTATAAGCTTCAATAAATAATTCCAATAAAACTAAATATTAATAATGTCAGCAAACTTAGTATGTTTAATTCTGAGCATTTGTAAGTAGATCTTCGTTTGAGAAGTAGAGGTCTTGGAAGGTGTTTCCACTAAGAGATGATAATACTATATACAAAATAAATGATCTCCCATCATCTCTCCATCTCTGTACCCATCTCAGGTATTCCTATCTGCTCGAGAGATATAAGGCATAACCCTCCGTATATCAGTTTTATGATGTTACGCTTCCACCTGTGATTATTATTACGTAACTGCAATGAACACAAAAACCTATAGAAGCGTGTTGTGGGCGTGTCTGCTTGTCCAAAGTGAGGCCAATTTTATATTATTTCCGGTGAAATTGATCAAACATTTAAAAATATCGAAATTCTTTCTTGAACAAATAATCAATTTCATTAGATCGTTCGACTTCGAAAGAGTACAAATATCAAGCAATAGTTGAACATTTATGGAAATGTCCGAATATATTATTAAGGTCAAAATGATTTCATACACTTTATTTTGCCCTTTTGATGGCTTAATCATTTCTTTGCTAGTTGCGAATCTGAACGAAGCTATTGGCCTCTCTTGAGTAGGGGCTGCAAATCCGGAGCAGTTCAGGAAAATCCGGATTTTCGGATTTTATGAAAATCTGGATATTCGGATTTTAGAAAAGTTTCATTTCTTCACTAATTTCATAAGTCAATGATCAAAAATGTTAAAATCTTTAAAATACTTCTAAAAACCGTTTTTATGATAAATTAGAACATGTTAAGTTCGTACCCCATCGAAATTTTTTAAGTGCTAATTAGTTCAGTTTTTTTTTTAATATTTAATAATAGATAGCTTTCATTTTAAAAAGTTTTTTTTTTAAATGAAACTTAAATGGGGTGCATTATCCTATTCGTGTAAGCATATGTGCCAAATATATATAATAATTGGATGATTTGTATAGCGTCGTTTATGTGAAAAATCACCTCAAGGGCGCTGTACAAATATTTCTTAACTAATTATCTACAAACAGATACAGAAAAACATACTTACCTGCAGCTGGCAGGTCGCTTCAGATGAACACAGTTTTATTAGAAAATTTATTTATAGAGATGATAGTTTCACAG
The DNA here is from genome assembly GCA_022606495.2 of Halesus radiatus. Lineage (NCBI taxonomy): Eukaryota > Metazoa > Arthropoda > Insecta > Trichoptera > Limnephilidae > Halesus > Halesus radiatus. The sequence goes on from JAHDVE020004323.1 coordinate 377,571, forward strand.
TTGCTATCTGTTGCTACTTTTCTATTGATGTTACATTTATTAGAAGATTGGTGGCACAAGAAGAGTTGGTATTTATTGGAATACTATATTTAGTTTCATCCAACACAATATTTTGTTATATTTCCTATTCATATTAATTTCTTTCTTAACACTTTATTATTTTTATAGCTAAATAATAGGCACACTTATTTGTACTAAATCTTATATTTGTGGATAATGTGAACATTTGATTATTGGATTAACAACTTTATTTCCTGGAGTTTATCTTAGAAATGTCGACATATTGCATGCCTATTAGTCTGTTGGGCGCGTTCATTTCATATGACATTGCTTTGCAAATAACTTATTTTATAAAAAAATTCTTATCTGAGTAATACAAATTTCATATTAATATATCCGGATTTTATACGCGGAAAATTTGTATTTTTCGCGATCCGGATGATCCGGACGGAAATCTCTTTTCTGGGGTCTATGAATAAAACGATCTTAAATAAATTGTTTGATTCCGTTTTCTTTCTAATTGGCGTAGATCGCAATTCTATGAATGGTTTGTTCTGTGTCATTGGGTAACTCGGTAACTGCTTCACATTGCCCAGTTACTTTGGCACTTATCTGGAGACTTCTAGTTTCCTAGAAGATAATAACTTGATTAACTGAAAGTTGTTCAATTTAACGCATTTCCGTTATGCGCACTAAAACCTATATTTAAAAAAAAAAACAATATTGTCTCCTTAAAAGATACGTTTTCTTCGAATATAACTTGGCTACTTACTTATCTGTATTCAATGTGTGGTTGGCACAGTGAGTAATGTATACTGATTTTATAAGTTTGAGGTTAAGAAAATTGCGTGTTTGTTTGAAAAAGTAGATAAATTTACGAATTTTATTTGTAGTGTTATGAATGCGTTGTTTCTAATTTAAGTTTGAGTCAACGGTTACTCCTAGGTATTTTATATTGTTTACCTGTTCGAGACATCAAATTTCTTTTCAAAGTTGGATTTTTGTATTCATGTTTTTATTTTTATTTTTAGGTTTAGGTTTGAAGATTGATTATTGGTCAGACTAAAAAGTATATATTTTGTTTTCGGTACGTTCAACTTTAGTGACTTAGAATCAAGCCAATTTTTTACCTTTTGAATTCCTTCGTCCGCTTTGGCGTAGGCCAGTCGTTTGCTTAGAATAGTAGAACTGTGTCATCAGCGAAAATAACAATTGACACATCGATATCAATGTTATACAATTCATTAATATACACTAGGAATAGTGTTGGACCCATGAAACTGCCTTGGAGAATCCCATAACTAATTGACAGATTATGGCTCTTTGTAGTTTGTAATTTAACACATTGGGATCGGCCTGATAAGAAACTAGAGGGAATGTCTAGTTCCTTATTCCTTATACCAATATTAAACATTTCATGTTGTAATTTGATATGTGAAATTTTGTCAAAAAAAAGTCGAGAATTAAAGAAAGACATTTCGACACATTTCATGTTAATTTATTATAAATGATGACTAACTTAATATAAGGTATCCGAGACACTATCTAGATTGCAAATATATTCGGGTAGAATTTTGCAATCATACAAAAAAATAGCAGCCAATAATAATTAGGATAATATGGGTAAGTAATAAATTTGAGGTATGATATCTATAAAAAAAGACGTAAATCAAACAGGTCTCAATAGCTCAGTGGTTAGAGCGTTGTCCCGGTAAGATAGAGGTCCTGAGTTAGATTTCTAGATGCGACTGATACCTTTTTATTTTCTGTGCCTTTCTGTTTCATGTTTCATTTAAGATTTGTTAATGTATCTTCTTCAGCGATTAAAAAGTAAAATTCGCCGACCCAAACTTTACGACAATAATGGCTGTATATTAAAAAGGAGATTTCTTCGTAGCTTTATGCTATGACAATGGAGTTGGTTTTTTTTTCACCGTCTAGTCTCTTATTGTTTCTGGGAATATTGTGTGTATTTCCGGTCTGTGTACAAACCCTTGAGACGCCAGTCGGAAGTGGAGAATCTTCCAACCGGAAACTACGCTTGACTGACGGCTTCAATACACATGGCTGATGATGATGACATTAATGACGAAGCCGATGAAACAATAGAAGAATGATTTTTTCTTCCTTTTTTCAAAAATTTTCCTTCTCTGATCTGTGCTCGATGTTGTAGGTACCATTTTATCATTATAATCTCGGATTGTTTTGCAGTGACACTGGCGATACAATTCAAAGTTTTTAGGTATTTATTTACATTAACTCCACACAGGAGACCCGGAGGATATAATTTCCCTCAGGGCCTTTGGGATTGTATTCAGGAGTGACGAATGTATTAATCCATCCCTCTCTCACTGGGGTGCAAGGCGATGGGTCGAGAGAGTCCGGCTGGAGATGTCAATGGGTCTCCTTCAGCCGGCCTTTCCCGATCCGGCCCATCACACGGATGATGGACAGACGCATCCGCCCCCAAGACCTGAACAAACCTCACCCCATGAACCCGGGCACTCCTGCTATGTCACCAAACGTATCAAACCACCTAGGGTGACTTATGGGAGAGGTGTTGGTTATCCAATGAATAGTCCCCGGGGAGGCGCACTATGGGGCCAAAGGGTGTATATCACCTCAACTTAAATCTTATAACTTTAAAAGTAATTTGAATATTGAGGTGATTTTTTGGAATATATGTTAAGGAATGTATTTATGAATTAGTAATTTATCAAGAGTTTATAACATATTACATAGGAACTAATAATTACGACAAGTAAAAAATAATAAAAAGTAATGTTTTATGCACAGAGAAAACATTTATAAAACAAACAAAAAAATAATATTCAACACTTAAAAAATAAATGTTTTTTTAAATCTCATACATCATTTCAAAATAACGAAACTGCTCACAATTCACTATAAGTCTGTTATTATTCTTTAGGTTCGTTACTCAAATTTTATAAACGTTTTTCTAGCTTCATTTTCCAGAACCATTCGTCCTTTGGTCAAACTATTTACGAAGAAAATGATCGTAAAAAACCTTTATAGTAGAATTAACTTTTGTTCTAAAAAGGATGTTTTTTTATCACGACAATTTATTTATCAAACGTAGGTTCTGGTAGGTTTTTCCTATCAATCGAATGTGGACTGTAAAAAAATAATAGTATTAGTTTTTTTATTCTGGATTCCGAGGCATCTAATTATGTATTTCTTTTGTTGGATAGTAAGACGAAATTTAAAAAAAATCGTCTTATCGAGGTGTCGTTATAAGCGGGTATTACTGTTCCGCAGATCTCCGATTACATTTACGTCTTATCAACATTCCAAGATAATTATTAATGTCGGCAAAGTTATCGTTAACATTGTTATCAGTTATCTATTCTACCTATTACAAAACATCAAACAAATCTTCGATTGAATAGTATAATAAATACAAAAAAAAGAAAGTATTATTTTACTCCCCAGAAAGCTGTGCTTGTGTGTATTGAAGTGTTATTTATTTAAAAAAATGCGTTCTCATCTCATAATTCTATGATGTATTTTATAGTATCTATGAAATAGATCAGTGAGAACAGACTTATCTATACAATATAATGCCCGATAAAATAGAAGCCCAATGTTGAATCGACTCCAACTTTCGTTTTATTTTATTTAAAATACACCATAGAATAGAACCGTGTGAACGGCAGTTTCTACCAGCGATTGGCCGAATCGATCGAATATAATCGAAATATTCCGAGACATTTTTACAGATAATCGATTCTCTCATATCTGAGGACTTCATTCTTCAATCGAGAAATTCATTCGCGAACACTGTCTTGAAAAAATCTCTTGAATACGATTCCGAGATGTTAAAATTCATTTGGAAATGGAATCCGCGATAATCGATTTTCAAGATACGATTACGAGATAATCGATTTTTAACTTCGAGAAACGTCAGAATTCATTCTAAACCGCAAACCGAGAGAATAATCTCAGAGAGGTTATCGCAGGTGCATTGTTACCTACTAAAGATTTGTTTTGAATGCATATTTGATTTTGATACATAGGATGTTATCTACCAAACCATTGTGTAAACTTGTAAACTATGAAATAATATTTTTTGTTAATGATTTACGTTTTTTATTAAATTTATGAAATAGATGAGGTGGGAACCCAGCATAAAAAGATTTTTAATTTGTTTACGTGAAGTTTTCAAATTCTATAAAAAAAAACCTATATTTTCCGATAATTTATTAAAGAATTAAAAAGGTACCTATTTGAAGTTCTGTTGACCCTAAGTTTTTTACACGTCGGAATCGGTAACATGTATTTTTGCCTGAGATTTAGATACTTAAAACCTTATGATTGGGTTAAATTTATATAAACAAGGTCATATAAATCTATTCTTTATAAATTTCAATGAGATGTTTTTGAGAAATTGAGCAAATTAATTAAGAAAAAAGTAGTATTATTTTTGTTATTTATGAGGAACCAGTACTCGAATTGCACTATATTGAATGAAAGGTTTATCAAAATAAAAAATAGGTATAAGAGTTAAAAATATCTACAATCCCACCTGCTACAATAATAATAATAATGCTGCAGAACAATACGACCATTCATACTTTTCTCTATCGCTCTTGCTATTAGTCACGCGACGTTTCAATGAACGATAGTAAAGTAGTGCAGTTAAAAGTAGGATTATTTGTGTTTATTTGATGAATTTATTGCTCCAAAGATGTCTGTCTCCTCGCAGTGGGCATCGGGCACCAGGCACCGGCACCGGGCAGGCGGCAGTGCGGCGGGCGGCGGCGTCTGTCTGCCTCTCGAGCAGGATAACAGCCAGGAATTCAGTGGTGCACTGGAATATCGAACCCCGACTCTGGAATAATACTTGCACCGAGTAGGTACCTAACTACGACCGGCTCCTACAAATTTCGTGTTTTTGCCTTGTTGCCGGTTCGCCACACCGCACCCGATTGCACCGAGAAAGCCGACAGCGACAAACTTCTATTGTCTCGCTCTCGCCCCAGCAATCCGCCTTGCCGGATTTGCTGTCGCTTTCGGTTCGCGCGCTTTTCAACGCTCGCTCGCTCGCTCTCCCGCCGACCTCCCCTCCTGTTCACTCTGCTCCGTTCAGTGAGCAACACCGCCACTCCATAGGTTAGTTAGTTTGACTGAGAGCGGAGCGCGCGTAGCACTTTTTCCCTCATTCTGGAATATTATTACTCTATTCCCACTGTTTACATTTTAAAATAGGTTTCTGTAATTGAGTAAATCGTATAAGTGGCCGCAGAAAGAATTTGTTACAGGTATTCGTCGTTTGTGAAGTGTTTTCCGCGTGTGTTTATTTGAATAATGTTCGTTGATGCCGAAAATGCGCGAGTGATGTGAGTTCGTAATGAATAGGATGCGTTGTGGTTTTCCTTCGACTTTTTTTTTAGTAAATACGTAGTAATGCCGGTTCTGGGAATATTCCCTACGATCAGTGAGTTGTGTTTTCTTCGAATGCCGGTTTTATCTCGCATTCATTGAACCGTCGGTTTGTTTAGTGTTTACATCTGTGCGGGTCGGTGGCGCCAAACAGCGAGCAGTAGCTGCAGACAGGTGAACGGGTGAACGCCACCGATCGATCGGGTTCGACTATCATCGCACTCGAATCAACAAGTATCAAATTATACCACGTGCTTTTGCACACAACTACGAGAAAACCAGTAAAAGCATCGTCGGTTATAAATATACACGAGTTGAATAACCATTTTGTCGCGGTTCAAATTCTTGTATTGCTGTCAAATTAGGTGCATAGAAAGTGAAAACAATTGAGTGCTGTTTCGTTTTCTGTCAAGGTATTCGAATTTCAAAGTTCTGTTTCTAATACCAACCTGACGGTAAGCCAGGATAGTGAGAAGTATCTACCCAATTGGCAGTAGTACTAACTCAGTACCTGAGTAGTGAAATCAATCCTTGTGCAAAGTGGTTTTGTTTAGTGAGTGAGGTATTGCGGCATGTATTGCGGCGTGGTAACATGAGATGATCCTTGGTCCGGGCGCCGGTACCAGGGTACGCAGAGGCAATCCTTGTGCAAAGTGGTTTTGTTTAGTGAGTGAGGTATTGCGGCATGTATTGCGGCGTGGTAACATGAGATGATCCTTGGTCCGGGCGCCGGTACCAGGGACGCAGAGGCTGGCGGAGGCTGGTGATGGTATGTCCTCGGGCGAGATGCCTTCCCAAGAGCAAGGCCTGCCGCCGCAGCGCAGCAACAGCCTGGACTACCTCAACTTTGAGGAGAAGCGACAGCTGATAGCCAGCTCGCTGTCTCTCACGGACTTCATCCACTGCGGACCTCCCCCGGCTAAAGAGGCCGTCACCACCATCAATACCCTCAACGCCAACAATGGCAATGTTGGTTAGTAAATCTGTCAAACTTAACACGAATCTAAATTTACTACTTTTTATGTGTAATCCATTTGATATGGAAGACATTCACAATTTTCCGAACCATCGAAGTTTATTTGAGCGACACGGTTAATACATTTTTAGTAGTTTTATTTATAATACGAATAATGGAGGTCCGTATTTAGGTGTAAAATAAATAAAGCAATACAAACGACCAGATTGGAAGATCCAAAATAACCAAAAATATGTGAAGAAATACTAATTTCGGGATGAAAGGAATTCTCGGTATTTTTAGAGCCCCCTCCTAAAAACTAGGTAGAAATGTTGTTCTCGAGTCAATGATAATAATAGGTATATAATATTAGCTCATCACGCGATGTAATAGTTTTATACCTGAAGTAATGTATTCCCCGCTGGTGATGGGTTGCGAGTTGCAAGAACTAATAATACCTCGTTCCGGAATGGAGCGGCAACAATGGAGTGAATATTGTATGGAAACACTGACGATGGGCAGAGAATAATATACTTTTCGTGTAGTTGGTAGTTCCCTCACGGTTCGGGGTTCGGGCAGGTGCATTCCTTCTCCGCGAACCAACCAGCACAGTCGGCTACTCGCTACTCGCCTATTGAATACTGACTGGGTACTTACTTACCCACCGCTGTGTCAGGAATAAGTGCACCTGACTTTGGGTTGGTCTCACCTGCCCAAAGTTGCTCCATAATATGTCAAAGTCGTCACTCACATTACATTCTGAACTTTTTCTGTATTTTTTCAAACTTATTGATTATATATTATACCAGCTGAAGTACCCGGCGTAGTTCCGGATTATGAATGGTTTGAAGGAAAGTTTTGAGGTTGTGATGTATTACCCCTACCCCTACCCATGCATCTACTCTTAACCCCACTCGTACCCTACCCCTACCCAGTAGTTTTCCTCTTATTATGAACGTCAAGTGTGCAAAATTTCATCAGAAGTATAAACATTCTGTTTTAAGGGGATGGGAAATAGGGAAGGGGATGGTTTTTCGAAATCTCATGTAGATAGACATCTTGTTTCGAAGGTCACGTGTGCAAAATTTGATGAAGTTCGGAATAAAACTGTAGATTTGTTTACAAAACAAGCACACACCCGCCTGGAATAATCTTATATAATAGAAGAAGAAGATTGTATTATATTTCTAGTAATGAAAATATTTAGTTTTAGTTGTAATGTTATCTTCTCATATTATTATTGAATTTTTTGTTGTTTTTACTGAAGAAAAGTATGTTTTGGATAGGACTGAAATACCAACAAGAAGTTTGTAAAGTTGGGTTTATTTACTTTGCCATCTTTGATGTTATTCCCTTAAAAATGACGTATGTTTACTACCTGTAAGCTCTCTTAATTTCTTGAAGCAGATGATGACAATAATAATTACTGTAATGTCTAAGTTTGATACCAAATTTTGTTGAAAGTGCACCAAAATGATTGGTTTATGGCAGATCTGTTTCCTGTCACTCTTTAAATCTATCACCATATCTTAAACGTTTTTTATTGCAGAACAAAACTCATCGCTTTCCTCTGATCTCATGATTAAATGTCGGTCTAGATTCTAGATCCTTCAATCTATTGAGATCCTTTGTCGGCACGTACTTGATGAAAAGAATTTGTTGGTCTTGTGTCCTTTTGATTTGTTTGTCCCTTGATATGGACCAAAACCACCCCAACCCGGGCCAGTAAACTGAATTAAGTTGGCCCGCTATTTATATAATATCCTCTTAATAATTGTATTAACAGCAAGCCAACTTGATTCAGTGTCCTAGCCTTGGTTGAGGTGGTTTTGTATGGACACGCCGGTGCTGCAGCAATTTATTTCGATTGTATTATGCTCTATTATTTATAATTTATCATACGTTGGTGCAAACTTCCATTTTGATGTATTATTTGATACCTGCCCTTTCTCTAATGTTCACATCTATATTATTGTAAATAGGTCAATCTATGTAGAACGTACATTTCCCATGTTGTTGCTGACATTTTCCAATTTGAATTAAATATGATCTTACAATGCATTCCTTTGACTACCGAGTCTACCTATAGCTATGACATTTGATGTACCTGATCAATGCACATGATCCGTGTTAGCCGATTTTGACCTTTTGAATCAGATCTTTCTCTAATAAAATCTGCACAGTTATTGGCTCCCAGAGGCGCTTCGCAGTAATTTTTCGTCTCTGATCATTATGATTGTTCACTTTGTTGTTTTCATCAGCTTCAGTAGATATTGTGAAGGTGAGAGGAAATCTATCCATAAAACAATTTAAATTATCTGCCAAGGTTTTTGTATCGTGCATTAAATAAAGGTTCATGATAATAAAGTTCATGACGCATACATTTAATGAATGTATCGGAAAATAATATGATTTTACAAGTCGAAGATTACCAAATAAAGCCGCATAAAATTATATCTAAGTATGTTCGTGTTGTCGAAGGACTTGTATTATTTTATGACGACGATTTTGAGGTTTGATTTTATAAAGCGTTTTATTAACTGTTGCGTTATTTTTTTCACATGCCAAACAACACCTGGATGTTGGTTTTTAAGACTGTATTACGTCTCGGATACAAATAATTGCCCAATGTAATTAACATGAGGTATCGTGTTATGTCAATGTTATATAATTTAACAATTATACTTTTTTGTCATCTGGAAGGTAATTTATATATAATTGCCTTCCAGACACTAAAAAATGATTCCTTGGTAACCATTCTAATTATATAAGTGAAAATGTAATGTTTGATATTTCTGGTATTTCATTAGAACGTCAGCAATGAGGAATTCACTTGAAATATATGTTTCTCCAGATTTATCATTCCTAACTGATACACTATTTAAGTGTGTAAAAAAAAGAGTCCAATTTAAAGTGACGCCATGGGAGCCAGGGTCAAATGACGTCACATAGTTGCCAAACTCTCCCGCAATGCCGTCCCATTCGGGATAGGATTACGTCAGAGCCTCGCTGGAGCGTTTAGATATGCACGTTTTTTTCAAAATTTATAATTATTATGTTTCATTGAAATTCTTCATTCGTTTAATTGCGAAGTTACGATTATTCGTACAGTATTTCAGTTTATTCAATCCTTTAGCTTATCATAGTTCTACGTGTTGTAACTTGAAAGGTTAAAATGTGAAAACCTCACGTGTTTCTTACTCTTCACGTAAATCACTACATCGTAAGAGATTGTCACGTAAATGGTAAAAGGTGGTTTTCCGAGAATAATAAAAATAATAACTCGTGACATTGTTGACTCATAAAAAAAAAGATATTTACTTACATATCAACAAGTACCTACTTGACAATTATGATGAAAAAAAAAACTTATGTTTGTCGTGGAAAGATAATAATATTATTGTCGTAATACGTATTTACCCATGCAGTTGTATCACGGCTCAACATTGTATGAGGTAATTGAAATCTTATCTACGAATAACACTGCCAATGTTCCGAAAAATATGTTTCGACGGGTTATATCAATGCTGTTATTTTTGAAAATTCCTTCCCATCTAATAACAGCAAAAACTCGGTGAGATGACATTTTCAGATCGCAACGTGTTTTCCTTATCATGAGCTGTGAAGCAACGAAATATCTGCTATTTATGGTCATCGCGGACCTATATTGTACTATTTCTTGTTCAAATGAGTCAAAACTACTGGACATTCCACCTCTTAAAATATGTTAGATCCCCTCTCTTCTTTTTTTTACTAGCTATGTACATAATTATATTAATGTAATGTTTTTTTTGTATCGTTTTTGTTAATATGTATAAAATATCTGTTTACAAAATACATGTAAATTATTCGATTTGTAATTGTTTTTTTTATTGTTATCTCACGGTAAGCGATATCACAAGTGCGCCCCATTGTAGAATTTGGCATCCACCTCTGGTGGGGAGCCTCAAAATATCTGAAAAAAAAACCCTTGATTGTGCAGAAACGGTCGGTCCGTTTGATAGAATCCCCTATCATAACAAACGGATTGCAATCTTTGGAGCACAGACGTCAGGTGGGAATGCTGTCCTTGTTCTAACGGTATTTTAATGGAAGATGCTCTGAGGAACTTGCGACATTGAGTCCTTCGGCGCCGGTGCATAGTCGGGAAACACGCCAAACGTGCGCCCAACCTCTGCTCACGGTTGACATTTGTCACATGAGAACGGGTCTCTTTTATGACTCGTTCTTGTTTTCAACAGCTCGGCTGTGGAATGATCTGCCGGCCTCTGTGTTTCCTCCCTCCAACAACATAGGTCTCTTCAAGACTCAGATTCACTCCTTCCTATCCTCTAAAAGACCCTCCACACAGCATCCGCAAAGATGATATAGGGCTTAAGGGAAATTATTTCCCTCCTGCATTGAGTTACTGCAAAAGAAAAAATCAGTCGATCGCCACATTTTTTTTATCAACTAGTCTAGAAAAAAATGTGTGGCCACCCCTTTACTAGTAGGTAGGTACTAATCTGATGCGATGCCCAGTTTTTCGTGCATGCCTTAGCGTTTCACCTAATTTGTTTGTAAGTATAAAAATAAACCTGTCTCGGCTTTGAATTCCTGTTCGTCCTGAAGGCAGACCGGCTCATAATTGATTTCCACGGCCCGTAGCCCTCGGGTTGGGCGAGCAATTATCGGCTTACCTACCATACTGATACCGCCCTACAGCGTTACAGCAGCCCTCACACGGGATGAACGATGAACCTCACTCGGGGCCGCGACAGACCCTCTCTACATGTAGATTGTAGTCTCTTCATCCTACAGGCAGTTAGTTAGTATTGGATATTGCAAATCCGAAGAAATTTAGAAAAATCCGATTTTTCGGATTTTTTGAAAATCAAAATCCGAATTTTAGGATTTTGTGAAACTCAAAATCCGGATTTTCGTATTAGTTAAATAAAAAAATCCGGATTTTAGGATTAGTTAAATTAAAAATCCGTTTTTTTGTAAAAAAAAATTAAGTTACAATTTTGATTACTGAAAAAATTTCAGCCTTTTTCCCATATATTAAAACACATATTATTAGAGAGTGGTGGTTGAAAAATTTTCATTAAAATGCCCCCTATCAAGTACTCTAATGAGGGTGCATTATTACATTCGCATATACGTATATGTAGTGGCGTGTACTGCTCTACGACCAAAGGTAGGCAGTGTTCGGGTTCATAATTTGTAATGAATATTTGAAAATATTCCTTCGATTGTTGTGGACATTTCACGAGGCCTATGTAAAATTTTTTCACATTTCAATTTTAAGGATCGCGATGATGAACGTGATGGTTTGGGCATGTAGAGCGAATGAACGAAGAGAGGAGTGTAAGGAGAATATATGACGCGAATGTGAATGGAAGAAGAAGCCGGAGACGTCCGAGGAAGACATGCACGATCAAGTGAATCAAATACTTGAGTCGGGCCATGCCAGAAGTCGGAATAATAGAAGAGAATGTATGAGACGAAGTGTAATGAAGCCAAGATCGAGTTGTTTGGCGGTCCGTCCTCTCTGCCTACCCCTGCGGGGAAACGGCGTGATGGTTAGTTAGGAACGCGATTTCTAGTATAACGTTGGCCCCCGAAAATCGATAATATAGGTACGCAAATTGACATTGGCCCTATTAGATTTCGGAAGATATTGTAATTTTGAGGCAAATCGTTGAAAAATATATATCGAAACACTGACATTGGCCCTCTTAGAAGCAAGCCACACATATTTTGTGAACAAACATTTATGTATTTTGTTCTATTTCTTATTCATTCTAAATGCTGTATTTGGGCATGATTTAGTTTTAGTTTACTAACCTTATTATTACCAATTCATTTGTAAAATTAATTAGAAACACTTTGTTTACACCACTATTTTATAATATATAAGATATCTACATGTTTCGGAAGCAACGCTTTCCTCGTCAGGATAAATAGCTGTGGTGGCTCGTGACTTTTGAGTGAGCTAGAGTGCTAAGATTGAAAAATACGACGTTATTGATGTTATTGTTGAAGCCGAAAATGATTTTTATATTTTTGTTCAAACTTAAATTTTTTTGTATGATTTACTAAAGCTTGATGCAAAAATATGAAATTTTGAAAAAAATTTTAGCCCACTCAAAAGTCACGAGCCGCCACTGATCAACAGTATACTAAAAAATAATGACAAGTATAAATAAACAAATAATAAACGTAGTGTAATCATAACGTAAGAATAGACAAATTACAAACATGAACAAAAATTAACGATAAGTTATAAAAGTGGGTAGGTAATTATTTAAAATGTAAAAATATATATATATATATATATTTTATTTTTTTATTAAAAAATATTAAACAATAAATTTGTATTAGAAATTTAAAAAAGAAATTATTTTTATTATTAGAATTTATGTAAATAATATTCTATATATATTATTTTTTTTTAATTATTTATCCATCTCTCCATATTTAATATTTCACGCTTGTTAGCCAGTTGGACGCGTTCATTTCATAGGACATTGCGTCTCAAATAACTTACTAAACATATATTTTCAAATCCGGATAATCACGATTTCATATTTGAAATCAGAATTCCAATTCCACCGTGAATAATCTGAAAATCCGGATTTTTAGAAATCCGAATTGCAATCTCTATTTATTATAGACTCGCGCAAGGCTCGCATTACCGGTGCACTGGGCCGGAGATGGGAGAGTCGCTGATTGGAGACTCGGTGACGTCACATTACACCCTTTCACGCTGCCGTGCCGCCACACTGACTAATCCTGCTAATTATGTATTTAGATTTTCATCATATTTATAGTCACGTGTAATTTGATTGAACACACCTGGTGATGTTCCCGTGTTGTTTGAGAGAGATATCTTCTATATTAAAACTATCATGTTGAGAAACATCAGTTTATGTAAATTTTATGAGCTACTGGTATTACTAACCTTTAGAATTTTTTTCGTAGCAGATTTCAACACTTTTATTTCTTATTTAACAGTTGAAAATTGCACGGAGAAAGTTGTGCAAATTTCACGAAACAACAGCTCACTGTTCGTAGGCATGCTCTGCGTTAATGATAATATATTGATGATTTAATAAAACGAATTTGACGGCCTCCATGGTCGAGGGGTAAGGCTCTCGACTACGAATCCGAAGGTCGCGGGTTCAAATCCCGGCGTGCGCAAGTAATTTTTATTTAATTAATTTGTGTTGTTTCACAATTAATTCATTTAAAAATAATATGTAGTATATTTGCGCACGTTCCAGAGTGGAAGATACTTAGTATCGCCCTGGTGAAAGACCACCATTCAGAATTGAAACGTTGCTTGAAATGGCTTTTAGCCGTGTTTGGTGACCAGATCTGAATAGCCAGGTATTTCCTACCTTCCTCTTCCTTCTCCTTCCCCTCCCCAATACCTTCAGCCTCACAACATTCCCCAATTGGGAATGCCATAGTCTCACTGGCTCCAGACGGTTGGGAGCAGTTGGGACTCTTGTGAGGTATTCATATATAAAAAAAAAAAAACGAATTTAACTGTAAATTAATGTAAAGCGGAAAAATTATTATAATGTAATTAATATTCCTTCACGAATTTTCAGTTTCAAAAATAGAAATGTTAAGATATTGTATAGATTCTTAATTTTGTCACGGAAATTATCGTTGAATTTGAAGAATAGTAATAAATAATAATTGTATTACTTCCATAGCTGCGTTTTCGTGTGAAAATCACCTCAAGGGCGCACACTCGGTTTAGTAAAAATTTAACCTAAAATGTGTTTTTGGAAGGATAGTTCAATCTATTGGTTTCAAATGAGCTCATTCTCCATATTATATGAATTCATATTTTTATCGAGTAGTCATTTGTGCATAATCTATTGGTTAACCGTTTCATTCATTTGGCTATCGATTCTCCGTTTAAACAATAATTGCATTCAATAGTAATGATAATGATTAATCTGCTTCGAACAAACAATTTCAGATCAATTTTTATTTCACTTTCTATAATTTGATTTTTAAGTTCGGTAGAATAAACAAAAGCCGCGCTCCATTAAAATACACTTCAGATTTTTTCTGAAAGCGATTCTGTTCTATTCATAACTCGCCTTGAAAAGTTTTATTTAAGAACTTGCGTCAAAATAATGACTTGTATACCTAATGTACATTATTCTCCCGTTGAACCGAGATACCAAACCGTTTTATCTCACCTTTCGCAACAATATTAAATTGCTCTGATCGTTTCTTTTGTTTACTATTAACATCTTTGTGATTTTATATGGTTTCGGGGAACAAGTCTAGATTGATCCAGAAAGCCTTTTTGCTCGTTTATGACCCTCGATTCATCAATATATCTACATCGCAGGTATACTTGTCTTATCCTAGGGTAATATAATTTGATCTCTTTCTTCTTGTTTGATGAGACAAAATATTATGTACACTCATTATTATTATGTATTTATTATTCAGCCGTCTTTGAAGACCTGTCCGATCATAGATTTGGTCCGCGTTGACCGGCTTTGGATCCTAAGATAACCTCTGCCATTATTGCTTTATGATAACAACTTGATACAATAAAAGTAACACGCTTTTCAGAATATATCGCGATAACTTCCAGACAACTTTGAAATATTCACGCTGGAGATAAATGCAGGTTTATCCATTATTCTGTTTGTTTGCCATTTATCTATAAAAATCGTGTATTTTAAACAATTAATTGCATTACTTTTCTATGAATTATATGCGGTTTTTATCAATATGCATAGCTTAATGGATTGATAAATCAGGTAAAGCTTGAGAATGATTATTTAGCAGTCGGTGGCGGCGCAACTATAGATATTGGAGATGCCAGTGAAAAATAATTACATAAAACGCTCTATTTGGAACAATGGATTATTTTCTTAATATTGTAATTTAATTTAACCCTTACCACTCCATTATTTTTTAATATTTGTTGTTAGCCAAATCTAATTTAAATAATGCCAAAATATTCATTTATTGATAGGCAGTTACAAAAAGGTTATTTTATAATAAAACAAAAACGGAAAACAGTCAAAATCTTATTAAAAGGTGAATTTAAATGTTTTTTATCGAATAATCACAAGAAACAAAGTTACGTGTCAAGTTTTGCGAGCGAAAATACACCGCGCACGCACGTCTTATCTTGTCGGCCGCCAGCCGACAACTGAGTTGTAGCGTACAAATAGTGATGTCGGCTGGCACCCGACAAAGGAGTGGTAAGGGTTAATGATTACTATTATTAATTCATTTAATTGCTCAATTTATTAATTCCACGCCATCAGTACAAATGTAAAATGAATTAAATTATAGTAACTAACTAACCATCACGCTGTTTTCCCGTAGGGGTAGGCAGAGAGGACGGACCGCCAAACAACTCGATCTTGGCATACACTTCTTGCTTCATTCACTTTCATAGAACGTCTCACACATTCTCTTCTGTTATTCCGACTTCTGACATGGCCCGACTCAAGTATTTGATTCACTTGATCATGCCACGTCGTCCTTGGACGTCCCCGGCTTCTTCTTCCATTCTCATTTGCGTCATATATTCTCCTTACACTCCTTCATTCATTCGCTCTACATGCCCAAACCATCTAAGCGTCCCTTTCTTAATCTTGCTCACTACGCTTACATCAGCCTTGCATTCTTTACGAATCTCAACATTTTCACACGATCATACATGGTTTTACCACACATTCGTCTCAGAGATCTCATTTCTACAGCATTCAGCCTACTTTCATCCTTCCTCTGCCAGTTCCATGCCTCACTGCCATACATCAAGGTTGGTATCAGCACTCCATTGTGGACTGCTAGCTTCGCTTCTTTGGACAACTTTTTGTTTGCGCCAACCGCGTTCAGTCCTCCGTTAATGGAGTTTCCTGCATTCACCCTTCTTTAAATATCCCTATCAGTCTTTCCATCTCTCGTAAACATACTTCCCAAATACACAAACTCGTCTACCTGCTCCAAGTATTCATCATTCACAACTATATTGCACACTGTTTTCGTACTCTCTTCCAAACACCATGACTTTAGACTTACTTACATTCATCATTAGCTCATTCTTCATACCTACTTCGTTCATCCTAGATACGAGGGACTGTAGATCTTCTATACTATTAGCAATCAGCACCGCATCATCAGCATACAACAGGCAACATACTTGCAGACTACTCATTTTTGCGCCCAAGCCCACCTCTTTCAATTCTTGCATATAATTATCCATGTATAGATTGAATAACCACGGTGACATTACGCAGCCTTGCTTAACACCTTTTGTGATGTCAAACCACCCCGTAAAATCACCGTTTGCCCTAACACATGCAACGCTTCCCTCGTACAGAGATGCGATTGCCTGTATAAGATTTGTATTCACTCCATACTTGGACAACACCTTCCATAACTTTTTTCTGTCAACTCGGTCGTATGCTTTTTGTAGATCTACAAAAGCACAGAAAAGTTTCTGATTTTTTGCCAGAAACTTCTCTGTGAGCATACGCAACGAGAAAATCTGATCCATGCACCCCCTTCCACTCATAAATGCACCTTGCACATCCCATATTTTATCTTTTGTTTTCATTTGTACCCTTTCAATCAATATCCTACCATACAGCTTTCCAACTGAACCTATCACGCTAATAGCCCTGTGATTTCCACATTCCATGCGTGACCCTTTACCTGTGTATAGAGGCATGATCACAGCCCTTCTCCAATCTAATGGGGTGTAACCCTCCTCTAAACACTGGTTAAAAAGCATCCATGCTGATTTTGGGAACATTCACGCCATCGTCATTCATACCTGACTCGCCACTGGAATCACTATCACTCGGAACAATAAAAAATAAAATAAACTGGGAAGTTATTATACGCAAATTAAACTGGCGACAGCTTATCTAAGTACTGGAATTATCTGGACATTTATATCAAAAACCTTGAGGGTGATATCTCATTCATATCTTTTTGTTTAGGTTTTTCTATTTGTATCGCTTAATATTGTAAATACAAAAATATTTCAATTTGAAGAAACCCTGTTGAAAATATTTTACCCGCTGAATAACATAAAACATGGCGACTTTAGTTGAATATAATATAAAGATTCGATTATGCCATATCATTGTCAACGTGTACAATAGGCGTATAACCGTTATTATTGTATGGAAAGCACGTAGATTTGCGGGTATAGGTACTGTCGAGTGACACATCATTCTGTGAACATTTTCCCTTTGAGTTTCGTCTGGAAGAATTATTATTCTAAGAAATGATTTCTGAGAATTCTGGAGCCACTAGCAACGCCCAGAGTTCTTTCGGTTAATTTGGCATTTGCGTGTATTTTTATTTGTGAATCATCATCACTGCTAGTCAGGTCAATGTGAAGCTATTCAGCCGGTCCCAATAATAAATATCTCCACAAACAATATTAAAGGCTTTCTACTTCCCACATGACCGCCCTATACAGATTAATTAGCATGTTCGTCTGTGTGGAAGTCCCACATAGGCCCGGTTTATCTATAAAAATATTCAATTATACAATTTTCAATAGGAAATTCGTTAATTTGGCGATAGGCAGCCATGGTTGCTTGCAGCCATGTGCATGGAAATGTATTTGGCTGCCGAGGCTGGCCGCGCTGCCCAAAGTTAAACATAAAATTATTATGAAAATTCGCGATGACAGATGGCGCTAATTCTAATATTTTAGAAAAAACATTATTAACACTTAATGATTTAAATATTGAGATGAATTGTTTGTTGGCTGAAATGGAATAAATGGTTATTGTATTAAGAAATACTGCATATCCTAGTTTTACAATAGCATTTTGTATTTTTATAAGTTTCTTGAAGGGCTTGAGCTTTAAATCTGCAGTAACAATTTATTTCCTTTCATATTCCGTGTGTACACACCTGCCAATAAACAATTCGTTTCAATATTTAAAAGCATTTCTTGCTAAAAGTTTTTTCTAAAATAATTAAAATAGCGCCATCTGTGAGCGCGTATTACGTTTCGTTTAGCCTTAAAGACGCAATGATGAATTGTTTGTTGGCGGAAGAATTCTACGCCGGCTTAGCCGGACATGATAACCCCTCAATAAATTCTCGCTAAATACAGCGAGAATGACAAATTCAAGTATAAAAAACCCGAAGTAATCTTCCGAAAGGAGTGAAGTCCTGTCTCGAGTTACAGTATAGGTTTTAGTCTCATTTCTTAAAACACCATAATATAAAATTTAAACCATTCCAAGTAAAATATCACTGAATAATTCCCTTTCGTAATTACGTTTGTCATTAAGAGGAACGGCTGCGCGGCCTGTTTGATACAAAACTTAATTATGGATTCTAGGCCAAAATACTCACCTAAACCTAATGATCCATTTTTTTCACCAAAAAGTTTAGTAAATATCTAGTACGGATTAGAAGTAATTTATTTATTTTTGTTTTACATTATGAAATATTGGCCACTAAAGGAATTGATTTTTCGCGATTTTGGGCACCTTTAACAATTATTTGGGGTTAACGGTGATTTAAAAAAGCTTTACCCCGTCTGCTTTGAAAATATAGTGAAATTAAAAAAAAAAAAATTAAAATAAACATTATGGTGAACTTTAAATTAAATTAATAACGATAAATTTACGTTGGAACACAAATTTGCCGTACATTATTTTAAATATCGTCAAAAAACCTTCTTTAAATGTTTTGTTTTTATATTTTTATTTACATAATCATATTTACCTTGCAAATATATTTTTTTTAATACAATAAACCCGCAAATAATTTTCTAAGTTGCCTCTTTTTTTTCATGGCGTATACGTCATCATTTGAAACAAAAATAAATAAAATACTTCTCGTCCGTTCCAGATATTTACTTAACCGTTATTAAAAAATATATATATATCATACAGTTTTTAATGGTATTTTGGCCTCAATACCAAAATTAAGTTATGTATGAAACAGGCAGCGCAACCATTCCTCTTAAACTATCTAATTATTTTAGGAACCCTGAACATAAATGATATCCAAATGGAAATTGTTCGCGGGTGTACCTTCATACGGAATATGAAATGAAATAATTTATTATTGTAGTGTTACCGCTCTATTCCTTGAATCTTATAAAAATACAATATTATTTATTAATTTATTATTTTTTATGTAATGTACTAAAAAATTACATGTACATATTAAATACAAAAGTTGAAAAATGTTTGTTGCTCTTTAAGCTCATTATTTTCGTTCGTCACGTTGCTATATGCTAGAAACCCGGACAAGATAAGCCAACTGATGGACATTTCTGGGTACACTGAAATACGGAACTTTATTACGCTTCAGGACTTTTCTCGTCTCGCTAAGCTGAAATTATAGTTTCTGCTTATTTGATGTCATGGTCCAATGAATAGAAAATCTAAAATGTGATATATATTTTTAATTCCGCATAACAGC